>OX439379.1:31141977-31487102 GCA_949319315.1 Zelleria hepariella
ACCGCGTATTTTTTTATTTTCCAATATTTCCCCATATTTAGGGAAACTGGGTAAAATGTGTTGTTAGAGTTAGGACTTTTTTGTATGGGTTTTTTCTTTTTTTTGAGATTAATACGAAACTTGGTATAAATAGGTACATATTCTGCAACAACATTTTGTTTTTCAAGTTTCATGACACGTGTTTTTCAATTGCTCTTAATTTCACCCCTAAG
This sequence comes from Zelleria hepariella, assembly GCA_949319315.1. Lineage (NCBI taxonomy): Eukaryota > Metazoa > Arthropoda > Insecta > Lepidoptera > Yponomeutidae > Zelleria > Zelleria hepariella. The sequence goes on from OX439379.1 coordinate 31,142,190, forward strand.
TGGGTAAAAAGGGTTGATCGCGTTGGTATTTTTTAGAAAAAGGGTTTTTTTTCGTTTGATTGATCTGAAAGTTGGTAAGTATAAATATTTTAGAACTGAATTCATTGGAGGGGTGTTTCAGCAATTTAAAATGTCATAAACAAGCGGATTGCAGAGTGTTTTTGCGGTTTTTCGAGTGCTACAAAGTTAACACCGTTCTTTCAAAGCTGCAAACTTGGATAATATAAGTACTTATACGCTAGTGCGATTTTAGCGTATTTTAGTGTTAAATATGACCGTTCTATAATTTGTGCTTTTGCAGATGCAATCAGTCAACCAATTTCGCAAGAAAAGTACTTTATACTTTATTGCACACGAGAAAAAATACAACATAAATTGCATACAGAAAAGTAGTGGTGTACACACGACAGCACGTCATACACGTCATTTTTGTTGTAAAATCGCCCGTAACGCAACCGAGTAGAGTGCTAGCGTGTAAAGATCGACGTGCTGTCGTGTGTACATGGCGGACTTATTTCAGGAGAAATTTCTTCCAGTCAACCCTTGGTGTGGTGTAATGGCATGTGATAGCGGGAGGTGAAATTGTAATGAAACGCAGTTTGTGGTAAGCAACGACTAAACTTTTTTATTACGTTCTAATATGCCAAACATACAATAACGTTCGTTTGTCATATTTTGTTACACACCAACACCCCCACTTAAGCCAAATATTACCTACTGTATAAGACTAAACCTTTCTAAAAACGCTTTAAAGTATTTAAACCTACAGCAGCAGTCTCATCGAAATCAATGCCAGGTCTTTGTGTAAAACCTTTGCTAACCAATCGGGCTCTGAAAACGATATTGTTACTAAAATCTAGCTTTTTCTTAAATACCCAGTGAAAGGATTTTAGTTCATCATCCATAGCACGACGACTAAACTTTCATATTACCTTCTAATATGCCAAACATACAATAACGTTCCTTTACCATATTTTGTTACACAACCTACAGAAACAGTGCACACTAAGTAAATAAAATACATACTAACATGCATACTACGGTAAATAAATAAAGATAATATATAAACAGTACCTACTTACGATAGCAGCGTGGCGGGAAATTCAAAATTTTACACTTTTTTACATTTTGTAGCTAAACTGAGGTATTTTTGTTCAGCGATTTTTCGTTCGCGGAAACAACAAAGTATTATTTTCATTATTGTAAACAATAGAACAACAATAATTCAGCCGATTATGTGTTCTGGTCTACGACAAGTTTTTTGGGCAGTACCACTGCTTCGTAGACCAGAACACATAATCGGCTAAATTATTGTTGTTCTGTTGTCTAAAATAATGAAAAGAATACTTTGTTATTTCCGCGAAAGAAAAATCGCTGAACAAAAATAGCTCATTTTAGCTACAAAATGTAAAAAACTGTGAAAATTTTGAATTTCCTGCCACGTCGCTATCATCCCACCTTAAAGATCGTATACACTACATAATTAAATAAATACATACATATACTACAATATAATATATTAATATACGAAGAATTTATGATGTAGAAAGGTAATGCTCTTTTAGCTTAGCCTTGAGGGCGGCTACTGATGAACTTTCCCGTATAGCCTTCGGCAGACGGTTCCACTGCCGAGTACCTATAAGGACTAAAGTTATAATATCTAGAATCAGCTTTTGCTCGCGACTTCGTCCGCGCAGACTCGCCTACTTAGATAAAATTAACGATGTCAGCGAGGTAAAAGCTGATCATTTACCTATAGCCTGTGTTAGTCTGATGATGAGTAAGCTATCTCTATTCCATTAATCAAAAATTGTTTTAGCATGAACGAGTAACTACCTAATACCTATACAAAGCTTCGCATTTATAATGTTAGTCGGGTACCTAAGGTAAGTACTACACTACAGCGTGCACTCTAAGTCAATAGCGGAAATTTAAGTAGACTGTCTACTGATCACTATAAACAACTTGTACCCGGTGGCGAAAACAATGGAGCGAAAAAAAAAACAGCTGTTCTATACAAAAGGTCGACTCAGTACCTACTGCGCCAAATGTATGAAACAGCAGATTAATTTTCGCTCTATTTTTTTCACCACCTGGTACAAGTTGTTTGTAGTGATCAGTAGACAGCCTACTTAAAGTTCAGCTATCGACTTAGAGTGCACCCTGTAGTGTTTTTATTGATAAATCTAACCCCACATAAAACGGAAGGTTAGTTTATTTCTACTGCATCTGGTATCCCTATGACCGATATGAATTTTTGTGACTCACGGTAACAACTACATTAATATGCCAATAAAGGTCACCACAACGTTTGGTTCTACTTCAGGCGTTATGATTACACCAGCCGCTATCAATTACGTACAGTTACAGTTTATCGGAGTGGGCAGCAAAGTAAATCACTCTGTATATTTTTTAACCCACTTAAAAAAGGAGGAGATACTTAAGAGGAAACGCGGGTAACCTCAACTCCATACAAAAGGGGAGACGTGTTTCCTCCCTGCATAAAAGTTTTAAACTCTAATTTTTAATTCGAGTCCACGGAATGACAGTTGCTAGTATGGTACTGTACTGACAGATAAAGCCTTTGATACAACTGTCATTCCGTGGACTCCAATAAAAAATTAGAGTTTAGAAAAAATATGTTTATGCCATTCAATCTATATTTACCTCTGCCATGTCCCTATGTTTTCCTTTTTTATTATTATTTTAATTAAATTAATTAATTTTATTAACATAATTCAAATAATAAAAAAACAGGTCTCCCAGGGAGGAAACAGGTCTCCTTTTTTGTATTTTTTGTATGGAGCAGCCGGCTACCCGCGTTCCGTCTAAATTCGACTCGGTAGGTATGGTTTTTTTCAAAGTCAAAATTGGCCGTTTTTTTCTTGTGCGTTCCTACTCATCAAATAACTTATTCGATTTCGTAGGTTCTGGAATCTAGGACCAGGGGGGTTACCCTTGACGCTATTGCGATTAAATTGAAAAAGTTTTAAAATTAATTTCTCTTTGAATTCGCATAGTAATGCTTTGATTTTAAATACTTTGTAATGTTTATTCAAAGGTAAGGCTGTTTTATTCAATAAAAAAACAAGTTGCGTCTTAATTTGTAAAATATTAAATTTTATTAAATTTGTAAATTGCGCCATATTGCAGCCGTATTGGAAAAATGCGTCATGGGTAGAGGGGCTAATCCTAAACATACTGAGCCAAGCCTAGGTATTCTCATTTGACAGCGCGTTTTTAGCTGTTAGAATTTCTAAAATTTTATACCTACCACCTTTTCGCAATTTGGTAGGTACCATCTAGGTATAAAATATATTATGGTCGTGCTGAAAAGGATACTTCCCGGTATGGCCATGCTGGTATCCATGTTACCTTTTGATGATAGGTATAGAATACATACCTAGTTAAGAATTTATACTATTTTATACCACCGTTTTTTCAATGAATAACATAAATAAATCCGTTATAAATAAAAATGTATAAAGGTCTTCGCACATTACACCGACTCACCGCCTATGACACTTCAACTCAACTCACAGTAGGAACCTACGAGTACCTAACTGGTTTTAAAAGTTGTGCATCATTATTTTTAGTTTCAAGCGTTACTCAAACTATCGTCCCTAAGTCGGGTGTCACTGATCAAAACAAAACCCTGTATTATGTATATGTACGAAGCACGCTTTTGGAGTCTTACTTAGAATGCTTAGCATGCTTTTTTTAATTCTTTTAATTCTTAAAATCTAGGCATTTCTACGCTGAAAATCAGCGCTGCCGTGGCAGTATTGTGGCCTTGACGCGCTACGGCATCATGCTGCTTTTTTATACCTACATAAATTCTAAGTTAAAATAAAGTTTCAATATGTTGAGTATATTGCAGTTAATAATAATTATATGCTATTGTATCCTATTTATATGCATTAGAGAAAAATTATACCAAGTTTTATTTTTATATAGCCCGTGTTGTAATGTCCCACTGCAGGACATAGGCAGTAGTTTTTACCGAGACAATTTTGAAAAAAGGTAAGTAATCTTATCTCCTCATCAAATTATCCGTCATTAGTAGTTTTGAAGACTTACCGATAAGGCTTGCTTATGGTGGTGGCATATGCCTTTTATATGGTGTACGTATAATAAATAATATTATATTATATGTATACTATGTAGTAGCGTAATATTCTTTGAGTAGGTAGGAAAGGTGAGGTGACATAAATAAAACAAAAATCAAATCTATTTTCATATTTATTTTGCATCATCATTTCTTACACGGTAATATCATATGTATGCATTATTTAACTATCTTAAATATAGGTAGGTACAGAGTATATTGTTATATACTTATAAATTATCTGTGAATAATTTATTGAATGAGGATCTTTCACACAAGAATTGTTTCATTTTTTGTAATTTCAAATCTGTGTTTTTATTTTGGCAGTCAAAAAAAACTCAAATATTTCAAGTAAAATATAAAATGTCATAATTTTATCTGATATTTGGCAGGTTTCTTTATTGCAAACGTAAACGACTGATTTCTTATGTGAGAGAAACCTCAGTTTAATAAAGTCAACGCAATTTTTGTAACCATTTTAACAAATTAACAACTTTAATAGAGAAAGGTAAAAAATCAACAAAACCATGAGCGAATTTGTGACGTATAATAGCTTATTATTTATCTTTATATGCTTAACTCACTATTTTTGATTTATTCTAACCCTTATTAAGACTGTCTCTGAAATTAAAATTTAATAAATGAAATCTAAGTGGGGGTATAAAAAATAACAAAATTTTCTTAGGGGTAAGGTATAATTACATAGAATAAGTACCTTAAGTCGCAAATTCTATGATATTTATATAATAATTATATGTTGTATAAGTTGCGAAGATCGATATAGAAAAATGATGAAGGGTAAATCACTAACATTTTCATGGTCGATTTTTGTATTTAAGTTCGAGAAAAATCACAATTTATATGTAACTCTTTTAACCAAAGCTCCTGGGTTTTTGCTAAAACAATTTTTTTCTTCAATTTGTAAAAAGTGTGCGTTGCAAAATCACTTAATAGCAGTGTTTTTATGGTTCTTACTGCAATCAAAATAACATAAAACATTGAGTCTTGTAGATTTCGAATGAAAAAAATAGGACTGCTAAAAACTACATTTTTACAACACCAATGGACGGTTGAAAAATGTAGGGTTAGGGGGACAGAAAAGGCCAAAAGCTAAGGTATAATATGATGATAATGAATCCATTTAGGTTTTTGATTTCAAAATTTCTAGCCTTGTTTTGGGGTAAAACTAATGTATATAAAATACATCGTATATTTATAATTGCTCATTAAACTGACTTCGTTAGAATCTTTATATTATTTTTATTGCAACAATTTGCAATTTTTGCACAAGTTTTCGGCTGCACGCCCCTGGAGCCCTAGAGTCATCCATCACAGGTTCCCAAAATAATAATATACTTAATAGAGTAAGTTTGAAAACATATTCGATTCAAGATTTAATCTTTTATCTTTAAACAATTATCTAGCATTAAGTGAAATAAAAAAAAACTACTTTTTAAAACTATTGCATAATATTATTATTGCTGTTTTTATTTATTTACTTAAAACTTTAGTAATGTTTAAAAATTTATAGGACCCGCAGAGTTTCGCATAGTCAAGTTTACATTTTGATTGTGGTGGGAAGCCTTGTTTACACGGGGTAGTCATAGGCAACTTTTAGAACTGATGCTGGCGCCGATTACCTACGTTGTTAGAAAACGTTACTGTTATAATTTGTTATAGCACCGGAATGGCTTGGGCAATTATGATGATTCGAGCTATGTCAGTTGAATTTTTGGCGGCAGTTTTTAGGTTTATATTAAATGTGCTAATAATGTCCTAGCTCGAATGTCCCACATACCTAAGCTTCTTATAAATATTTTTATCCCACTTTTCTCACTTTGTCATTACATGAATAAATCAGATGGGTGTCTGTAAGTTAAAATAGTTTCTTCACTTGTATTTGTGTCCCTTCCATTATTTTTAGGTCCAGGCATGTAGATTTCACTTTGCCAGACCCTTAACACCCTTAACACTAAGAGTAAGAAGCAAACAAATAGAAACTGCGGGGTTTATAATTTTACCACATTCAAGATTCCCGATGTAGTTCAGTATTGAGTACTTATGTACCCAAAAAGGGGTTCATATCTGAGTGTGTATCCTTCTATTCATGGTGGAGAAGGATTGTTGGTGTCAAGCGGATAGAAAGTGTAGTGTGGGACTACTTATATTTTTTAGATTTTTAATATCTTTGCTTAATAGATGATCTGCTCTCAGATTGAACTTCAGAAGAATATTTTACGTACTTTTGGAAAGGGAGAGTAGAAATACTGTTTGAATTGGCTCAAAAGATATAGTTGGTGGCAAGAATGGGTTCTTTTTATCTCACTGTTTGAATTCATTTTACTATACAAATACCTACCATGTAGAAAAAGTAGGTAGGTACTATTAAGGTTTGGCAGTCATTTTTTTGTCACTACCGCAGGTAATAAGATCTCAATATGAATCGGTGAACTAGGCACTTTGAAATTTAAACTGTGGCCACACAAAACAAGGGCGTGGGGAGGTATGGGGCCCATCTAAAACCATATTTTTTCTAACAGGAAGCTGGTCAGTATTGTCGCATAAAAAAAATAGGTAGAGGCACCTATTGTAGCAGCACTATTGTGGGATTTATACAATATTTTTTAAGTACAACACGCTACAACACATCAAACTTCTAGCTGTTTCTATAAACTAAAAACATCTACTAGATTTCAAATAAAAGGATACACTTAGTAATATTTCACGACTATACTCTCGTTCTTCTGTAACGAACCGATGACGTTATAAGTATATTTCATATTTTATTGCTTTTGTGGGTAATTTATTTCTTGTAAATCGATTTTGTCATTGCCACACGTAATTTTATTTACACAAACAATCAACATTATATCATAAAATCAATAAACAAAGAAAAAGGTAAGATTATCACCGATTCGTTAGATACGAGAAAAAGATAAACGTCACTAAACTATAATTATTGCAGCTGAAATGTGTATCTAAGTATCCACAAAACTTTAAAATTTCTGAAATACCATCTCTTCAACAAATTGTTGGCTTGTTAGTTACTGTTAGATATAAGGTATACATTACGGCTGCAATTATTTTTGTATCACTCTATGAGGATTATTCTTAAGTCAGAATAATTGGTGTTTCACCTTTTCAAGGAAAGATATATACGTATCATGTAAGTTTAAACACAGGTATCATCAGAAGGATGCATTTTATAATTTTTGGCACTTAGTCTACTAAAGCTGGTGTTTCCAAGTTTCTTCTTCATTTAACACTTATCTCGTGATCAAAAGATTCACATGCAATATGTGTATATATTTTTGACTTTTATCTATGCAAGGATGTAATCATCAAACTTATTTAGTTCAAAGGTCAAAACACAATTACTTATACCAACCCTTGGCCTAAAATTGTAAAGGTACCTATCTAGACTCGCACACCTTAAGATCTAAGCAAATTCTCATATATCTACCATTAGTAGAACTCCTATAAGTCGGTCACATTAAGTAAGAATAAGATTGAAACACCAGCTTTTGTAGCTACGCAAAATCTATGGATATGTTTAAATAATTATAAAATAAATAAATTAAGGCAAGAAGTAACAATGAGACGTCGTCTTCTGGAAAAATTACCACACATTCACGCTACTATTTATATGTCAGGCAGGATTATAAAATATTTGGTGTTATATTTTGGGACTTAAAAGTATATTGTTTTTAAAATTATTTTTATCTTATTTTTTTTAAATGGAATATTAAATCTGAAAGGAAAATGACCTAAAATGACATCAAAATAAACTTTAAATCATTACAAATTTAAATAGCCTATCTAAACGATATAATAGTGTTTAATATTAAGTTATTTTGCGCAATACAATTTTTGTATATAATTATAATATACTTTTAATATAATTATCTTGCAATTTCACCTAGCTAACATGCTCTCACTTTCTTAAGTGAGAAGTTACTTTATTTCTATTAATTTATCGTTTATATATGTATCTGTTACATTCTTACCTCTTAGATTACATAGTAGAGGCAGCGAAGCCAGTTTATCGTTACGTTTACATTAAAATTTAGCATATAATTATATTTTATATGTTTAGAAGGAAGTATGCAATAAGAAAGGCAGAGACTCGTCACTCTTTGGGGATGCTTTATCCCAAATCGACGGTCGGCGAAAACCAGTTTTTAATATTAACTCTTACCAACTATTTGGATATCATATATATTTTACGATTAAGCCTCCTATATTTTGACTACATCAAGCAATTATAGGCAATATATGTTTTTTTTATTATTATTATATCTAATTACTAGCTTCATTAAATGTTTGACTAGGGCTAAATTTGACTATCTAATTCTTTGCGAATTTTCCGTTTCTGATATAATCAGGTTTGTATTGAGGTTCACCTCATAGTTTTAATGCCTTTCTCAGAGTTCTTTTCGATTGACACAGTGGCAAAATTGACACTTCACAATTCTTCTCTTATCTTATATGAAGTATTAACGTACTATTTTTTTTTAATATAGGTATATATCTTAAAATATTTTCATGTTCTAGCGATATGTCTCTCAAGTTTTTTACTACAGGCTCGAAAAATTATACTAGTGCTAAATAAGATTGCTAATTTTAAAAAAAAACTACGACAGTCAAAGTAATAACGATTTTTCAATATAATATATAAAATACATCATTTACAAAATATCCATTCGATGGAGGCCTATGTAGATTGTTACATGACCTCTCAAAAAGTTTCAAAAATGACAGATAAGTAGTCTAATAACTACGTTTTATTTCGTCTAAAAGTTTTTACTACACTAAAATTTTCTTAAAATTCATTCTCAAAGTGATGTCATTTGAAATTCTCTAATTTGAGAAAGTTTTCAAATGCATTACTCATTCTTTGTGTGAAAATCCATCTTTATCTCATTCAAAAGAGCTTAGCCACAATAATAAAAAACAAAAGATACACAATTGAATACGGCCGATGTTCAAAACCAAAATGTTGAAGGTACACCACTTTCAATAGAACATAAATCTTCACATCACTCCATTTGTCTACAGTAAAGGGTTAAGTATTTCTTATGCCTAAGCAATAAATATTTTTTCTTTTTACTTAACTACCTATATAATAAATAAATCTAAATATTTTGAGTAGTCTCGGTATTTTTCAAGTTTTTTTAATGTGTATCTTTTTTATTATTAGACACAACCTTCATTATAACAGTAGTTTTAATAGTTTTTATTACGGATTCGTTTGTCAATTTATGGAATTGATTTTGGCATTGTCCATTTTTTTCCTTTGCATTAAAACAAGAGAGAAATGAAGATATTTATCTATTTGGTTAATAGACTAGAAACTCTCTGTTAAGAATGTTCACTATTTTTTTATTGTTATATTCTAAACTTCTATTCTCATAACACATTACCATTCTAAACAATCTTCGTGGATAAAAAATTTCTTAAAAAACTCTTTTCTCACTCATAGATGTGACCTTCCTAGTTTTTTTCTACTTTTTTAGTTTCTACTAAACATGTTTCCAAAAGTCTACGTTAAAATCTAGTCTTAATCTACAGCTTGTGCTCAGATCTTGGTACCCTTACCTCGCAAAGTTCCTTCTCTTAAATTTTTTCTCAAAAAATTTCATCTAGATGCAACCGTGTTTGGCCCGCGTGTTTGATTTGATATAAATAACCTACAGTAATTGTACCTTAACTAAAATTTATAATTTATGTCTTAATAATTAAAATTATTATGCATTTGTTTTAATACACGCATTTTCATAAGCATTCTTATAAGTTATTAGCTAGTTTTGTCAATATTTTTTAAGTTATGTGACTCACATTTTCATAGCAAATGTTCAATCCGCCTTAACATTTCATAATAACAAGGCTCAGAGATAGAAAGATAATAGTTTTGTTTTTGCACTGTCCTTCGCCTGTTGTTAAAATAGCCCCAAGCAATAATAAAATAAAATTGATTTCGTTCTACTTGCTACATTAAAACAGTTTTTGAAACACGAAGCTCCCAAAAAGAACTTCACCTTAAAAGTAAATCTAAAAATGTAAATGAATAGATATTAGGCGTAGGTACTTATCCTAATATATATTAACTCACATTTTAGGTTATCATTTGGATTCAGATAAACTAAATATGAACAGCCAGCCACACTTATAGGTTTAGAAAGAGGAACTACAAAAATCTTCATATTGACATTGATTGTTAGATATTATGAAAGTCATTGACTTCTTACAAGACAACGAACGGAATAAACAAGACTTTTCGTGACCGTGAGATACCTAGAACGACCTTTAATTTAACTCACCACTTTCGACACCTACTTTCACGGACCACCGGTTGGGATTGGGAACCACTGATTTAGCGATGTGATGTAATGTAACACTACACTACCAATGTGGCAACATTGCCAACTGGCAAATAATATTACTTATTTTTCGAATACCTACTGGGTTGTTAAGTAGGTACAGTATTTAGTGCGTTTTTTGCGGAGTTGCCATTTGACAGTACCTATGTGTTAGTCAATGCTCTAAAAATTGTGTTGTTTACGACGCTTTTCTCAGCCCGTATGCGCAAAGTGGACTGACTGCTGTAAATGGAAAATGTTCAAAAGCTGCTGATGCACCTCGGAAATATAAAATACGCAATTGTTGAAGGACAGGAGCATCTTCCCTTGACAATTGTCCCCCAAATCATAAGTAACAGCAGGTACAGCCCGCCTCACCCAAAGATGCCCCTTTTTGTTCGATTGGCGCCCTTATATACCTCGCGGTAAGAGCTACCATGGGGTATCCTAGTCTGTGGCTGACCGTACATTGGGCATTCTTCGGAACATCTCTATTTTTTGCGATTTTTTCAGATGGCTCGCACAGATACATTGAAAAGGATATTGACTCTGGCTTACATGGGAATGAGGCGGGTATCGACATGTTTTTCGATGATTGTATTACATTTGAGATGTGAGATCCGGAATCTCGCGTGAAATTACAACAGAAAACCAAGATTAGCCAAACAATGATAAGTAGGTACGGAAACAAGTTCAAAGCATACTTATTTGTTGACTGGCTGAGAATGATGACACGGAAATAAACATTGTACCTATATTTTGTTACGATAAAACTGTTTTTTCCCTAGGTTTTCTCCTACAACCCAGCAAGGGAAGCACAAGAATGGGTTAGTTAGAGCCACAGACTTATAAAAAATGGTTAGAGCGTATCCATGGGTTTATAAACTCTATCTATCCCAGTCTACGTCAAACAAAAGAGTGAGATACACATAGTTTTATTCCCCTTATGTACTGCCTAATCCATCCATAGGCTACTTTCGCTGCGGTCAATGAAAGTACTCGTAGCTTTGCGGGAAATGCACAACTTTCACAGTTTTTTCAATTTTGTAGCTAGGTAGGTAAATTGAGATATTTTTTAAAGCGATTTTTGTATCGTGACAATAAAATGATGATGATGACATCCTTTTATCCCTTATCAGGGACATAGTAGTATTATAAAATGGTATTTTATTGAAAACATAAATAATTCAGCTAATTTAGGAGATTTGCAAAAATCCCAGTTTTTCGAAAGAAAACCATTTAGGCTTAATTATTGTTGGTCTGTTGTTTAGAATAATGAAAAGAATACAAGTCTTGAAACAAAAACCGCTAAACAATAATTGCTCAATTATGTACGCTATAAAATTTTAAAATCTGGGCTTTCCCGCCCCGCTGCTTTTTGTAAACAACCGCTGGGCAGCAACGAGGGGGGATAAAAGTTGGGTGTGGGCTTCAGGGCCACTCTGGCTGTCAACGCTACTCTCTTCAAGTCCTGCATCGCGCCAGCAAAATGTCTATTGTATCGTACTTATATTGGTGTCTTTCTTGAACAAACGCAGTGCATTCCGTCGCAACATTGAATAATATCGTCAAAAGTAAAGTAAGTTCCTCTCGTGATGTACTGAGAAAGGACTTCGGAAGTCCTCTCCTCTTTTCCCTAAGAGGGTTAACGATCCCTATCGATCCCGCTGCAACATTGAACAGCGGCTTCTAGAGTGGATTCCATTCGTGGTGCATTAGGAAGGGCCCCGCAAGTTTGCATGAGAAATCTTCACAGAAAAATTAACAGAATTGTTTACAGAAAATATTGAGTTAATGATCGCAGTCGACCCCGTCGCAGCATTGCAGAATAGTATCTAGAATATCCGGGCCGCAATATTGATCGCAGGCGTCGTTGGAAACGACGGTCGGGCAGCATTGGGCGACAGGGGGGTAGCATTGGGATAACGGGGGGTGTTCTGGAGGGCGGGTGGGGGGTGGGACTTGGCCTCAGAGCCACTCCGGCTTTGGCTGCGTGCAGCAGGCGCACGCGCAGTCGCGGTGCCGGCCTCACACAAGCAGGCTCGGCGCGAGCCATTCGTCCTCGCCGATTTGCTGCAAGAGAAGCGTTATCGTCAATGGCTGGTCTTTTCGGATGAAAATTATCCTATTCGTTTTACCGCGTAAAAAAAAATACAAAAAAAATTAGGCATCCTAAGATGCTTAAAAAATTGCGCTTTTACCAAAGTCGTAGATCAAAAGTTGTCGGAAATCACATTTAGAAGTTGAGGTGTTGAGGAATAAAGCTATTAAAAAATTGCCCTGTATACAAAAGATGATCGTGGTATCTAGAAAAAGCTTGTCACTGAAACCGAGAATAAAGTGCATTAAATAAAATTGCCAGTGTGTAGTGCAAGGTTACAAGTAGTTTTATTAAATTAAGTATTAATATTTTTATTTTATTAGAATAATAAATATTGGTACACAAAATAAATCATCGGTCGAGAGTCGTGACAAATGGTGACTCCGCCCAGGGTGTATGTGTGTGTGTGAGGGTGTGTGTACTTACGGGCTGCACTTGGAAGTGCTGCAGAGGGTAGTGGAGCACCGGCGGCTGCGACATGGCAGCCACGCCGCCCACGCCACCCACGCCGCCGCCCAGGGCCCATGGCAGGGCCTGCACGCCGCCCATCGCGGTACTGAGGGTGGAGAGAGCGGGAAAAATACAAAATTATTATTATTCGCCCTTTTCCTTTTCGACCAAACAAAAACAGCGCTTTTTATTTTACTAGGCGGCCAGTACCTGCACAGCCAAATTCTGAGTAGGTAAAACCTTTTTACACCCGATTTAAAAAAAAAATAAAACACGACAATACTGGACTTTTAAAGTAAATGGCTGGTCGCTAAAATACGGCAGTAATGAAATTCCATACAAGTGCGCCTAATCAAGTAGCTGTCAATTTGCGTTTATAGTAGATTTAAGTTCGTAGTCCCAATACATATTGGTTTTCAACCCGTTGGTCTCAACACCCTGGGATGGGGGGTCGCCAAGTTACCTTAAGGGTGATGCGATGCTTTTTTAGCGTACAATGCACCCTTCTATACGGGAACTGTCTACTTACTGCATGGACTGCGGCATCTGCTGCTGCTGCAGTTGGAACTGCGGGTAGGAGGAGTAGCCCTGGACGCACCGTAGGGTAGGAGTAGCCCTGGACGCCCTCTGTACTTACTGCCTGGACTGTATAATTACTGCTCGGACGCTGCTCGTTAAGAGTGGTATCGATCAAGTATGTTTCTGTATATCCTACGGAGCTCCTTCTTGCTGCACGGTCTGCGGCATGTACCTACTACAGGTGGAACTGCGGGTAGGAGTACCACTGGAAGGCGCCCTGTGCACTTACTGCCTGGACTGCGTACTTACTGCACGGACTGTGTACTTACTGCACGGACTGTGGCATGTACTGTTGCTGCAGGTGGAACTGCGGGTAAGAGTACCCCTGGACGCCCTGCAGAAAGGCGCCAAGCTGTTGCGGGTAGGGCGCATTGTACCAGTAGCCCGCTGGGACGTTGGCACCGTACGCACCGAAGCCGCTGTATCCGCCACCGCTCAGCTGGAAAATATTATGAGGTGGTGTGAAAAAAGTAACATCTAGCCTGTACAATGTACACGTTTTACTAGCTGGGCACAGACGGGAAATTGTCATGAATATAAATCACGCAAGTGTCAAGGATTACCCCAGACTTGGCCCCCTGGTGTACTCTTTCAGAGAGAGAGAGTGTTCTATCTGTCCAGCCACGAATGTAAATTTTTGGGCATAGGTATTTACTTGGCAAGATAATTTTTGTTTATCCCTACCGAATTTTCGTTTCCTGCGCATCATTGGGAATTCTTGCTCCGGGAACACTTGTGCACGGCCACAATCGTGCACGCTACACCATGTACCCACTTGCGGATTTAGGGGGGGCTAAGGGGCTCAAGCCCCCCCCAAAAGCATCTGAGACCGTTAATAAAACAAAATGTTGTATGCTTTTTATTTTGAAAACCTACGCTCATTGGGTTCAAGCTCCCCCAAAACAAAATCCTGAATCCGCCGCTGGATTTGCCTATTGCTCACCTTCCCCTGAGCCTGTGGATTGTTGGGATCGCCAAACTGGGATTGCCTTAAGAGTCCCCTTCAGGACCGTGGGAACTCGCGCGTGAAACGTTGTTTTTTATAGCTGTTTCACCCAGAGCGAGACGGGGCGCAGGAAAAGTGAGAGGCAATGCGGCTGTATGAGTCTACGTGTGTTCGTGTCCTTTCGCGAGTAACTACAGGGTGCACTCTAAGTCGTTACCGGAACTTTAAGTAGGCTGTCTACTGATCAATACAAACAACTTGTAGAAGGTGGCGAAAAAAATGTAGCGAAAAAAATATCATTTTGGCTGATATTTTTTTAGCAAGTTGTTTGTATTGATCAGTAGACAGCCTACTTAAAGTTCCGCTATCGACTTAGAGCGCACCCTGTAGTTGTAGTTGTAATGTAATAGATCTATTTTCCGAAATTTTTTCGTAGGTCAGCTGCCATTTCTGCATTTTATTAGATATTTAAAAAACATTTTTTTTCTGACAAGTACAACACATTATTGATGTTCCCAAGGTAGTTAGACTCCAATAGACAGTGTAATAATGTAAGTAAATAACAGCTGAAAGTAACCCCTTTTTCGGCGCAATAGGATCGCCGGACTCCATTCTCCAAGAGCACTTGACGGACTATCTGTTCGCGTCAGCTTTGTGCACGGCCACAATCATGGACGCTACTGCATGTGTCCATTACTCACTTGTCCTTGAGCCTGTGCGTTGTTGGGATCACCAGACTCTTTGCCCCAGGAGCATTTTACAGGCTGTCCGTTAACGTCAGCGTTGTGCACGGCGACGATCGCGTGCGTCGCGCTCTCCTTCGTAGAGAATCTGCAAGACAATGCAGTGTTAGCGTCACAGAAATCTGTAGATTACCTCCTTTTGCGTGCCTGAAATTGGTCAAAATGGTTGGCAAGCTTGACGGACGATGGTTCTGATGGTATGAGAAAATTTTAAATTTTTGGCAGGGCGTTTGGACTCATCAATGTGACCAAATCTGTAAGTAATAGTTAGAGAGCTGGTGACCAATCGACATATTTTTTCGTACAAGGCTGGGAGTTGGTAGGCTGATAGAGTAGACTTCGCTGAGTCAGGGAAAAATATTTTTTTTGCCCGGTCGCGGTTGAAAGTTAGATTTTTTCCACTTTAAAAGTTTAAATGTATGTATTTAGTATTTTTTTTGTCGTACAAGGCTAGGAACTTCTAGGTTAGTTGTTGAGACTCCGTTGAACAAGAAAATATATTTTTTTTTGGCCGAACATGGTTGAAAGTTTGATTTTTATAACCCAAAAATTCACACTATCTAGGTTATAAAAAACAATATTTCTACCGCGTTCGGCTAGTAACAAATAGTGATTTTGTGATCAGCGGAGACTAAAAAGGCAGCTTAGAACCTCCCAGCCTTGTAGACAAAAAAGAAATGACTCAACCCATACATTTAAACTTTCAAAGTCGAAAAAATCTAACTTTCAACCGCGACCGGGCCAAAAAAATATTTTTCCCAGACTCAGCGAAGTCTACTCTATCAGCCTACCAACTCCCAGCCTTGTACGAAAAAATATCTCGATTAGTCACCAGCTCTCCAACTATAACCTCGCAAAATAATATTAACAGCTGGTAAACTCAGAGCAAAACCAGAAAAGAACAGATTTTATCCGATTCATTCAGAAACCTGGGGCTGTGAATAAGCAAAAATAAAAACATGTGGTACTGACCGCCAACCTTCGCTGACTCGGAGAGGGCACAATAAGAAGTAGAAGAAGAACTAAGTAAATCGTAACGAGGGCCGTCTTTGCTCTAATATTAAGATCTCTGAATGAGATACACCGACATAAATAAAAGTAAGTGAAACCGTTTAGGGGCGTCCATAAATTATTACGTGAAGTGTTTTTTTTTTTTTTTTTTTCTGTCCCGCTCTCCCCCTGGGTGAGATGTCATGTCGTGACATTTTATTCAACCCCCCCCCCCTTCCCCATCCCACAATCTCACGTGAGATTTTTTCAAAATGTGGGTTGCTTACGTAAACGTGTTGAATTGTTATTGCAAAAAGAAAATAAAAATTGCTTCGTGCTTTTATTTATACGACTAGTGGACCAAAATAGTATACAACGTGTTACAAAAAATCCTAACTCTTTTTACAGGGTGTAACCTACGGGTCAACAGGATGTCAATTCTGTAAAAAAATGTAGAAAAAAACAATTTTTATTTTATAACCTCAAAATTTAAAATGTTTCATAACTTTTTTGTTTTTGGTAGGTATTAGCTCAAATTAAAAAATATGCATGTGGGTGTAGGTGCATTTTCATAGCTTTGAGTTGTTAAAACATTGTGAAAGTCAGTGAAAAATACTTTTCTCCCGCCACAGCGTTCACATTTTATTAATTTAAAAATCAACGGAACGTCATAGAGCAAAAAAAATATTTAGGTTGTGATCCCTATCACCGGGTGCTATTACCCTGTAAAAAGAGTTAGCATCTTTTGTAACAACTTGTATATATTTTTTGTTTCAATCAGAAAAAAAATTGCGTGATATTTGCCGAGACCTCTCTCCAACGTTAGATGAGATTTGACTCGACCCCCTCCAACCTTAAACAGTGTTGCCGTTTTAGCCACTTTGTGGCTAGAACTAGCGGATTTTCAACGGGTTTAGCTACAAAATAAACTGTTTTAGCCACTCAATGTTATCTAGCCACATCTGGCTACTTCTGGAGTTTTCTTGATCGCAAAGGTATAAACGAACCTCCATTACGCTAAATTCCACTAAAATGATCAGAAACCAGCTCAAAATAAGAAAAAATGTTGTGTTATCGCCTTTAGTTCTAGCAAAAGTTACAAAATCACATAAATCAATCGTTTCTGTAACACCAAGCTCGCCATCAGACGTCGACGAATAAATTGTGGATGAAATCGTGAAATAGATTATTTTTTAATTATGTAAATTCAACAGTGTTTTTTTGTGGTATACATAAATCTTTGAATTCAGCAGTATAATGAAAAGTATTAAAATATAATATCCATGTTTATTTTCTATTTTCATCCAAGCCTCAGTTGCAATAATTTTTAGCCACTTCTAGCGGAATTTTGAAATCGAATTTATTACAAATCTAGCGACATTTCCCTCTGACATAGCCACAAACTAGATTGCCCTGGCGGCAACACTGACCTTAAACATCTCACGTAATTTATGGACGCCCCCTTACTAAACACAAATGTGCAGTGCTTACGAAAGTTTGAGTAAAAATAAGTAAGTAAGGTTAAAGTTGGGTCACCTGATGAAGGCGTATCCTTTGTCCTTGAAGACGCGGATCTCCTGGATGGCGCCGAAGGGCTGGAAGGTCTTCTGCATCAGCTCCTCGGTGAGGCCGCTGCTCAGGCCTCCGCAGTAGACAGTGCAGTTGGTCGCCGAGCTCTGGTTGTACACCTCGTCGAATGTCAGTGGCTTGGAGTTCACTGCCGATGGGAGACGGGGCTCGTTAGGACATCAGAAGGGTTTGTTTTCTTGTTACACAAAATTTACGATAAAGTAAGCGAATTTGTAGACGAAATTTTTTAATGATCCTTAATTATTTTTTTATACAAGGTGTTACAAAAGTACTTAACTCCTTTTACAGGGTAATGACACCCGGTGATAGGGATCACAACCAAAATTTTTTTTTGCTCTATGACGTTCCGTTGATTTTTAAATTAATAAAACGTTAAATTAATAAATGTGAACGCCGTGGCGGGAGACTTTCACAATGTTTTAACAACTCAAAGCTATGTAAATGCACCTACACACACAAACATATTTGAAAATTTGAGCTAATACCAAAAACAAAAAGTTATGATTTTTTTCAATTTTGTGGTTATAAAATAAAAATTGTTTTTTTCAACTTTTTTTTACAGTATTGACATCCTGTTGACCACTATGTTACACCCTGTAAAAAGAGTTCGCATGTTTTGTAACACCTTGGGCGTGCCCCCCTTGCACTCTGCTGCCGGCGCCCTTGAATCTATCTATCTATCTAAATATTTATGTAAGACGTTGTGTGTAATAACATACAGGGTGTTAAAAGACCGCCAACAAAGCGGGAAACCACGTATTGTCCTCATCATAAGGAACATTTTTGCCCAAGGAACTATGCCTGGGAAATCAACGGTTTCCAAGATGAGGTTCAAAGTCGGACTTTTCAAAACTTTTTTTTTCAGAAATGCATTCAGTATCTAGTTCTTAACATACCTTTTCAAGAAGCCGTATCAAAATTATGAATATTTCTTCACGTCCATTGCGTGATAAAGAATTATTTTTCTAAATTACAACCTAAAAAACCAAAATCATTTCCCAGCAATAATTTATCGAAAAAGCACTTTGTTTTGGTGTCTAGTATGCGTGGCTTTCGGGTCTGTTGGCGGTCTTTTAACACCCTGTATACTTAAACGAAAATGCCTTCGCTTAGCTTATAAGATAGTTGATTCCACTGAGCACCCCAGGAGAGACGGAGGAGAAATTGAGTTGGTAATGTATCGCCGACGGAGTTCATTCTTTATGCATAGCCTAATTAATGTTTACAAACTAGTTTGAACACTTCTGGATTAAGGTGAAATACGTCTCACAACTAGCGCCGCCAATGGAAAAAAAATCATATCTTTTTTTTGGATGCGTTTTTAGCAAAAAACGCTCCTGCGATTCCTCAACGCGAGGCTTAACTATTTTTAGGACCTAAGGTTTGGATTCCAGATCCTGGAACTTAAGAATGCAATCGATTCTCGCCAAAAGTGGCCACTTTTGGCGAGAATCGATTGCGTTCGTAGGAAATCCAATCCTGGAATCCAAACCTTAGGTCCTAAAAATAGTTAAGCCTCGCGTTGAGGAATCGCAGGAGCGTTTTTTTGCTAAAAACGCATCAAAAAAAAAGATATGATTTTTTTTTCTATTGGCGGCGCTAGTTGTGAGACGTACGTCGTCTTAAGGGTATGTATTTCTAGGTTTAACCACAAAAGTATATTTTGAAGATATCGATCGATAAATGAAATCGCACCATTTGAAAAATACTTCAAACCACTTTTGTTGCTATTTGAAACCTAGAGGGGATTATTAGGTATCAATGGAAAGGATATTTTAACGACATCGTTTCATTTTGATAAACAAAACAAACCTCCCGGTACACGAAGTTGAAAAAAGTACTGATAAACCTGTCCAGATCGCATGGAAGCTGTTATCAGGGCAAAGTTTTAGAGTAGGTAATTTGAAGCATAATTTCGTCATTTTCTCTGTTAATTCACCTTTTGGTGAAAATCAACTTGTCCTTTTTTCTGCCCCTGGTCATGGTTAACCTAAATTTTACCAGCACGATAACCACTGCAGACCGTGACAAACGCGACAACGCAATCACAATGTTAACTTATCCGGTGAACACCTTCCCCTGGCCCAACCAACCGGAAGTAGCCCATAGACAAGACCGGAAGCAGCCAAAAGATTATTATTACCGGCACCGGAAATTTGAAAACGGATTTCTATAGCGCGAGGCCTTGATTATGGAGTAAAATATTCCGCCTTCATTCCGGAAA
Source organism: Zelleria hepariella (assembly GCA_949319315.1). Lineage (NCBI taxonomy): Eukaryota > Metazoa > Arthropoda > Insecta > Lepidoptera > Yponomeutidae > Zelleria > Zelleria hepariella. Next base: position 31,162,280 of record OX439379.1, read on the forward strand.
AAAAAATTATCATCATACAAACGGATTGTAAAGGGTTATGTTGCCCTCGTGAATCTATGATCAGGAAATCGAACCTGCCGAACGTTTTTTTCAAGGTATAAACTTTTCCATATAATTTTTATCTATGAAAAGTTGGGTAAAGCCAACGACTGTCTGATTTGATTTAAAGATCTTTGATAAAATTAGTTAGGTTGGTAAGTAGATACATGCAAAAAAGTTAGGATGATGTTGCTTATTAATGAGAATATTGAATGCAAAAATATTAGTTTATTAGTGTAATTTTATCAAGTTCTTTGATCTTCATACATAATGTAGTTCAATCTAATGTTTTTTACTATTCAAATAAATTACGTCTGGAAATGGTATACCTAATTTACCTAAATACTATTAAGTTAATACGGTACTTACAACTCACATACAGGCAAGTTTTGGTGTCCCTCACTTGCGATAGAGATTATTACTTTCTGAAGTCTTTCTGTCAATCGCCATACAAAAACTCGCCTCTTTGCTGTATCCCAAGGAAATTGAAGATTATTTCTCGAAAGCACCTGTCTACCTTACATTCACTTTGTATTTTTTTCAAGAATATAATTTTCCAGGATGTTTCGTCTTTTATCTTTTTCCATGAATAAAACAAAAAATCTTACTTTTCCATTTTATATAGGTAACCTTTATTTTTTTTAAGAAATGTTTTAAGTACCTACCTTTTTTTTTGAGCAAAAGCAGGGATCGCAATTGAGATTTCAATTTGTTTAAATAATTGTCTTTTTGAAGGTTCCATTATGAAGGAAATTACAGAATGTAGCTAATGGCAGAATTAAGTATGGAACAACAATCTAAGAGCAAATTAGGTAGAGGTACATAAATATTATAATTCGGTTTTGGTATTTTGAGTCTTAAAAAAAAGAGGCTTTGTCATTATTCTATGTATACGTATTAAATTAGCGGGGAAAACATCTATTCGTACAGTCGCCCGTAACGGTTTAATTCATAAGGTTACCGGCTTCCCTTTTACGTCCTTTTAAGTACGTAATTCTGCATATAAAAACCCAAGTTTGGCAATTCCTCACCACCCACAAGAAACATAAAAAAACCCATACTTACATTTTTAGGCATGGTTTTTTTTAAATTTATATCGGTGGCGTAATATTCTACAGCCTCATTAAATTTAAATTTGTTCCAGTGACACTTACGTTCAGTTTTGGGCGCGGGCGGCTTCCGGGTTGCCTTTTTGGTGTTGGCCTAAACCCAACAGTGGGCAAAGGTGATGGTGATGATGATCATGGACGTCACAGCAACGTCATGTTCAGTTTTGGGCGCGGGCGACTTCCAGGGTGCCCAATTATAATTGGCGTTGGCCTAAGCCCAACAGTGGGCGAAGGTGGGCTGATGGTGAAGATGATCATGGACGTCACAGCAACACTTACGTTCAGTTTTGGGCGCGGGCGGCTTCCGGGTCGCCCAGTTGGTGCGGATCGATCTGGAGCCTAGCCACTGCCCGTTCATGGCTGTGATGGCTGACTCCGCTTCCTGAAACATTGAGAGGAAATACTATTAAGGGTGGCATAAATAGTCGTCAGCGCAAGTTCGAGCTCAACTGGTGATCTCAGAAAACCAAATCACCCCTTGGCTTAGGTTAATTTCAAGTTCAAGCTCAAACTCAAGCTCGAGCTTGAGAAGCTGTCAGCGTATTAATAGACACTAGCTTGAGCTTGACATTGACATTAACCAGGTCTCAAGTCAGTGATTCTGTTTTCTGAGATCACGTAGATACTTGAGTATACTAGTGCCCCCATTTCAGTCAATATCGGTATTCTAAAACAATTATAAACTGTAGGAGACTGCTATACAGTCGTTGACTAGACAAGAACATTATTATGTATTTACTTACAGATTTCTTGAGAAACGACACGAAGCCATATCCTTTGGATTTCAGGGTCTGTGGGTCTCTGACCACGCGGCAGTCACTGCAAGATAAGGAAAGAGGCAAATTACTTCGCGGAATAAGCTTCATGAGTAGTCTGAGATCCGTCTGAGATAGTTTGGATACGCCACCAATAAAAAAAAACATATCTTCTTTTTGGATGCATTTTTGGCTTAACACCGAGCCGTAAAATGAGAATCCCTATTTTTAGGACCTAAGGTCCCAGATCCTAAAACTTATGAATCAAAAAGTCGAAAAGTCGAAAAGTGGCCGTTTTTTTTGTGTAGGATTTTGGTAGGTTCTAGGATCTGGGATCTGGGCCTTAGATCCCAAAAATGGGGATTAGTAGCCTAGGGAAATAGCCTAGACCAGCGGCTCTCAATCTTTTTTGGTGATGGAACCCTTTTGGAAAGCGAAATACATGACGGAACCCTACTATAAAACAATAGTTTTTACCCGACTGACCCAGAGGGAGGGTATGTATGTTAGGGTGTATGTATGTATGTATGTTAGGGTGTATGTATGTTTGTATGTACCTCTATATTTCTTTGGCACGCTCTGAAGCCTAAACGACTTGATGGAGTTTCGCTTGCGAGGTTTCGTTGGATTTGTCTTGATTGTGAGAGTGACACTGGGTATACAGGGTGTTAAAAGACCGCCAACAAAGCGGGAAACCACGTATTGTCCTCATCATAAGGAACATTTTTGCCCAAGGAACTATGCCTGGGAAATCAACGGTTTCCGAGATAATGAGGTTCAAAGTCGGACTTTTCAAAACTTTTTTTTTGCAGAAATGTATTCAGTATCTAGTTCTTAACATACCTTCTCAAGAAGCCATATCAAAGTTATGAATATTTCTTACAAAAAACGACGTTAAAATTGCAACCCGCAATGTATTCTAAACATCGGTACTTCCAGGTTAATTAACATAAACTTATACCTACGCTTGCGCAATATGAGTTCTTTGCGTTACACGTCCATTGCGTGATTAAATATTTTTCAAAATTATAACCTAAAAAACCAAAATCATTTCCCAGCAATAATTTATCGAAAAAGTACTTTGTTTTGATGTCTAGTATGCGTGGCTTTCGGGTCTGTTGGCGGTCTTTTAACACCCTGTATAAAAAAATAAAAAAAACCAAAAAGGGCCGAGTGGGGTATCACAATGAAGGGATTTACATATGGCTTACAAAAATAGAGGCAGCTTTTAATATGTTTAAATGTAATTTGGAATTAGAAATGATAAAAAACAACACAATTTTCAATTATTGTGATCCAACTTTGCTTTCGGGTGCATTTATTAAGGTATTATAATAATATTAATAACGAAAACTAAAAAAATATAAAATAATATAAATTATTACAATAAATAAAAACCCGATTTTGTTTTTGGTATTAGCTCTTTAGAAAATATGTGATTATCTGTCTAGGTGCATTTGCATAGCCTTGAGTTGTTAAAACATTGTGAAAGTCATGGAAACAATTTTTAAAAAATTGATTTTTTTCTGCCACAGCCTTTACATTTTATTTATTTAAAAATCAACGGAACGTCATAGAGCAAAGAAAATATTTAGGTTGTGATCCCTATCACCGGGTGCTATTTCCGTGTAAAAAGAGTTAGGCCCGGTTTCTGAGTTGAGAATTTTACTAAGCACATACTTACGTATCGCTCTGTCACGCTTTTTTGTGAGAAATCTGCAGAGACAGGACGATACTTACCCATTTGCTTAGCGAAATTCTCAACTCAGAAACCGGTCCTTAGGATCTTTTGTAACACCTTGTTGAACGAGCGAGCGAAGCGAGCGAAGTTCTCCGAGTCTACTGGAACAATCCGGCGTTTGTATGTATGTATGTATGTATGTATGTATGTATGTATGTATGTATGTATGTATGTATGTATGTATGTATGTATGAATGTTCGTTCGACGATAACTTGAGTAAATTTAGTCGGATCGTCATGAAATTTGGTAGGCAGGTAAATGAGGCCAAGAGAATTTTTAAGTTCGAACATGAGCCAAATCGGTCGAGGGGTTACTGAGATATGGGGTCGCGAGTTCATAGTTCGGGGCGAACCACTAGTATATTTATGAGTTTTAATTTTATCTTTGACATGTTTCGACCTCGTCCGGAAGTCTTAGGCACGGACACACTACCCCAGAGTTTCACGTTCCGAGTTCACAGTTCTCAGTTTTGCTACACGAGAACTCCGCGTTCTGACCGCTTCAGTTTAAACGGTTCTAAGCAACCCTATACCTATTAGAAAGAACGCGGAACACAGATCTTTGAACGCGGAACGCAGAACTCCGGGCGGTGTGTGTGTGCGACACTTAAGTCATGGAGGATATACGATGCTTTCACCGTGGCAAATAGTGGCAATCGATCTCGCACTGCGGGCTTGTAGTAGGTATGTGAAACCGTCAAATCATTATAAAGATGTACCTACAGTGCTTAGAAACTTTAATTTGTGAGTTGCAAAGTTCTCAAAGGTCACAAACCTATAAGGGGGCGTTTATACGGGTCGATTTTCGCCGCACAAATTTCGCCGCACGGCGAAAATCGACCAAGTAAATGGAAATTTGGCTAGACTGCAGTGACTAAATTCGAAACTTTCGAAGTAGACTAACTGCCGATACGTAAGTATCGTTCTGTCTCTGCAGATTTGTCACAAAAGAGCGTGATGGAACGATACTTAAGTATTAACTTAGTAAAATTCTCAATTCAGAAACCGGGCCTATGTATCATGCCGATCATGCGACTTTTGCCGCACGACTAAAATCGACCCTGTAAATGCTGAGTCACAGTCGATTACAGTACCTACATTTTAAGTCGACATTCGATTTCTGTTTCCTGCGATTTTGGTCGACCGTGTAAAGGGGATGGCGATTCAATTTTTACTGGCGATTCGATTGGTGACTACTGTGCGGCGAAAATCGACCCGTGTAAACGCACCATAAATGACTATATCGAACGTAACCAAAGCCAAACACGATACATACTCGCAAGTAATACCTACCTACCGAACACACGAATATTTTACATAATTTACCATATCCCGTTTAATCTGCAAATACCCCCGTTAAGAGTACGGGGCCAGAGAGTTCAATTTCGCATGCGGGATCAAATTTTCATCCTGTCGTTAAAAATTTACGTCTCCGGGCTTTGGGTGCGAGCGAGGCGGCGCCACGGGGTGGTGTGTGGAAGAGGGAGACAGAAGACCGTGATCCGCGTAATTAGTAGCGGGGTGATGTGAAAGCGACATCGTTTCAGGACTAGGCTTTTTCTAATGGCATTTAGGTAACTATAGCCTCCGCCTAAAACCATGTCCCAGGCATCGAAGCGTTCGAGTGGTCACTTCACCCATCTAACTGTGGGTGGAGGTTCTAGACGCTGTATGAATCTTAAGATAAAGATATGAAAGTCGGACTTGCTACTTTATTTAGGCGCCAGCAAAGTTGTATGAAATGTCATTATTGTCGTGTTTTGCGGCCAGCAATTTCACTTGAAATTCCATTATAGTCGAGTTTGCCGACAAAAATCCTCTTTAAACGTTTGCAGAGGAAACAAACTTTAAAAAAATGCCATACTATTTTAGTTTTTACCAGCAGCCGGCTTGAAGGATCATAACACTTTGTGCAAGTTTACTCGCCAGTAAAATCTGCTTAAATAACTATTACTTACCTACTGCAGTCAGATTCTTTGGCTCGTGAAAATATTGAGAAAACCCAATGACATTCTAATGTCATTGATGCCAATCAATCAAACCACATACGTAGATACGTCATTCGACACTGAAAAACTGTCACGTAACTCTTCTTATCTTAGAACAAAGCATTTCAGTCCCCGTAGCATGAATTTTATCGAGGCGGATTTAACCAACAAAATGGCGGTTTATCAGCATTTTTGACGTCTATAGTGGGTTATATATCGTCGAGAGCGATATATAACCCACTATAGACGTCAAAAATGCTGATAAACCGCCATGATGCCTCCGCAGGCGCACGTAACGTGTGTCTGTGTCTAGCTACCGCAAGACTGGCATGAAAATCAGTGGCAATCGGGCAAAACATCTGTGGAAAATAGTGGCGGAGCTGCAACGGCAATCAGTGTCAATGGCAAGACATCGAGCGATGGGAATAAGTGGCGAGGAAAAACGAAGCGTATAAAATAGTATATTTCATTACAAGTGCGGAAAGGCTGTCATTGCAAAGAGTTCCGACAAATGGCTACCCGAGCCGAGGCGCAGCCGAAAGCGAGGGTTGACAGTCGGAACAAGTTGCAATGACGGTTCCACACGTGTACTGAACGACTATTTTTAATACAGTTGCGAAAAAATGAAGCAATCTAATAAAATAATAAAAACACAATAAACTCAACTAACTTAACATTTTTTACTTTTCCGGTAAAATGTTCTCCGAAGCATTTTGTGCAATTATACTGAGTTCCGGTGGTGTTAATAAAAAAAAACTAGGCTCGAAATTACTCATTTTGTGCAACAAACAACTAAAGCAAGAAAATTTCTGAAAAATCAAAATGGCGCCAACCGTAGTTTTTTTTTTAAACTATGTTTATCCCTGCACGGGATGGGCAAAGGTCTTCAGACCTTACAGCCACGTCTTCAGTATGATCTTTCTTTATTGTCTTTTGCATAAGGCCGGAGCCAAGTCTTTAGTATAAACGCCAACCGTAGAATATAAGCAGAGTTTTTTTTCTTCACCCATTCTGGTAGGCAAAGGCAACTATGCCCATACAGCCAAGTCTTCAGTAGAAGTTTTTTATTGATATGAAATGAAAATGAAATTTAATGAAGTGAAACCTAACCAAACTCATTCAATCAAATCATTAAATCTGATATTGAAACAAATTAGTAGCTTCTTTTTAGAAATATACGTATTTGCATGAATCATAAAAACTTTTTTAGTAAAAACTTCATGGTTGGTTTTTCTTTTTAATAGAAATTATTTTGACAGTTGGGAAAGAGAACGCACGAGTGCGGGAAAGGTAAAAAAAAAGCACGAGTGTCTAATAGCCCACATCCCGAACGCTATACGTCCCTGCAATACGCCACTTTTTGAGCAACTGTATTAAAAAAACCGTTCTCGTTGGCATAAACATAAGCTATTTCCGCTCGAGGTGCCGATATTTAGAATATTGCGGGTTGCAATTTTGACGTCTTTTTTTGTTAGACTATTCAAAATTTTGATATGTCTTCGCTACTGAACATATTTCTGGAATATTTTTTTAAAGTCCTTGAACCACGTTATCTCATAAATGTACATAAATGCGACGAATTTACTTTGTGGCGGCTTTACAGGAATCCCATAATAGTAGGTATGTGGCGAACAGTGGCGATTGGCGAAGGATTCTCGACGCACGCCTCGCGCTTGTCCGCACTCACCCCTGGCCGATCGCCAACTCGAAGAGGGTCATAATATAACAGAAATTTTACGACCTCAATCCGGCCCTGGCATTCGAACGATCTTTTTTAATCTACCAAAGAAGCGCTAGCTGTACCCTCGGGTTAGCACACAGTGGAACACGCTTTTCTGTGCAGTGTCAAGTTGAAACGAAACCAATGGATTCGGCGAAAAATTGGGGTCAGAGACGTACTTAGCACTAACATGCGAAACAAATGGATCAGCAAGCGTCATAAGAATGGGATAGAGTAAATTGGGTTTATAACTTTATCTTTACCGCTCTGCGTCAAACAAAATAGTGGGTGGGATAGCTACAGTTATAAACTACTATAAGTTATACACTCTAATCTAATCTGCTACGCTTGCTGGGCAGGCCAAATAGCCAGAATGGAAAATGGACCAGGCGGGTCCTAGAATGGTAACCGTGGCAATAATACCAGACCACGTGGCCGACCACCCAGGCGCTGGGCGGATGACATCTGATGACTTTCATAAATCTACAATTCATAGATTGAGTAGCCGATGAGACATAAAAGAGGTAACACAAAAGGTTAGCTTACTATCCGACTCCTCAATGTACATAGAATTGTCATAATAAACCATGAATTGTCTCATAAAACTACAAAGTTTTATGAGCAAGCTGTCAAGCTGACTCGAAAGTCGAAACGCGGCTACTGTGTGGTAATTCTGTAAAAAACCGTGCAATTATTATTCCTTAAAACCGGTTTATTTGCAGTTGTACGGTTTTTTTACAGAATGAGCAAACGGTGAGTAGAATTTTAGTTTACACAATCTAAGTAGGGTAGATAGGGTAGGGCCCAATTCTCATTATTGTGCAATGACGTCCCAGAAACGGACTATAATGAATCTCGATGAAGCTTATTTGTTCCAATAATCCAACAATGTCGTAGCCATATTTAATTTGGCGAACGTCTTACCTATTTGGGATTTAGTTTTATTCTATTTAGTTCATTGGGAAGGAACAATAGGCCAGCACAAGCCAACAAACTCCGGGGGCCTATTCTGGACAATATCGAACACGCTATTGTCGATGCTTTCCTTCAATAGTTCCGAGAATCAGCTCAATCAGCCAGGGGGCATAGCTTTCCGCGTCGTGTCTGTCTGTCCGTTCACCGGATCTTGATGCAGTTGTCACCGTCAGTTAGGTGTTTTTTACGGAATGTCTCTCTCTGAATTTCACCCGTGCGAAGTCGGGGGTCGCTAGTTCATAATAAGTTTTAGTTAAAACCCTCAGTTGGCCAACTTCCAATATTTGCGGAGGCATGTCGCTCGAGCGCAATGCTCCAAATAATATCCGGCACTCTAGTGGTGCGGACACTAATATTGCCCCTATTAAGAATATTGTTATTTTTCCAAGCAAATGAATGGTATAGGTGCTGGGCAAGCCTACCCCATCTAAAACAATGTCCCAGGCACTGCAGCGCCGAGTGGTCTCTTCACCCATCTAGTGTGAGTGAAAGTTCCACTGGACGCTGTATAAATCATCTCATTACGTAGATGCAAAGGCCTTAGATATTTTTACAAGAAGCTGGATTTTCTCGTGGGGAAACCTGAACTTTTATGTCGACTTGCACTAACCTTATTTGAAAAAGGTGCGTAACTTTTTAACAAGCCGAGAGGATGATGGTGCTGCGCAAGCCTACTCCATTCAAGCAAGCCCTTGTCCCAGGCACTGCAGCGACCGAGTGGTCACTTCACCAATCTATTGTGAGTAATAGTGCCACTGGACACTGTCTTTAATACATCGATACAAAGGCGTAAGATTTGAAGGATGTGGAATTGGTATGGCCCACCCATCTTTGGGTCGTGTAAGTTTGACTAGCAAAAGCACCTGTGTAGGTAAGTACCATCCTTTAAGCTTGATCAACCCGCTTAGTGATCCGAATGGTAGCTTGGAGAACCGAGCTTCGATTGAATTTTCGATTGATTACGCTTTGAAATGCCAGCTAAATTCTAGGAGCTATTTCGACCAAATTGAAGAGAAGTCGGATGACGTTCTACTGGTGCCGGAGTGTGTGGCGAGTGGTGTACCGACAAATCGACAATAGCCTGATTCTAACTCTATCTATTCTAGGTATATCATTAAAAATGCAATGCTGTTCGTTGGTAAGGGTATCACTTGAGAACACTTCCGAGTAAGGTTCGTATGGACAAAATAAAAGATGCCCGGAAAATGTATTACACCACAAAAAATAGTAGGTAGCTAGTCGTTTGAGGTGGTGAGCCGGAGTTTATAGGCCGTCCAAAGCGCGTCTGACATAGCTTAGCGATGGTTATTAATAAAATCAACAACAACCGGGAGGAAGCGCTCAGATATAAATTGCCACAGCGGTCCGGTCACCCATCCATAGACTGACCGGGGCCGATGTTGCTTAACTTTGCCAATCTATTTGCCGTTGCTGATCGATCTGATTATTATAGCGAAAGTGAAAATGGGCGGGACACTTGGCGCGGCGGCAAGATGGCCGGTAAATAAGGGCAGTGACAGAGTGGCGGCCGAGAGTTGGACCGTCGGTACGAAAACCGACAACTCGATGGTCGGACAACATCTTTGTGTCGGCAGAGTGTCCATGGATGCGAATGGCGAGGGATCGTAAGAGGTAGCGTCAGGGGCAGAGGTGGCCTTATGATGATGATAGACGATAATAGTAAAATAATTGGATGAAACACTTACGATATTCCCCCTCGCACCGGAGCTGTCCGCGCGGGCGCATCGTCAACGAGCCCGCAGTGAGCCGATGAATGCGTAACGAACGCGTCGTCCGTCCCTCCTCCCCATGATCAAGACTTCCAGACGAAGTCGAAACATGTCGGCTATTCCGACAAAATAAAAGTAAGTGAAACCGTTAAATCGATTTAAAAAAACTTACGATATTTCACCGAAGGGCGCGAAGGCGTCCCGCAAACTCTGCGTCTCGATCTCAGGACTGAGGTCACCGACGAATATGTGGTAGTGTTCTGTAACAAGGGAGATAATGCTGCATTAGCCACGCAACCAACTGAGGGTGAGCATTAACGCTCTGCGAAAGAAGAGTGGTGGAAAATTCACAATTTGCAGTTTTATTTTTATTTTGTAGCTAAACTGAGCAATTTTTGCTAGGCGATTTCTGTTCCACGACCATAAAACAGTATACGCACAACTAGCGCCGCCAATGAAAAAGTAAAGATATCTTCGTTTTGAATGACTTTTTGGTGGAGGATTGGAGGGAGTTAGCGCAGGACAAGGAGAGCTGGCGTCTTTTGGTTGCGGAGGCCAAGATCCACTTTGGGTCGCTGAGCCAGCCAGAATGAAATGAATGAATCTTTTTCGATGCGTTTTTTGCTAAAAACGCTCCTGCGATCGCGGCAACGCGAGACTTAACTATTTTTCAATCGATTGTATTATTAATTTCTAGGATCTGGAATCCAAACCTTAGGTCCTAAAAGTAGTTAAGCCTCGCCTTGATAAATCGCAGGTCGACGCGAACGAAGTTGCGGGCAGAAGCTAATTAGAAATAGGCCATGCAAACCACCGAACTAAATCCCATAGAGTCCGCATTACGTATAAAATCACAATAAAAACTTGTCCCCACAGAAACAAATGATATCAGCAATAGAACAATACGAGACATCATTTCGACCATACGTCTAATATTCGAATGTCAACCTTATTGCATTAGTGTACAGTTTTACTTTAATTGTATAGACTACGAGCAAATAAGCTCCCAAAGGCAGTTTGGACATCTATTTTTCCAGACACATTTCAGAGTTCTATATTGTATCTAGTTTTATCCTTGATCGAAGATGCAAACAGTGTAATTTTTGGACCTCGCGCTACACCGGCGCTCCTAGCGGCAAACCCGAGTGCGGTAGCCCTTGACGAGTACGAATACGATAGTGTTGTAACAACGGAGACAATGTCGAATTAGCAACGCTACTGATCACTTTGACAATCGGTCATCTGAGAAGGTAGTCGAATCAGCTATACATAGTGTTCTGCAGACAATAGTTACCCAATAATGGCACTTTGGCGATATTGTATTGTGACATATGCATCTTGCCTGACTTTGACCCTTATCAGCATCTGATCAGCATTGGATTAAGTGGTCAGTCGAAGAGGGTCGACGGCGGTAATGTAGAGTTCATTATTGTTTGTTTTTGTACAGAACTCTTTATTTTGCCACCTAAAATATTTTTACAGAAAATACTCAGTGGGTACGTCCAGCAGTGGACTAATTTAATATTGAAGACGAAGAGTACAACTGGCGGTCTTATGACATAGGACTGAAAATATTGAAAGTTGAAGACAGATTTGTGATTTCTTAACATGACTAACACGAAATAAGTACACACTGAGAAATTGTTTGAAACCCGCAACTAACGTAAACGACAAAAGATGCAAAAAATGATTTTTGAAAAGTCGTATGTTTTGTATGTTTTATTAATATTCATATAAATTTATTGTGTATCGTGTAACAGGTTATTTACAGGTGATAAGTATTTGTAATTAATTTTAAAGGATTAATTATACAGGGTGTTAAAAGACCGACAACAAAGCGGGAAACCACGTATTGTCCTCATCATACTGAACATTTTTGCCCAAGAAACTATGCCTGGGAAATCAACGGTTTCCGAGATAATGAGGTTCAAAGTCGGACTTTTCAAAACTTTTTTTTTGCAGAAATGTATTCAGTATCTAGTTTTTAACATACCTTCTCAAGAAGCCATATCAAAATTATGAATATTTCTTACAAAAAACGACGTTAAAATTGCAACCCGCAATGTATTCTAAATTTTTTATTGATCCGTTTTTATTGATAATGGTACGGAACCCTTCGTGTGCGAGTCCGACTCGCACTCGGCCGGTTTTATTAACCCCCTTAAACCTAACTTCAAGCTACGTCAACTTCAAGCTTAAGTAACATAAACTTATACCTACGCTTGCGCAATATGACTTCTGTGCATTACACGTCCATTGCGTGATAAAATATTTTTCAAAATTATAACCCAAAAAACCAAAATAATTTCCTAGCAATAATTTATCGAAAAAGTACTTTGCTTTGGTGTCCAGTATGCGTGGCTTTCGGGTCTGTTGGCGGTCTTTTAACACCCTGTATAAGTCCGACTTTGAACCTTATTATCTCGGAAACCGTTGATTTCCCAGGTATAGCTCCTTGGGCAAAAATGATCGTTATTATGAGGACAATACGTGGTTTATTGCTTAGTTGGCGCTCTTTTAACACTCTTAAAAAAAAGAATCGGTGCATTTTGTAGTTACGCGGGTCCTACTATCGGTGCTTCAATAACTTAGGGAACTCAAATTAAATAACTTCACCCGCCGAAGACGAGGCAATTCGATAATACCTACTTAGTTTATTTGAACTGAGGGATGCAACAGTGCTTCAACGAAATACGTGAGGCCTGAGGGCTTTATAAACTTTCCCTTAAGTTAGGGGCTGTTTGTATAATTAACTATGTAACCAGAGGTATTAGCAATAAAGTTATTTATTCAGGGCAAAATGGTCGTGCCAATGAAACGTGTACAGTGTACAACGACCGAACCTAGTATTAAAAGTAAAAGTAAAAAAAGTAGGTGTGTATTTGAAAATGCAAAAAGCTTCAAGTATACCTATTAATTGATCACCATTAATTATTTGAATTGAATTGAATATTGGAGAATAAAATAGGTTATTTTAACTTTTCCTAGTTTTATTTGCATGTATTTTGGCCAGTGACAACAATGGCAATGGAGATCGCATACATGGCTGCATTGGTATTTGAACCTTATTGGCTTATACCTTATTGGAATAGTAAACCCTTATCATAATAAGTTTCTGCATAAATCTAAATAATTTTATTATAAAGGTTAGATAAGATAATGAAATGAAGTAATTACAGTATTAAGTATTTACTGTGTAGGCAATTTCTTTAATCCTTACCTACTCATCTTTATCCTTACTACTTTTACATTCATTCATATTCAGTTCACGGTAACGTTTACGCTTAGATTGAATTCAAATTCAAAATTAAAATTCAAATTATTTATTTCCAAATTTTATTTTTACAAAAACACTTTAACATTGAGCCCTGCACTAGGTGACCCTGTATTGAAGGCGCTCGGTTACGCTTGTACAAAAGGTATTTCTGTAGATAAGATAAAAAGCGTTTATTTCCAAAAGAGTAACAAAAATTTATACAGTTTGTCTTGCGAATCCCACACTAGGCGGCACTCTGTTGAGGCTCTGTTGATAAATAAGTTAAATTTAAAATATACAATTGTAAAATAAAATCGTATTCTAAGCATGCAGTTTAGATATTAGGTGTTGACATTCAATTATTTACATATTATTATTATTATAATTTAAACTTCAAAACTTTTTTTTTATTAAGTGGTATTGTGCGCCATAATCTTGGTCTTGGACATGTTCATCCACAGGCCAACCCTCAGGGGTGCTTCATGCAATTTTGCGGGCATACTTTGGAGAACAGGCGCTCTCAGCCACCAGGGCCCTTAGCCTGTAACGCAATGGTGCCAAAATGGGCTCCCGGTTGACGGTTTTAATTACGATTTATGAATGCTGTCGGTCCAGTGTCGGTCCGTTCAATGTTTTTGTAGGATAGCAAAGAATATTATGAGTCTAATTCTAAAGGATTAGTTCGCTGGTTGTAGGAGAGCAACGAAAAAATCCCGGTTTTGTCCTTCTACCTGGGACGCCATTGATACGCCATTATGTTACAGGCTAAGGCCTCAGGATAAGGTCGTCGGTAAACCTTCTCAGGTCTGACTTTCACCATTGATGTTAACACCTCTTTCGCTACAGTTTATAGTGTTTAACACGTCTTCAAAGACATTTGTAAAGAGCTTGGGCGAAAGAGTCTCCTTGACCTACCGATACCGAAACAGCAACTACGGAATGAGTGGAATACACAGCCCAGTGTTCTACCCTGTCGAATGCTTTTTCGTAATCTACGAATGCAAAACACAGAGGCTGATTAAGTATATTTTCTGAATTTCTCAATCATCAGTTGCTTGACTGCGAAAATGTGGTCCATTATAGAATATCCACTCTGAAAGCCTGTCTGTTCAACGGCCTGATACTCTTCAAAAAGGGTAGAAAGTCTGTTGCATAATAGCAAAAATTGATCTAGAACCATATTTGGCAAGAAGAGTGCCGATTTGACACCACTGTAAAAAAATTGCCTGAAGTCAACTAAGTAATTACTTTTGTTTCATAAGCTCGTAACATAAGATACGTTAGGATGTTAGGGAAGTAATAACCATCAACCACAGTGCATTTGAGAGGGAAGTAAAAGCCAACTCGTATTCAGTCTGAAATTCAATATTTTTAATGATTTGGAATTGTAGTCAGTCCATGAAAGCATAAAATAAGTTGATACAGAAGTATCAGAGAGTTCAGAAAATGCCTTGCATCCACCACAAACATTTTCTATTCATCCGCCCGGTTGGCGTAAAATTTTCTACAATACCCTCGGGGCGCCTATGAGCCGAAGTCAAACCAATCAGTTAAATCTGTCGATATTTCAGCATTTGATCTGAAACTTATTCCCTACTTTATACAAGGTGTTATAAAAAGACCCTGACGTAGGTGCCCACTTGAAGAGGTCTTTGAACTCATCTGTAGGCAGTAATTGTGCGACTTTATCATGTAGCCAACTCTAAATATGATCCAATGATTTGTAGTGGAAGTAAATTATGCAACAGCTGATAGATTGGGTAAGCAACGTGTCTCTCCCCAATGTCCCACTTCGAGTGATTGGCGATCGCTTCACCAATTTAGTGTGTGTGGATATAACTACTACTACTGATACTGTAGAGTGTGTAGCAGTACAGACAAATCTGTAAAAAAATATGTTGCTGTCTCGCGTGCGCAAATACTGAGGGTTAGGGAAGACCTAAAAAAAAAACTACAATGTCGAGGTTTCGTATTTCACACATTCCTCTCTCAAAACTGGGGGTTTACCCTTGACGATATTGCGATTCTATTGAAAAAGTTTTAAAATTAATTTCTCTTTGAATTCGCATAGTAATGCTTTGATTTTAAATACTTTGTGATGTTTATTCAAAGGTAAGGCTGTTTTATTCAATAAAAACACAAAATGCGTCTTAATTTGTAAAATATTAAATTTTGTAAATTGCGCCATATTGCGGCCGTATTGGAAAAACGCGTCAAGGGTAGAGGGGCTGGTCCGATAAAAAAAAACTCACCACTCATATCATATCACAAGATTCACAAGAAACTACTTAAGGGTGGACAATAGCAACGTGGCGGAAAATTCAAAATATTCACAGTTTTTAACATTTTGTAACTAAACTGAGCTATTTTTGTTCAGCATTTGTTATTTTGTTTGTTATTTTTGTTGATTTTTCGTTCGCACTGTTTTGTTTTAATTTAAAGTTGTTAATTTACAGGTTTACCAGACGTCTTTTGGCACTGCTTTAAAATATGTATTTTTTTTAATTTTCGGTCGTTCCTAGCTCCCGTTAAGACTCAATAGGTCTCTTTTTGGATGCGTTTTTAGCAAAAAACGCTCCTGCGATTTCTCAACGCGAGGCTTAACTATTTTTAGGACCTAAGGTTTGGGTTCCAGATCCTAGAACCTAGAGAAGATATGTTTTTTTTTCATTGGCGGCGCTAGTTGTGAGACCTATTGCGTCTTAACAATAGTTATCCCAGAGATCTCCCAGCATACCAAAAATTTGTGCACTAGTGCCATTATCCAGGGAGGAAATCGGGGACTACGTTTGTATGGAGAAAACACTACTGTGGTATCCTCTTACTCATCTGACCTAGATGCAAAAGTCCAAGTTTTTTGTTGTTGTTCGAGGCGTCCTTCTGTTAACTTCGTTTTTAAACTCAAAGGCATTCCGCGGGTGGGTTCAGTCGGCTCGCGTGACTAAGTGTGTTTTTTTTTCATATTTTTTAATCATTCTAGGTCACACGAGGTCACGAAAGGTACAGGTTGGGCCGCCATGTTGTTTTGTTGTTGCCTTTTTAATTGCTGGAAAATACTTTCATTCGGTTGCTTTGCTTTATGGTAGGTATTAGATAGGTATTCATGAGGTGTTGAAATCGTATTTTTAAATTACCGTACCTAGTTATAGGTTGATTGGTTTTGGTACTGGTGTAGGTATAACCTGTTCATAAACTTAAAAAAAAAAAAAACTTGAAAGACCGGACTCGCCGCATACGCTACCTACAACGCTACCAGTTTTTCAGCTCGCTTAGCACAAGGATGGGTTAGCGTATCTTTAGGTTTAAAACACTATCCATTCCGCTCTATGTCAAACAAAAGAGTGAGATACATTTATAACCCCCTTATGTACTGCCTAACCCTACCTTATGCTATGATTGCTGGTCAGGCTTTAAGTACCTTATCAAAAACCACAACATATTCAGTATGCCAAGTAAGTAAGTAAGTAAGTAAAAAGTTTATTCACAAATATGCCAAGGCGGTAACGTTTGACTCTTTACATTATTTATTGACAATAATACATTGGAATAGTTGTATTTTCACATTGAAAATCACACTTATTCAATTTTTATTAAAAACAGGATTATTGATATTGTTACGTATCTCGAGAGGCGGATGCCAGGAGATCCATACATGTAGCATGGGTCTTACCTATTTTGGACTATTGTCTCCCACTGCTCCTTTTCTAAAAAACCTGTATTATGCATCATTGGGTATATTTTATACTGTGATTGGGAGAAAATAAATATTTTTTTGTATTTGTATTAATTGAAAAAGTCAAGTTTTGCCGCACTATAGTCCTTTTGTGTTATAGTAGTCCGAAAAATAAGCTTATTCATTACGCTTTTAAGTAAATTAGAATAGGGTTGGCAAGCATTCACAGTACGCGCAACTTATTTTCTACAGTAATACACTGGAATTCGATAGCGGAACTTTAGCCCTCGCCCACGGCGACTTTTTGTAGCGATGCAGAAGCGATGCTGTCGCGCGTTCGTATCGATACAGTCGTGATGCGGTCGCTAGCTGTGTCTGTGTCCTCGCCCACCGTAACCACGATTCAGTCACGAATCACGATGCAAACGCGATACCGTCGCGCTTCTGTCGCGATGCAAACGCGATTCGCGCGCCTTCCTTCCTCCGTTCCCCGATGTCGTCCGACACGGTCGCGCGTTTGCATCGATACTACTAGCGCGTTCGTACACTTAGAAGTTGAGACATACACTGAACAAGATCTTTTTGTATTGCTCATTGTAAATTCATTTATAAATAAAGATATTTTCAAATCAAATCAAATCTACCAAACAACCTTTACTAGGTAACCAGGCAAAAATGAGCCTTATAGAAATCTACTGTTCCATTCATAAGATACGACTCTGCTGCACCAAATGTATAAAACAGTTGATAAATTATCTTTCGCCCCATTTTAAACTGACTTTAAAAAAAGAGGAGGTACTCAATTAGATCCGTATATTTATTATTTGTTTTCATGTTTGTTACATCAAAGCGGTGGTGGTCTAGTGGGTAGAACAGTGGACTCTGAAGCAAAAGGTCCTCGGTTCGATTCCCGGTGCTGGCATGTACTCCATCCTAAATGTTTTCTTTAATGACACGGGTTATACACAGTTATCTCGTAGCAGTTGCTACGCGGCTCGTAGCAGTCGCTAAGGAGGCGTAGCTATTGGCCAATAAGTTCGTTACGCTCCGCGATTCCAACGTGAAAAACTGCACCACCTTCAAGAAGCGTTGGTAGATCCAACCTTATATTTATTTGACTTTTCTTATTTAATTTTTCCAGGTAATCCGCCTTAAAAGCGTATGTTCTGTGAAAAATTTAACTGGCTGTTTAGTTTATTACGTTTTTAAATGTCGGACAGACAGACAGACAGACGGACAGCGGCGGTCGAGTTATAGAGTCCCATTTGGCACCTTACCGATACGGAACCCTACTAGTGGTTCGCCCCGAACTGTGAACTCGCGACCCCATATAAACTTAACAACCCTATATCTCGACAACCCCTCGACCGATTTGGCTCATGTTCGAACTTAAAAATTTTTTAATTTCATTTACCCGCTTACCAAATTTCATAACGATCCGACCAAATTTACTCAAGTTATCGTTGAACGAACATTCATACATACAAACATACATACATAAAAACATACATACATACAAACGCCGGATAGTACCAGTAGACTCGGAGCACTTCGCTCGCTTCGCTCGCTCGTTCAAAAAACAGCAGTTTTTATACCTTCCTCGCTTGTCCCTCGTCTACCTATGACGTAGGTATGATGTATGCATCGAGGTCGAACTCCCGCCGCGTGGCGGTGCATATGCATTACCGTATTTACATAGACCCTGTTGAGTGTTCATGAGGGGGCTTGCGGAGACAAGCCCTCCTAGTACAGTCACGAGCATTCGAATATTATTTACACTGTCACATTTTCATTCTTATTATTGATGTTCCGTTCCCGGGAACATTGCCAATCGCTGGAAACATTGCCGGAAATGTTCTCTCAACTGGGAATTTAACGGGAACTTTGCACTAAACTTTAGATATTTCAATACTTGTTTACAGAATTGTACATAGTTTTGGATTATCTGTACGCCAAATAATAAGTTACTAAACCCATCATTCATAAGAATTTGATTGGTAGTACGGATTTTAGATGGATTTTTTAATGAGATACCGATTCCATGCAGTCTCCATATGGCAACACTGCAAGGACAAGACACTTATGCAAATATACACGTGACTAACGAACTCGCTACTATAAGAATTAGCAATAATTAACAAAAAAAAAACTGTGAAATTAAAGAAACATTGGGAAACTAACGAAAACTTTCCGGAAATATTTCCAGTGGAAATATTGCCGAGAGTGGGAATATTTCCTAGCGTACATCACTACATCTTATCATCGCTGCCCTCAAAACAAAATCGCAGATTGTATGGGCCCAGACAGATGGATAAAAATCTTTATTGACCGGATTCACACAGCTTTATTTTATTTATTTTAGTTTATTTGGCACACCAACAAAGTAGCTACCACGAGTGCGAAAAAGCTTTGCTGGACGTCTGTCATGTATCCTAATACTATAGTAGTAAGGTTGTTTATCCAACTTATCACTTTCAGTGACAGTGACAGTAAGCACTCGTGGTAGCTGCTCAGAACACACAATTAACAGACACAAAAGACATAATACATTATAGGTACATTGCAAAACATTCGTCATTGTTGTTAACGTGACTTTATAGACATATAAATAATACGATAGAAGTTCGCACTGATAAAAACTTTTTCTAGAGCAGAATGGTTTAAATCCGTGCACGGAAACAATATCTGTGTTATGTCATACAACATAATATGTAAGTACTTGGGGAAAAAGACAAAACAAACACATATAAACAAAGAATTGCTAATTTATTTCATCCCTTTGAACTGTCGAAGCGTTCTTAAACATTTATTCTGTACCGAAAAACAAATACAGAGAAAAAACTTTCGACCGAGAACAAAAGGAAATCCGATAACCAAATATCAACCCTATTGCTGAGGCTTTAAGTAACAAAAGCGGCTTTGGAAGACCTCCGGCTCCGTAAAAATTAAATAGCCTACGTCAAACTTTTTGCCACGCCAATTTGTGCTCTTTCTCTACGCGGGAAGGTTTTAAATTGCGCCTGCATAATTGTTTGAAGACCAACGGTCAATACTGAAAGAGTTTTTTTCGTATACAATTTTGCTCGAAAAGGAATTAAAGTGGTTGTCCAGGCGTGAAATTTCCCAAGCGATGTTGTATACCTATGGCCCGACGTACAGTCAGCGATATACTAGGATGGCATGGTAGCTCTTAACTCGCGGAGCATAAGTGTGTAATTCTCACAAAAAGTCGCCTCTACATGTCGTTGTATTTTTCTTCTTGCTCTAAAAAACCAACAGTAACAGCCAGTGCGCTGTGGACATCAATGAAACTCCACCTATTTGGTCTAACGTCGACAATAATAACGTATTATACTGTAGGGGTATAATTATTTGATCGTATGATGTAGTGGCAACAAAATGTATCAGAGATTTTTAGGCTGCAAAATGTTAGATTGTTATTGTTATATGGAAGCACTCGTTATAAATTTCACCCTGACCGATGCCGATGATGCTAACTATGCCATCCGGTTAGAAATTGCGCCTTAACTTGTACAGACAGCGACACGGTTGGATACCCCTTTTTGTTCGTTTGACGCATATTCTGGTCCCCGTGCGATAAGAGCTGGTTGTTAAAAGACCGCCAACTAAGCGGGAAACCACATATTGTGCTCATCTTAACAAACATTTTTGCCCACGAAACTATGCCTGGGTATATCAACAGTTTCCGAAATAATGAGGTTCTAAGACGGACTTTTTAAATATATGTTATGCAGTAGTGTGTTCAGTATCTAGTACTTTACATTTCTTTTCAGCAAGCCATATCCAAATTTTGGATTTATCTTACAAAAAACGACGTTTAAAGTGCAACCGACAATGTATTCTAAACATCTGCACCTCGACAGTAAGTACGAGTAGCTTAAGAGGGCGTTAGAGCACCATTTTCTCATACAAACGTTGTTCCGGTTTAATTTCTAAACTACAGGCTGGATTTTGCTGAAACTTGGTTTATATCAGTAGATGACCAATGTGGAGGTTTGCAAATTGTTTAAATAATAATAAAAAAAATAGCCTGAAAGAAATTAGAGCGATGCGTTTTTCGAGCCAAAAAAGGGGTTACTTTCAGCTGTTATTTACTTACATTATTACACTGTCTATTGGAGTCTAACTACCTTGGGAACATCAATAATGTGTTGTACTTGTCAGAAAAAAAAGATTTTTAAATACCTAATAAAATGTAGAAATGGCAGCTGAACTACGAAAAATTTTGGGAAAATAGATCTATTACATTACAACTACAACTAGATACTCGCGAAAGGACACGAACACACGTAGACTCATACAGCCGCATTGCCTCTCACTTTTCCCGCGCCCCGTCTCGCTCTGGGTGAAACAGCTATAGAAAACAGTGTTTCACGCGCTTGGCCGTCACTGAGTTCCCGCGGTCCTGAAGGGGCCTCTTAAGTTTATACCGACGCTTGCCCAATATATCCTATATGTGTTACACGTCCATTGCGTGATAAAATATTTCACAAAATTATAACCAACCTAAAAAAACCAACATCATTTCCCAGCACTAATTTATGGAAAAACCTTTCGGGTCTGTCGGCGGTCTTCCAAAATCCTGAGCAGCTACCACGAGTGCTTACTGTCACTGTCACTGAAAGTGATAAGTTGGATAAACAACCTTACTTCTATAGTATTAGGATACATGACAGACGTCCGGCAGACGTTCGGCACAGCTTTTTCGCACTCGTGGTAGCTACTCTGACTGAGCCAAATCACATTGTAGGATTCCGTCACTGATTAGATAATTGTTCCGTGCCAAAATTAAAAATACTACCTAAGCCAACGTGAACAGGCCACTTCGAGCTCCACTGAATAGGTCAACTTAGCGATTGTAGAAGAAAAAACCGGAAAAACTCTCTAAAAGCGGCGCAAAACGTAAGCCTCCAAGAGTTCCAGGGATTAGTCTGAGTGAACCTACTTAGTCTATGACAAGGTGTACCAGGACAGGGTATTCCTTTCAAAGTGACAGTTTTCTTAGGTTTGCCCGAGCACTATACATAATTTAAAAACACAATTTTAACGGATTTAACACTCATTTTTTTCACTTTTTACATTTTCAATTAACAAATAACGTACAAGACAGCTGTTACCTCAGTCAACCGCGACCACAAGCCCTCCAAAGGTCTCGAAACGTTGGGAAAATGTAAAAAGTTAAATAAAAGGAGTGTTAAATCCGTTAAAATTTAGTTCTTTTTCTGTTCATTAACTGGGTGGGCACTAAGGTATAAAGTGCATTGTGTGTCTGTTTGTAACCGATTTTTATATTTAATAAGGCAGTGTTTGTTGTTGATTGAAATAGTTTCTTGACCGAGGTGACTTGATCGAAAGTGTTCTTAGCTGTGTTTCAACAAAATCTTTTTAGCCGTTTGAAGTTTGCCGCAACAGAAAAAGGGATGTAAGAAAGTGGGTACGGGTTATAGGTACTGTTGAAGAATGAGTTGACGGGCGAGCAAAGTTCTTCGAGTCTACGTACTTGAGCAATCCGGTGTTAACGTGTGTGTGTATGTTACCTATATATGTGCATGTATGTTTGCTTGACAATAAGTCGACTATCGTTGATCGGAACGTAATGGTAAAAAAGTTTAAACAAAATTTCAAACAAGAGTAAAGTCGGTCAAAGGATAGGCTGCGATAATAATATTATGAGACTGTAAAGTACATCGCGAGGGTCCGGGGCCAAGTAGATACTATTTGTTTCAACTTATAGTAAACTAGCTTTTGCCCGCGACTTCGTCCGCGCAGACTTAGTTTATAGCACTCAGCGATAACGTAGCTTTTTTTTAATCGGATGAGATTACTCCTACATACATACATACTTACAAACTTTTCCTCTTTATAATATTAGTGTAGATTTATTTCTGGAGACAACTACAGTTTTGATGTTGAGTTGACTGTTCAGTCGGTAAAGAATACCACTTGAACCACCACTCCGCGTAGTCTTTTATTTCAGTAAACGGAGACGGAGCGGAAACTTTGGTGACAACTGTGAGACGTTTTTGAGAACCTTTTAAATGGATACGGTTTCGTTTGTGTTTAGGGTCTGATTAGGTCCTACAAGAAACTGCTACATACCTACAGTTAGGTAAAACAACCCTAGTCGCTACCAATTCTGCAACGCACACACCAGCAAAATATTAAACGTAGCTGAGAGTGTGATAGTGTATGTATGTGGTTACAGTTTCTTACCTTCGAGATCCTTTCCATTCGACAATTGCGTGCTTTGCTATTTCCTTAGAGGCTGAGAAAATGCCACTTAAGACTGAAAGATAGCAGCGTGGCGGGAAATTCAAAATTTTCACAGTTTTTTACATTTTGTAACTAAACTGAGCTATATTTGTTTAATGATTTTTCGTTCGCGGCAATAACATAGTATTCTTTTCATCATTGTAAACAACAGAACAACAATAATTCAGCCGATTATGTGTTCTGGTGTACGACAAGTTTTTTGGGCAGTGCCACTACTTCGTAAACCAGAACCCAAATCGGCTGAATTATTGTTGTTCTGTTGTTTACAATAATGAAAAGAATACTGTTTTATTGCCGCGAACGAAAAATCACTGAACAAAAATAGCTCAGTTTAGCTACAAAATGTAGAAAATTAACTGTGAAAATATTGAATTTCCCGCCACGTTGCTATCGTCCACCCTTAAGGCTCCCTTAAGACGGAACGCGGGTAGCCGGCTGCTCCATACAAAAAATACAAAAAGGGAGACCTGTTTCCTCCCAGGATAATTATTTTAGAAAAAATATGTTTATGCCATTCAATTTATATGTACCTCTGTCATTTCCCTATGTTTTCCTTTTGTTATTATTTTAATTATTTTAATAAAATGTATTTAAATAATTAAAATAATAAAAAAAGGAAAACATAGGGACATGGCAAAGGTAAATATAGATTGAATGGAAAAAAAAAAAATTTCTAAAACAATTATCCAGGGAGGAAACAGGTCTCCCCTTTTGTATGGAATTGAGGTTACCCGCGTTCCCTCTTAAGGCCCTTAAGGTAGGGTCTGTCACGATCACGCGCGGATCAGCGCGCGCGTCTCACGTCGCGTCGGGGCCGCGGGCGCCCGGATTCCACACTTTGTGACTGAGAGACGCAAATTGGAACATTCTGGACCAGTTTCTTTGAAGCGATAAAGGGATATTACCTATTAAATGCCCTTTGTTACCTTCGCTTGGCAAAAAATTGCACTCGGGGCCATTAAATATCGACTCATCTATGAGGAATGGAGAAAAAAAGGAGTGTATTTTGATATGACTTTCTAAATTGATCTATTTTGAATATAAATAATCAGATTTCGATTTTATTTGTTTCAATCAAACCAACAGCAATAGAACTAGCAGTAGTTATTTTCTTGCATGCTTTGCATCAAAGTTTTACCTTAAGCATACATTATGGCCCGGTTTCTGAGTTGAGAATTTTACTAAGCACATACTTACGTATCGCTCTGTCACGCTCTTTTGTGAGAAACCTGCAGAGACAGGACGATACTTACCCATTTGCTTATCAAAATTCTCAACTCAGAAACCGGCCCGGTTTCTGAGTTGAGAATATGTACCGAAATTGGCCAGTGTGGGATTGGAATATCATTGCGTCTAACTAAGTACACAGCTTTGGTATTTATGTTGTCATTTACAGTTTTCCATCATTCTGAAGATAATATAGATGGAGGCTTAAATTTCCCAAAAGTCTATTTAGGGACTTAGGCCCGGTTTCTGAATTGAGAAATTCCCTAAGCAAATGGGTAAGTATCGTCCTGTGTCTGCAGATTTCTCACAAAAGAGCGTGACAGAACGATAGTTAAGTATTTGCTTGGCAAAATTCTCAATTCAGAAACCGGGCCTCAGTGATGTAGCATAAAGTGATAACACAAACTATTAGTAGCAGTTTAAAAAACCTAAAAAGGAACAAATACTAACACGAATAAATAATTATTGTATCGCGCAACTAGGCACGCTTCTGTTAGCTTTGTCATTGCTATCATACATTGGTATTTCTAGCCAATCGGCCTATGGATGAAACTATAGAACTACTATATTCTATTTGTTGCATACTACCAGGTAAATGTTAAAATTCATGGTCTTCCTTTTATTTCTGACACTATGTTATTTAGCAAAAAATAATCCTTATCATGAAGCCTTTCGATCCGTATGATAAAACTACAGGGTAATTATTTTTCTCATGTAACGGGTTTGATTTCCGGTTCAACCATGTAATTATTTCAATATCTATGAATGCAGTTTGAATTGTTTTTTAAATTAAAATAATGTCTTTTTTCATTAAAATGTACCATCTACAATATTTAAGGTACTTTCCCTCCATGTGGCATAGCCGTGGGACGCCCTGTATATAAAAATATAAAGAAACCGCCGAAATTTTAGCTTCAAATTTACCACATCTCATAAACGGCTGAGCCAAACATATCCATAAGATTGATCAAACGTATCTCAGAACACTCGCTTGAAAACCAGCTTTCAAATAAAAATACTACATCCAAATCATTTCACCAGACAGACACACACACTTAGCGGTCAAACTTATAACACCCCTCTTTTTTGATCGGGGGTTAAAAATGAACTTTTTGGAAACAATTCAGCACAGGTACATCAAACACAACATTGGCTAAATAAACGGACGGGGACGGCACAATAAAAACAACACGCATGGTATTGTTCGTGAAAATAAAGTTTGAAAGTCCGTTTCAATAAATTGGACAAATAGGGTCAAATTGGACACGGTGTAGGATTTTTCAGTTAATTTGCTGAATTCACCGACACAGCTAACGCTTTTAAAACACGCAACAGTAGGTAGATTTTCCTTTGACGATGTCGGGTTGGAAAGTCCCCAAAAATTGTCCTCAGCTCTTGCTTGTCAACGGATAAATCCTCAGGTCTTATACCTCTTCTTCTTCTTCAACCTATCGCCACCCAATACTGAGTGTATGTTTCTTGCACCAGCATAATGCGGCAGCAAAATGCGTTCTCCTAGTCTAGAGAATCTCATAATCTTAGGCAGTGGCGTAGCTAGGCGTAACCAGGGGCCCTGGGGCAAAAAACAAACTGGGGCGCCAAATAAACTGTTTAAGTTTTATCAAGTCAAAAGCCACAGCAAGAAGGATACTATCATCCCTGGCCGAGGTTTCCTTTAAAGACACGTGGGCTCGGTCCGAGGGGCCCTCTGAGCTTGGGGGCCCCGGGACATTGCCCCGCCTTGTCCCTGAATGAAGCTAACCCACTGATCTTGGGCCAGGTGAATGGAAAACGCATCAGGGTAAGGCCGGGCACCAACTTTCACCGGGTACTCCATAAGACGGAAGACTGTTCCCATTGGAAACCAGTACGATATGGTCGCGATCCTCAGTCATGAAGAATCGACGAAATATAAGAGAAGAAGAAGCAGCATGGAAGCTCCATTCTGTGAGATGGGTCAATTTTTTTTAAACACAGGGTATTTAATAACGGCTCGCACTTCGTTTTTCTCCATTTTCGAGAACAAGTTCCTACACAAAGCAAACAAATGACTACATTCAGAAAAAAACAAAAGAGAATCGAAGATTTTTTTCTCTTATATTACAAATAATGTATGTGAGCTATGCCTGCCAGTATTATTTTTTTTTCTTACCAAGGAGTATGTCGTTCTCACTACACAGACCTGAGAGGCACGCATACTAGGACACCAAAACAAAGTACTTTTTCATCTCCCACGCTCGGAAAGTTTGCTGTTACTAGTAACTTACGATCGTGTAAAGGCCGGATTTAAACTATCTGAACTTTTGTGCGCTTCGAAATTTGAACGCGACGCCGGGACAGTCTTTCCCGCGCCCTATGGTTTTGAAAAAGAAAAAAACACTGGCCGTTTAAGTAGATGCCAGATCCCGATGGAAAATAAAACCTCATTCATAGTTCGTTTAAACGCGTATTTCAGCGAAAGCGATTGTTCGTGCCCATTCTCTATACAAAACTGTGAATGTAAATGGTGCATAAGCATCTTTTAAAAAGGTAAAGTCACGGAATTGAACATTCAGAAACGCGGTTTCTTCTTATAGTCTTTTCAATATTTTGTACACATATTTATTTTTAAATATCAGTAAAGAAAAAAAATGCTGCGCTTCTGTTTTATCAAATAGATAATTATGTTTTGGTTTGTTAAATACATTTTTTCAAACGATATTACTAATTTAATTTTTTATCTCCTACAAATTTTTAATTTATATGGTATAAGTTCAGAATGCACCCGGAAAAAAAAAACATTCTTTTATTTACATTATTTTTGTGTCTGGATAAATAAACTTCAGGAAATTATTAATAAAACGAATGGTTTTAATACCAACGAAGCTCAAAACTTTAGTGCGGCAGCCGTAACTACAGTAAAATATGCTTTTAAAAGGAACTTATTTGACTCACCTGTTTTGCCTGTAAGTAGTTGTCTATAGAGTTTGTCCCGCTTGGCTAACAAAGTCATTTCCTCGCTTCTGTGAGATGAAAAGTTTTGTGTTTCGCACGAATGCAATATTATTTGCGTCTCGTGCTTCTGAATACCTCGCTACGCTCAGGTTTCTTTTTTTGAACCACTCGCTACGCTCGTGGCTCAATTTTAGAAACCTTCGCTAGCTCGGTTTTCAATACAAGCACTCGCCGCAAACAATAATTTTGCATTCTTGCATAACAAATAACTATTTCATCTCCCACGCTCGGAAAGTTTGCTGTTACTAGTAACTTACGATCGTGTAAAGGCCGGATTTAAACTATCTGCATTTTAGTGCGCTTCGAAATTTGAACGCGACGCCGGGAAAGTCTTTCCCGCGCCCTATGGTGTTGAAAAAGAAAAAAACACTGGCCGTTTAAGTAGATGCCAGATCCCGACCGAAAAAAGATTCTCATTCATAGTTCGTTTACACGCGTATTTCAGCGAAAGTGATTGTTCGTGCGTGCCCATTCTATACACCGTGGAATTTTAGTGGTTTTAAAGCCGAAGGTATTTAGTTGCACTCGTGATTCTGAGCCAAATTTTTACTTCAAAACGAGCGAAAAAAATAACACTTCCCAATACAAACGGCTATCGCCAATCGACACCATTTGTATGGAGAAGTGAATTTTTTTTTCGTGCGTTTTGGAAATAAATTTTGTAATTAGGCTCAGAATCACCAGTGCAACAAAATACCTTCGGCTTTAAAACCACTAAAATTGCACGGAGTATACAAAACTGTGAATGTAAATAGGGCATAAGGATCTTTTAAAAAGGTAAAGTCACGGAATAGAACATTCAGAAAAGGTTATATGAAAAATATTTTATCACGCCATGGAAATGGAAGTGTGTTGCGCTATAAACTTATGCTACTTACGCTTAAAGTGCCGATGTTTAGAATACACTGCGGGTTGCAGACGTCGTTTTTTGTAAGAATAATTCATAATTTAGTAAGTATGGCTTCTTGGGAAGAAATGTTAATTATTCGATACTGAACACATGTTTGCAAAAAAAAGTCCGACTTTGAACCTCATTATCTCGGAAACCATTGATTTACCAGGTATGTTCCTTGGGCAAAACTAGACACAACTTGACTTAAGAAATAAAGTTGTTAAAATGGCGTTGGATAGGTCATAATATGCGAATAATTGCAGCAGAGAACCTCTCTTTTCAGGCTCAATAATATTTCCAATTCTGTTCCACGCAATTCTGATTTTCGTTCGACATTCGACATTCTGACAGCCGTCTCCCTGCCTCGCACAGCATTGTGTAGATATTTTGTCTACTCTACTCTAGGGGTTCCCAACCCCGGGTCCGTGAACTCGTACTAATAGTCCTACAGGGGCATTTTTACCATTATTCACTCTGGCAACATGCTCCGGGCTCCGTTATACATGGGGATTACCCGGATCTAGGCTTAGGGATAATTTTGTTAGTGTAAAATCCGGTGAATTTTTGGGCTTGAATCCGCCACTGCATACTTAACTTTACCTACATACTTTTGCGCGAAAAATAAGATACTAACTTCTTTGCTTGCGCCGTCAGAATAAAATAAGTGACTTGTAGGCATATGAGCAACGACACCAAAAACTTGGGTTGCGACCTCGCTTGAGGCTCTTTATTCTAAAATATCGAGAGCTCCTACCAGATAAGGCCCTGGATCTATCTCACTAGGTACCTTTTTATGGATGACTTGTCATGTCAAGGAGGGCATTTCAGGGAAACATAAAAGTGATCGTTAAATCTCGCTGACGCGTCTTTTGTCAAATGGATTTGTATGTTCAAACCACTTTGACTTCTACATTCTAAGTGTACTCTATGCATTGAGTAGGGGTCCGTGGAACAATGGTAAGGTGGCGTCAAAAGACCGTACTTGAAAAGGTTGGGAAAGACTGCCTCTACACGTTAATATGTCTGTCTGTACTGTAAACGGACACATTGTGAAAGTGGCAGAATTAGTCAATGTATTCTGTTTGCTATTTCATTGGTTCTTCATTGTTTTTCAGGATTCCGTTCCTCAAAAGGAAAAAATACGGAACCATTATAGGATCACTTTGTTGTCCGTCTGTCTGTCTATCTGTCTTGAGTAGACCCTTTTCTCAGGAACGCGTATCAATTTGAAATTAATATGAAATAATAGAATAGAATAGAATATAAAAAGTTTTATTTACGCGCCACAAAACACAGATAATAAAATTAGCATAGGTACAGAAGGCAATGGCCGTAAAAAGGTTGTGGCTCAGGATAATGCTACGGTTGCCCGTAGCGCTGTTATTCTGCCACAACCTCTCCCATTTTTTAAAGTAAAAACTAAAACTAAGACTAAAACTAAAACTAAGACTAACTGCCGGGTTAACTGCCGGTTTAACTGCCGGTTAATCAAGTCTGCCAGTCATAGGAAAGCCCCAAAAAAAAAAAATTCCCTTGATGATCCACGCATATTTTGATAAAACATATCTAAAAACAGCGAAGTTCGACACCCATTTAAGAGCTATGTACGGTGTTACAGGAGACAGATAGACAAACACACACAAACACACAAACAACCAAACACATAGCGGTCTCACTTATAACACCCCTCTTTTTGTATCGGGGGTTAAAATCAAATTTTCCCCCCTTACAAGTTTCTGTACGGTCGGTACGGAACCCTCGGCGCGCAATTCCGACTCGCACTTGGCCGATTTTATTCTCTTTCATAGAGCTTTATCTCTGCAAGTCTTTGTCCGCACTGGCATCGGTAGCGGGAAAAATAGAGGCAACATTTTATCTAAGTCTGCGCGGACAAGCGGGCAAAAGCTAGTCTTTCTATATTATCTACATTCGGTACCTACCTAGTGGGCTCTTTAAGTTCATAATACTTTGTTGCCTTGTTATAATACCTAGGCGCCTGTAGGTACATGGGAATAAAGCCAGCGGGCCCTAGTTACCTTTGGACGTAAAATATTTAATACATTCTGCTGGGAAACTACAAGCGATCAAATTAGCACTGAAACAAGACTCCGGGTTTTGTGTTGGGTTGGGAGTTTGTGTTTATTAGCTGTTGACTGCGATTTGAGTCTGGTTGGACAGACAAATTGATACTAGTTGGCATAAAACTAGTTGGTACCTAAATAATTGTGAACTCAAAATTTGAGTGTGACAGGACGTTTCTGAAACACCACTGAAGATATAAAGTAGATAGGTATGCCGAAGTTCATGTGAGGAAGTAAGTGTTTTTTCCGTTCGCTAGTCCCAAGTCGAAAGGAGAAAGTTTTCGGAAAACTTTAGTTCACAAAAGTGTAGTGTCTTTGCGTCTTTTCTAACAAGAGCGAAGTAGGAGGATGGTTAGGAAATAGTATGTAGCGACCCCTGTCGGGCGCTCAGAAAACTGCTACCTACTGTAGCTGTCAAACGCTACTTGGTACAATCCTGCATCGCGCCAGAAAAATATCTTTCGTAGCTGAGTATTATAGAACGTACAACTGAACTTAGTTGCACCCGGTCGGTCTTCATTTACATAACATCATAACAGCTTGGCGGGAAATTTACCTTTATAGTGAGGAGCATGACGCGTTCAAAAACTGCTTTACACGAGCGAGGAAATGCCTTTGATTTTGAAACAATATTTTTTACTTTATTAATGGACGCCCCCCCTATGCTACAGCAGAAAGTAATATGTAGCCCGTACAAGTGTACATGTCCCAATGCGGATTCGCGATTTTCGAGTTGAATTTATTATGTCTCAGATGCTCCAGGGTTTCTTCGCGTTGTTTTCCTTTACCGTTAACGAGACCGTTTGTGACGGTATGTCTCCGCTATGTAACCGGTGACAAGGGTGGGATATCGACGAATTCTTACAAAAAATACACTTTTTGCTTACTTTCGAAGAGATTTGCGTAGCCTAAGTGGCCCGTTGGTACTTGGCAGCGCACACAATTTGATTTAATTTTGTGTTACTTAGGTATAAAAAAATTTGGTCTTTTAATGCAAAACATCATAAATAATACACCCGTTTTCTGTGCTATCACCTAGCGCTACGGCGTAGCAAAAACAGATGCGCGGGCGCGCGTAGCACCTCTACGGCTAAAGCTACGAGACTAGTTCCTTTTGCACTGCGCACAGTGGTCGATTTGTACGATTTAGGCGGCCAAAACTATTTTATGCTTTATTTCAGTAATAAATACGACAACAAATGCTAATCTGGTATTTTAGAGTGAATATATATGTTTATCCCTATTCGTTTCATTGAAAGCGTATTTTTCTATACAAAAAAACATTTCTGTGAAAATATTTTTGTATATTCCCTTTGGTGTAAAATATATATTTTGAGTTCATTTGAATTATCGAAATCGGCTTAGTAGTTTTTGATATTTGGGTTAAGAATTATCACAATTTGTTAAGTAAAAGACGGCCGTACATAAAAAAAAAATGTTTATTCTCTACAGTCTGCATGCCTATTTAAATTTAAAATAAAATATGGATGACAAAAAAATACAGTATACACTAAAATTAAATGGTCAACAGTTATTACCACATTATTATACTAAATGTTACTTACAATGTTAGGTACCGAATCATAAACAATAAGACAATATTTTATGAAAGTTTAACATACAAATTGTTATGTTACTCTTTAAAAGACAATTCTTCCTCACCGTCACTTTCCATGCATTTATCACAAGTGCCTTTTGTATTTGGCTCTGCAGGAAGCAAAAGCTCCAAAGTTTCCTGCAAAAATGGTTTTGATCGGATCTTCTTTTTTTTTTCTCATTGAACTGATGAGTGGATCTGATGTCAAGAGTAACCTGTGATAAATATCAAGGTTACAGTCTTCGCGTGAAAACTTTCGAGCAAAGTTTAGACGGTATGAGCGAAAGTGCTTATTACGAGCTTCTGCAGCTTCCTCCGAAAGTTGACCAATAGGCACTAGAGAATTTTCTATAACTTTTCCACCATGTACCAAAATTTTATGCATGGTAGGAGTCATAGAATGCCAACCATATAACTCTACATACAGTTTTGCTGTCTCCATGGCGTATTCATCAAATTTCGGGACATCTATTTTGTGACCGCTTGATATGGCTTCCAAAATAACTTTAATTCTATAAATAAAATTAAAGTCTATTCCCGTTATTTCAGCAGCCAGATGTGGGTTTTCAAAAAATCTTCTACTAGTATTGCCGTCATTTGTGTTACCAAAATTACATTTTGGCATATCTACCAAGATACCTACTTCTTCTCTGAATCTTTGCTGAATCTCTTTTTTTTTTTGTTGTTCTAGCATCTTTTCTGCTTTGGTTCTTTTTTCACGGTATTTCCCAACGGGCAATTTATAAGCTAAATGTAAAATACTCTCGAATAATCGAATTCTGGCATGTAAAGTTGATAGGCCAAATTCAAGCGATTCTGGGTGAATTTCGTTTTTTTTACTTAAGTCATTAAAGTTTTTTGAAGTGGCTCCGCATATGTAGCATCTACTCGTTGATTTGGTGTCAGTCGCCGCATTGCAAACTTTGTCGTCCACCATGGTCATTTTAAGACTGTGGCTAACCGAGAATTTTTGCCCATTCAGTTCCAATTCCGTGGCTTTTAGGGACTTCACACTGTCCCGAACGTAATTTATTTCATCTTTTGTAATGTCTGTAGACTCTTTTATAAATCTGAATCGTATCGGGCGGCAATATCGTGGTGAAGAAGGAGTCGGGTTTTGCCAAACCATTTTTGTTTTGTCTTCGCCGCAAACAATTTGTAGAGGCACGAATGAGCTCAAAAATATATTTGCATCCGAGTCGGCGTCATTCATTAACTTTTGTTTGTATTGAGCTTGTTGTGAACCATCACAACCCCATTTGCAGATAATCTGCAAGGAATTTCTCTCAGTTTCTGTAAGAGTCATTAGTACTTCTTCGAGGAAAATTGATAATCGCGTGACGGTGTGATCTAACAAAGATTGTAGATCACTTTCAGCACAGGAAGCGGTCACTCGTAGCGTCTCTTTGGGTGGGTAACATTCCTGTTTAGCCTTCAACACTAATTCGTAGCACGGGTAAAAGCTTCTGTTGGTTGCTCGCACAATTTAATATTGACTTCGTGTCAAATCAGCGTCCACGCACATTCGCAGTGCCTCCCGAGGCGTAAGGGGATCTTGTGCCTTTGATTTGGAATGTCTTTTTTTACATTCGTTTGCGGCTGCAGGCGAATTTGTAATATCTTTTAGGACTTGCGAGGCGTTTCTTTTTCCTTCTTTTTGTAAAATTACTTGCGCTGCGTGAACTATCACTTCTTTGCCTACAGAGGAGCGAACTTCTTCTGTTTTCCTCCTTTTAGTTCTTTCACTACTTTCACTGAATGTTTTGCTAGGTCGTCCTGACTTATTATGCGTTTTTATGGGCATCTCGAACGTTCCTGCTAACCATGCATCATTGCTTATAAGAAATTTTTCTAGCGTGTTGCGTGCTTTGGACCATCTCTTTTTTATTTCTGTTTTAAAATATGAAAATTTATGATTTATATACTTTTTGTCTTCGTCGGAGTCCCCGTAAGACACTAACAAATAATTTTGTAAGTATTCCAATTTGTCGTTTATTGATGGAGAGTTTTCCTCAATCATCTTATCAAAAAGATATCTGCGAGTTACTACCTCCATGCCCGAGTAACTTGATGAACCTAGAACAACGAAAAGGAATTTTAACGCAAAAGAAACAAAAAAGGAATTTTTCTCACTTTCTGCCTAAGTTAATGAATTATTATTTTTCTCGCGAAGTGGTCAAAGGTGGTGGCTATTTTTTTTGTGGTTATCTGCTCAAAGAGCTATACTATTAGAAACCATAAGGAATTTAACTCGGACGGTCTCGGAAGTACAACATTTTTACTATTGAAAATAAAAAAATGATAATATTTTCTATGAAAAAGGGCGATCTTTGATACGTTGTAACTGCACTAAATATTGATATTCCTTATCTTAATTTAAATTATATTTGAAGGAGCTTACCTGAATTTTCGACTTCCATCACTTTCACTTGTAACTGAATAATATCCAATGAAATATTCACTTTAGAATATCGGTTGCGCTAAGAGTGTCGAGAACGAACGCGTACAGCTTGCGCGACGATCAAGTTCCGACTACCTGTGGGGGCGCGCACGCAGTTCTAGGAACTGGGGAGGGGTGGGATTTGGGCAGTCGGGGTGTCTATTTTTCCGGGAATCAATTAGTTTTGTTATAAGTTAACTTTGAGAAATGGACTTTTGGCCGCCTAAATCGTACAAATCGACCACTGTGCTGCGCGCTCTTGTTTCGTTATATCATTGCTACAATTTAATAGATAGTAGTGCAATATTGAAAACTAGCCTCGAGAATAGAGGAGGTAGAAGGGCTAATCTGAACAGCGGATTTATATTTTTTTCTATGATGTTTGATTAATTACCATGAGAACACTAATTAATTCATGCTCGACCCCAGTGACATGAAAAGAGCCCGACAGTTTGGCCACTGATTTACGAGATGTATTAATGTCAGATCCTAAACGCACCTCTAAAACAACCCCAAACCGCACACAACACACATCTGAAGGTGCGCTGCCCGAAAATAATATAATATTTCCACTAATTATAACGAAATGGCCTGACCCAACTATACCTAACTGGCCATTGCGTTGAACCCTACACTCGTAAGCTTAATTAGCTCTTAACGTACACGATACAAGTGCGAATATAGGGCAGCACGCGGTGTATAGCTGCGGCTCACCAAGTTATGCATAAATAGGTTTGACCTGGCTACTGTGGCCAGTATCCAGTGACCTGAGTGCCGTTGCGTGTCGTGTGAGGGCGTGGGTCTCCAGGTCCGTAAGTAGTTAGAGGTATGGGTGTGGATGCGGGTTATAATTAGTGAGAATTTACGGCGCTTGGTCTCCTGGGCGGGGGTGAGACGTCAGAATGCTTTTACACTCGCGTTTTGGTAATACATTATGCCCCCTGACTAGCTGTTTTGTAGGAAAACCTAGGGTTCTTTTTAACGGCCGTTTAGTAAGTTTTTCACTTTGACCTTTTTTTAAACTAGTGGTTTGCCCCAAACTCATTTATCCGCCTACCAAATTTCATGACGATCCGACTAAATTTACTCAAATTATCGTCGAACGAACATTCATACATACAAACGTACATACAAACGCCAAATTGACTCGGAGAACTTTTCTCGCTTCGCTCGCTTGTTCAAAAACATTTGCGAACTATACCTACTTATACGTAAGGGTGAGGCTACACGCAAGCTAGCAAAACAAATAAACTCAAATTTTTAATTCGAGTCCACGGAATGACAGTTGCTACAAAGGATTTATCTGACATTTGCATACTAGCAACTGTCAATCCGTGGACTCGAATTAAAAATTAGAGTTTAGTGCAAATTCACGTTTGCGGCTACATCGGAGCAAATTGTACATTTATTTCGCTCTTCCTGCCTCCGAATAGACTAACAATTCAATAGTTAACAATGTATCTGTAGTTCGAGACTAGCCGTGGCGTCGCGAGGGCCGTCTCTTTCTGCACGAAGAAGGTCTCAGAATGAGAACCGAACTAGTCGGCTTCACCGACAAATTACTAGTGAGTAAAACCGTGATTTAATAGAAAAAAAAGTTTACAATGTAATTCAATAGTCACTTAACATAAAAGTAGCATGATCCTTCTTTATTTGAAAGGTGTGGTGATTATAATCGTGCTCAACTCTAGAAATAAATTGTGTACGTCACGAATTCACGATCGCCATTGGAATAAATCTGTTAAAACGCCCCAATCTACGAATAATTGCGATTTAACTCAATACCATCCAAAGAGTTGTGATCACAATATCGATCGCAATCGCTTCAATCGACAGCTACTCGTATTGTCAAATAAATTCGGTCTGAAGTCGAACAAGTAATATGGATTCAACAAGAAGGTAATATCATCGGCAATCCTACTACTTGTATTATATTCTCTTTGCTACTATACTACATAAACGTGAACGTTTGTAAGTGTGGATGGATGGATGTTTGTTACTCTTTCACGCTGAAACGGCTGAACGGATTTGGATGAAATTTGGAATGGAGATATAACACATAAGCTACATATTATCACGCTTTTACACTTAGGAGCAAAGTAAAGCATATATCCTTTTTCTGTAGTCCACGCGGACGAAGTCGCGGGCAAAAGCTAGTATTCAATACAAAGGAACAAGTGCAGTCAGGTACACGCTGACCACGCGTGGCATAAAGTGTGTCAATAGAACAAAAAGGGGTATCTTGCGTGTCGCTGACTGTACCAACCTACATACCTACTTGAAGTTGTTCTTTTACAGCAAATATATTTCGTCTTTCGTCAAAGAATCAACTAAGACTATTAGGTAAGGTAAGGTATTTTCCCACGGGGTTTCGATATTATTGGAGTACAACAAAAAATTTGAAAGGAAAATAAAACTAAGAAGTGCAGCTTGCGTAGCATAAGGCTCGGTTAGAGCATATTGTTTTAACTCTAGCTATCCCGGTCTACGTCAAACAAAAGAGTGAGATGCACATAGTTATAACCCCCTTATAACCCAGCCTTATGCAACGCTTGCACGTGGTAGGTTTACAAAGACGCGCGCTAGCAAAAAATGCACTTTTGGATCGGAAGTAGAAGGAAAAGGTAATATTGTAGAGTTAGTGACTTTACTAGATTAAAACAAATTGAAGGAGATGTAAGCACTCAACAAATTACCATAACTAAGAAGTTGTTAGACTTAAATTTAAATACATCCAAATATTTATGCCATGCTCTTTTCCCTGACAACATTTCGTAATATTCTTTGACAAGAGAGATTCACTTTTACGTGCTTTTATTTTTATTAAATATGTCTTTATTTAACTTTAAGTAAGCACGTATACTTACTTACAATGTATGTTTAACAAGAGCAGAGGAAACTTTCTCAAAAGAAAAGTCGTTCAATTACAGAAAAGAATTCAAAGATTGTATTCCATTAAAAAGTTTTATTTCTTTCTTCTCTCGCGGGAATTTTCTATGCATACTTTTAAGGTCTGTTTAGACTGACGGGAGCGTTTTGGTACGAGGAATATTAGTGACATATTAGTGTTGTATTCCGGGTTAAATTCCGGGTTTGAACAATCAAGAAATGGAAAAAATTGTCCACCCAAAAAATATCATGGCTCGCAGCATGGTTTAATATGTCTATTAATATGCTGACATCTACTCCAGCTCCATTGATTTTGTTTTCTGAGATCACCTTGATTACTTGAGCTTGAGCTGACGACTATTAACGCCATCCTTAGTGCACTTGGACCGAGCCAACTCTACTGACACACCAGCCATTTTAGTGGAATCGTATGAAAACGACCAATCAGAAGCATCAGCCAAACTTTTTACAGATTTTACATATTTGTAGCTAAACAGATATTTTTTTCAGCAATTTTTATTTCACGACAATAAGATAGTTAATCTTCATTATTCTAAACAACAGAACTTGTTTTTTTCTCGAAAAACTAGTGGTACTGTAACGATTTAGCCTCCGCAGGACCACTAGCCGGTTAGTTAGTTACCAATTTTGAATTTAGTAGGCTATTTAAAAGAATATTTCATAAGGTTCGAAATGGATTGTCAGTATTGTCACTCAGACGAGATCCGCCGCTAGGTGTGGACAGAATGTATTGATAAAATAATAAAATAGGAATGTTCGAACATCGTGTTTAATTGATAGGACACAGCTAGGGTCCTATCAATTAAACACGATGTTCGATGTACAAGTGCTACAGTACTGCCCAAAAAAACTAGTAGTTGGAGCAAATCTCATAATCAGCTGAATCATTGTTTAAAATAATAAAAATAATACTGTTTTATGGTTGTAAAACCAAAGTTGCTGAACGAAAATAGCTCAGTTTAAGTAGCTACAAAATGGAAAAAAAACTGAGGAAATTGTGTATTTCATGCCACGCTACTTTCGTTGAACCATAAGAAGAGTCTAGCTAGAAGACTCGTCTAGCTAGAGGGCTCTCTTTAGATCGTGAATACGCGGCTTTCATTCGCTTCTTAGTCGACATCGCTGTTGAAGAGATGAAATGTTTTAAAAAGTTACATTATATTAAGAGTGAAAGTTCAAGAACAAAAACAAAAGAAATAGATGCTCTTGAACATGCACTAAAACTTAAAAGGCTAATGCAGACCATGTCTCAAGATATCGATGGCTCCTACGTAAACTACCGTATGTTCAAAAAGCTAACTTTCCAGGAGAGCCATTTAAAGATGTTTTCTTTAACCGTTCTTTTGATTTTAAAGCTTTTGGTTTGAAATTTTTACCATAATTAGGTTATTTTGGGCTCGATTTTTATGTGCTAAAGTAAAAGCTGTATTTTGAATACTTTTGGAGATATTGTTGTTACAATTCTTTACGACGGGGTAACGAAGTAAGAAAATATCGTATGTTAATCTTACCATTTTTTACGGCGTGGATGAGGTGACTGAAAATATCGTATGTTTCACATACCATGTTTTACATGGATAAATCGCAGGTAAAATGACATGTATGTGGCACTTACAGTTTTTTACTTTGTAAATCACATGAAAAATAGTATGGTATGTAACATTAATTTAGTAAATACATGGGAAATATTAAAAATTTAAATGGGACCAGAGGTTTATCTAAGTGATAATTAATATTTACTTCATTCATTACATTTAGTAGAACCTAAACCTAAATTATAAATAAAGATTTATATGAAATAACTTTATATACTTCCTTATGTTTCCATTCCACTAATAAATTTGTATATTTCCTATTTTCCCAACGGTCCCCTTCGAAACTGCCACCGGGGTGGGGACTTGGGTAAAATTAGTGGCGTTTACCACCCTGGCAAATAACAATTTTATTTTCAACAGTTTCCTTGAAACTCACGACCGAATCAACTATTTATTATTTCCGACTTCAAGATATTTAATGAAAAAGTACTAGACTTAAATAAAGTAGGAGTAGCCCATTGTAGACTCTCTGCCTCAGTGCTTTTCTCATTACTTGTTTTTTTTTTAAAGGCTTGCATAAACTCTAAAGAGGCCTACTTTAGGCTAACCAACCCCGATATTATCCGTTGATGAGCTCGAAAAGGACGGTTGGGAAATAAAATTCATATTTGCCACTGAGGTGGTAAACGCAGCAATTTTTTCTCAAACACCATCCGGTTACAGTTTTGAAGAGAACAGTTGGAAATAAAGACTGTAAATTAGTAAGATATGAACAATATTACGAATTCCTGTAAATTTTAACGAATCTGTATTGGAAATTTAGGATGATGTTTTCACATAGTTATTCTTTAGTGCCGGGTTTCGGGATAACTTGTATCAGCCATTTTCCTATTCTTACTCAGGACATGCAAAACAGGAGCGTTTCAGGAGCTAAACTTTACCTAAACTTTCAAGCTTAGGAGCCCATGATAGTTATCCCAAGAAGACTGCAGCAGTCACTCAGACTCAGACGTGTATTTCCCTGGCGTAGATTGACAGATAGAATACTCTTTGGTTGTGGTGGTTGTTGGTTACTTTGTGATCCAAAGATAAGTCAGACATTTCACCTATTAGTATACAGACTTAGTCAAAGAAGCCAAGCCAAACACAGTGTACCTTAGGCACCAATGAAAGTTTTGGAATATACAATACATCACGCAGATCGGAATTTCAGTTTGGCTTACTATTGTGTTCATACTTAGAAGCGTTCATATACTGTCTATATAAAGGCCACTGATCCATTAACATCTTCTCGTTACCATGCACATGAACACTGCATGTCTAGAAACTAGACCAAATGAAATTAATGGTGACGGCTGAGCTTGTCAAGCATACAGACACAGTTCTCAACAAGTCTTGAGTCCATCCAACTGGCCAAAAGAATTAATTTAGAATAAATACAGATTTATCTATGATTTTAATAATTGAATTTATTAACTTACAGGCTATAAACAGATTTTCAGTCTAAAAGTCTGCTGCAAACTACCCCAAGATTGGGCCTTTTTAAATCCTTAGGATCTAAGTTTGTGAGTATTTGATGAACCAAATGAGGATATCTTAATCTTTGTTTTGAAGCTCCTTTGTGGAGTGTTTGTATCTTCAGTAAAAAATATATTTTATAAATGAATTTCTTGTTACCTTCATGTGTTTGGTGTTCAGCTTCTATTGGTATTGATTTGCCTACGCCAAGTCGAGTCTCGGAAATTTATAACCCGGGTAACTGAAATTTCATCGTCAACCAAAGCTTATCTCAAGCATGCACACAAAAACGGTTGGTCAGTCTATAAGAAACCACACCCGTGTTTCATTTCAAATCCTTTATAAAAATAACTTTAGTGAAAGTGAAGGTCCCAAACAGTAGTGTGTAATTTACCATCATGAAGTAAGTATATTTGTTTTCCACCATACGATACACAAAGCGGAAACTTTTATGTTATGGTTTGGTTTTGATTTTTAGTTTGTTCCATCCGTTTAATAAGTAGTCGATTTCAGTGATGGTTTTGTATTAAAAATATTTTTCTACGATAAAAGAGATGTTATTATTAATCAAATCTGCTTTAAGTGGTATAAACGATTTGAATTATTTGAATATTTGAATAAAAAATCTATTTTTTTTTGTTCAACCTCCATGCAAACTATCGTATCTGTAAGATATTGTCATAAGCTCAGCCTAATATTGCAACGTAAATAAGTCTAAGTGACACATACAATAGTTAACAGGTTCATATAAACCAAGTAAATAATCGTACGTGTTACATACGATACAACATCACTTTTTATCGACGTCGTATAAAATGGTATGTGTAACATACCGTAGCATACCTCCTCGAAAAATCAACGTACGTAATCGTATGTGTTACATACTATAGTTTTGAACAAGATTGATAGAAAACGCAGTAAAACTAACAAAACTGAATACTTAACATGTTTAGTAAGAACATGCTTCATCACAAAACACAAGCTCAGATCTATATACTTCCCACGTAGAGAATGGTAAGATATACTTACGATAGGCGTAGCATGCAATGTGTCCCACGTAAACTACCGCAAGAGGTCGATACAATAGTTTACGGCGCGCCCGTGATCAACATACGATAGTTTACGTCTGAAAAAATCTTCATTTTTGAATATTATTAAGTTTTTGTTTTTGGGATACATGCGAAATAATCATCTAATGACAAAAAACGAAAAACATGAAAATCGCCATTTTGTGGGATACGGTAGTTTACGTAGGAGCCATCGATATATAGACCGTAGATGGACTTTACAAACTACTAAGTTGCTCAGCCCAAGCGGCAAGAGAAATGTAGGAAGACCAAACCCTGACCAAACCTATTAAATCTTAAAATGTATATTTTTATTTTCAGAAAGTTGATGAAAACAATTTCTAATACATGAATGAAAATTATTAATATTTGTAAATAACAATCAAGATATGGAAGTATATTATTTCTAAAGTTTCAGATTGCAGCCAATC
This sequence comes from Zelleria hepariella, assembly GCA_949319315.1. NCBI lineage: Eukaryota > Metazoa > Arthropoda > Insecta > Lepidoptera > Yponomeutidae > Zelleria > Zelleria hepariella. The sequence continues at coordinate 31,204,252 of OX439379.1, forward strand.
CGGCGCCCAACGTTGTGAGACGCGACTAACGTCGTTTCATCTACATATCTCACATCTCATCAGGGTTGTTTGTGTAAAAGTTTCGTTCAAATTGGTCTATCTATCCGATCCCTGCCGCTCGCCAAGGGCAGATGCGAAAGCAGTGTTGAGAAGTGAGCGCGTTTAGAGGACCTCAGCCTCTCCAAAATAAGCACCGTCAATATTCCCATTATTAAACGTAAGAAAAGACGTAAGAAAAGGTAATTTCAATAAAGGCCCAAGTAATTACGAATAACAACGAGAGTAGCGTGGGTGAAAAGTGCACAATTTTCACTGGTTTTTCAATTTTGTAATTTTTGTTTTACGGCAATTAAATTGTATTCTTTTCAAAGGAACAAAAATAATTCAGCAGTTATATGTTCCAGTCATAAAACTAGTTTTTTGAGCGTTACACTGGTTTGTCGACCATAAAACACAATCCTTAATTATTATTATTTGTTGTTCTGAGCACGAGTGCTTACTGTCACTGTCACTAAAATTGATAAGTTGCATAAAACACCTTCTACTATAGTATAAGGATACATAACAGACGTCCGGCAGACGTCCGGCACAGCTTTTTCGCACTCGTGGTAGCTATTCTGTTGTTTACAATAATTAATACAATTGTATTGCCGTGAAACAAAAATGGCTGGTCAAAAATATCTCAGAGTAGCTTTAAAATAAAAATAAAAGGACTGTAAAAAAATGGGCTGTCCTGGCACGTTGCTTTCTTTGGACCTTTTTTTGTTCTTCATTTATCTACGATCAGTCATCTATATCTGCGGTGTCCGCCATTCGTGTATGACACTTAACATACAGGGTACATAAAGAAAAAGTGATTGTCAAATACATGGTGTTGTTTTGGTTAGTGACACCCGACTCAGGAAAGATTTAGTAACGCTTGAAACTAAAAAGAAGTTTTTTTTTTCTAAATTGTTGAATTTATTCTGTAATAACCACGTCGTGCGGACACCCCCGGCCTCCCCAAAGCGCGCGCGCGACGTGGCGCCCGGCAATGCGAGTGCAGCCGCAAGCGTTAGTATAAAAGTAAGGGAATGATTTTTGGGTATTCTTGAATGTTTTTTTTTTGCTTCAGTATTGTGTAAATAATCAACCTTGAGTCGGGTGTCACTTTACAAAACAACTCCTTGTATTTAGTAGTTTACACTGCCAGATAGCCTTCGGTGGTAGTACAATCTGTGGCAAGTCTAACGAACCGCGCCGCGGGTCGATATCCCGCTCTCTACAGCGTGATGGTGTACCGGCCGGAGTGCCAAGAACAAGACATTCAACAAGTTAACAAATAACCAATCATTAGTTGGAGAGGACATTTTGACTATGTTACAATATAGTTGCGCTCTCTAATACCATAAAAACTAGGCCGTTGCATGTACGTAATGAGATGATTTATACAGCGTCTAGTGGCACCTTTACGGTGAAGAGACTATCAGGCGCTGCAGTGCAATAGCGAGTTTCCGTTTAGTCGGCGTAGTACCTACGAGTATAATGGTTTCTTCATACATAAGTTGCATTTCCTTTTGATATTTTTCTTTACTGGTTGTAATTAATTAGTATGAGCGCTTTTCACTGTAACACATAAGTAGAAGGAGAAAGTTTTCATTCGAAAGATAGAAAAGAAAGAAATAGCAAACATTAAACAAGCTAAACCAACAAACAAAATATTTTTCAACACAAATGCTCGAATTGGTTCGATCCAGTTTCGCCGAGAAAAAGTTTCCTCAATGAGACCTGCTTATGCAAACATCGATACATTATGCATCACGCTGTAGCTATAAAAGTTACAGCGAATGATCCTATAAAATGCGATGACCCCTTTCTGATAAATAGACAAGATTCTACTCAATTAGGTACAGTCATATGCTTGGAAATTACTACGAGTACCACAAGCGATGTTGTTTCGCTTGTGGTACAACAAGCTTGTGGTTTTTTACAACGCAAAAAGAGGGATGTTCTGTGTATCTGTCTGTGGCATCGTAGCTTCCAAACGGGTGAACCGATTTTGGCTTATTTATTTGTTTTTCTTTAAAAGATTGAGAGTGTTAAATCGATATAAAAATATGCAATGCTTACGAAAGTTTAAGTTTTAAAATTGAGAGTGTTCTTAGATAGATTTCATCAAAATCGGTACCTGAAGTTTATGAGATATTCTAATTTGAAAAAAAAAAGTTGGTGTTTTTTTAAATTTTAATTATCTTTACGAGAGTAGGGTAGAGGTACCAATATCGTTTATTAACTTATTGAGTTATTACTACGTTTTCAAAGGAACTAGAAACAAAAATGTAGTGTCTCTTTTTTCAGGCCTTATGAAGCTACAGACCTAAAGGTTCTTCCAAAGTACCTTCTTCACACGTGCTAAATGTCCTAGAAGGACGTTAGGCACCTAACAGGCTATTATGCCAAAAAATGCCAAGTGTGTGAAAAACACCCCAACCCGACATTTTAACATAAAGCACTTGCGCCATCTTAACATACTAGCATTAAGAGTGCGAGTAAAGCCAGCAAAATTTACGATTTCACCCGCGCGTCTCGCAAACAACCCCCTCACAGAAAGCGGGTCGGCGCGTCTCGCTCGCGTAAATAGCTCGATGTCATGATGCTTTCGCGCGCATAGTAGGTATACGCAAAAAAAAACTGTTAAATAATACTCTTCACTATACTGGCACATTTAGAACTTTTGTGATTTTAGAGCACGAAGGGGAAGATACATTTTTGTTGTACTGGTAATTCTAGACCACTTTTTCCGAAAAAAGCAAAAATTAAAAATCTTCTCTATTACAAACTAGCTTTTTTCCTAAATATCTATCTGAAAGATGTCGTAATCAATAAGAGCTGCCTAATATTGAAAAAGTATTTTCTTACGTACCTATTGTCAGAACAAAAGTTATTTATAATGACCAGTACAAAAAACCCTTCAGCATTAAAACCATAAAAACAGCGTATAATATGTATGAACGTACCTTATAAAATGATTCAGGAATAAAAAAAAGTTTCAGGAATAAAAGCATTGGAAAAATATCAACGAGGAATACCTAAATAATATTATTATACACCTATACAATGTACATACTGTAGACCATGAATTATTTTGTGTACCGGTAAGACCCCAGTCCGTCTTTGGGACCATTCCATTTTCCCCCACCAGAGTTCCCCCACTGGTGGTGGAAAATGGAATCGCAAAAAAAATAATCATTTTCCCCCACTGGCCACCCCACTGAGTGGCTGGTGGGGGAAAATGGAATTTTTATTCCTTTTTCCCCCACCAGCTATTTATAGACAAGATTATTATTGGCGAAGCTGACTCATTACAATGATGCAGTCACTGTAGCCTAGCCTAATTTTATAATTAATCGGCATAAATAAAACTAATTTGTTAACTTTACTAATTTGTTTATTTGTATTTTTAAAAAATATAGGTACTTGGCCGCCGGATAAAGACAAATAAAGAGGCTAAATTCACAAAGCGTGATGTAGTTCTGCATTTTTGACATGTTGTATGGGTCTGTTAGGGTAGTGTGAGTTAAAATTTGCAACTTCGAAAAACTTGTGGAAACTGAGAAAATCGAGAAAAACATCGAAATTTTGGGACTATTTTCACTATTTGGTCTCTAGGGCCAAAACTATGAATTTTTTGCGAGCGATGTTTTTTACACACATAAACTGTATTAAATTACCTACAATTTGAGCCTAATTTCAGCTCTATTGACACCATAGAAGACAAGCTATGGCTCTTAGAAAATGACCTAATTTCCCCAAACATTAAAATTTTCAAGTTTTACGAGCTGATTTCGTAAAATATTGGAAAAACCTCTTATCCTACGAAGAAAAGTTTCTGTAAATACCTTGTGGAAGATATAATAAGCTTTTATTACAGCCTAAAACCAAGTCTGTGAGACTAACAGTTCACTCATAATCTCAAAAAAACGAAAAGAAGGTAAAATGGGTTACAGAGGCAAAAGATTCAATGTATTCAGGGTTCTTAGAAATTAGACCGGGATGTAGTTCTGCATTTTTGGTATGTTATATGGGTCTGTTAGAGTAGTTTAAATTCAACTTCGAAAAACTTGTGGAAACTGAGAAAATCGAGAAAAACTTCGAAATTTTGGGACTTTTTTCACTATTTGCTCTGCTGGGCCAAAACTATGCATTTTTTGCAAAAGATGTTTTGTACACCTATAAACTGTATTAAATTATCTACAATTTGAATCTAATTGCAGCTCTATTGACCCCATAGGAGCTAAGCTATGTATGATACGTCAAAGACGACCAATTTTTCTCGAAAATTGAAATTTTCACGTTTTACTCACTTATTTCGCGAAATATTGGCAAAACAAAGGTTACTGAAAATATTTTATAATACATTTATTTAGCCCAAATTGAAGTCTGTGAGACTAACAGTTCACTCACAATCCAAATCCACACCCAACAACGACAAAAGAAAGAAGTACGATCTACAAGTCTTTTTGCTATGGACAGAGAGGTTATATTACTTTTGGGGTAAATATTGTTGCAAATGACCTCCCCTAATGCCCTATATAAGATCCCGGTCTAATTTCCAATAACCCTGTATACATTGAGTCTTTTGCCTCTGTAACCCATTTTACCGTCTTTTCGTTTTTTTTATATTGTGAGTGAACTGTTAGTCTCACAGACTTCGTTTTGGGCTTTAATAAAAACGAAATAAATGTATTACAAAATATTCTCAGCAACGTTTCTTAGAGCAAGTGGTTTTGCCAATATTTCGCGAAATAAGTGAGTAAAACGTAATTGGTCGTCTTTGACGTATCATAGCTTAGCTCCTATGGGGTCAATAGAGCTGCAATTAGACTCAAATTGTAGATAATTTAATACAGTTTATAGGTGTAGAAAACATCTTTTGCAAAAAATGCATAGTTTTGGCCCTGCAGAGCAAATAGTGAAAAAGTCCCAAAATTTCGAAGTTTTTCTCGATTTTCTCAGTTTTACAAGTTTTTCGAAGTTGCAAATTTGAATTCAAACTACTCTAACAGACCATTGAGTCTTTTGCCTCTGTTACTCATTCTTTCTTTTCGTTTTTTTGAGATTGTGAGTGAACTGTTAGTCTCACAGACTTGGTTTTGGGCTTTAATAAAAGCTTATTTAATCTTCTAGAAGGTATTTTCAGTAACTTATCTTCGTAGGATAAGAGGTTTTTCCAATATTTTACGAAATCAGCTCGTAAAACTTGAAAATTTCAATGTTTGGGGAAATTAGGTCATTTTCGAAGAGCCATAGCTTGTCTTCTATGGTGTCAATAGAGCTGAAATTAGGCTCAAATTGTAGGTAATTTAATACAATTTATGTGTGTAAAAAACATTGCTCGCAAAAATTGCATAATTTTGGCCCTAGAGAGCAAATAGTGAAAATAGTCCCAAAATTTCGATGTTTTACTAGATTTTCTCAGTTTCCACAAGTTTTTCGAAGTTGCGAATTTTAACTCACACTACCCTTACAGACCCATACAACATACCAAAAATGCAGAACTACATCACGCTTTGTGAATTTAGCCTCTTTTTTTGTCTTTATCCGGCGACCTATATACCTACCAAGTATATATATTTTTTTAAATACAAATAAACAAATTAGTAGGTAAAGTTAACAAATTAGTTTTATTTATGCCGATTAATTATAAAATTAGGCTAGGCTACAGTGACTGCATCATTGTAATGAGTCGGCCTCGCAAATAATAATCTTGTCTATAAATATCTGGTGGGGGAAAATGGAATAAAAATTCCAATTTCCCCACCAGCCACTCAGTGGGGTGGCCAGTGGGGGAAAATGGAATATTTTTTGTGCGATTCCATTTTTCCCCACCAGTGGGGGAACTCTAGTGGGGGAAAATGGAATAGTCTCGTCTTTGCGGGGTGACTTTTGCACCACAATCCGAATAATCTTCAAATGGTAATAAAAGAATATATTTTTATTGTTATCTTTGAATTGTGACTGTAATGAAAACATATCAGTGGGTTGTGAAGTTTATAGGTCGCTTATTGCTAAACGAACACTTGAGTCGTTTGTTATTTTTATTTCCCATTTTGGCGTGGCCCGGTTTCTGAGTTGAGAATTTTAATAAGCACATACTTTACGTATCGCTCCGTCACGCTCTTTTCTGAGAAATCTGCAGAGACAGGACGATACTTACCCATTTGCTTAGCAAAATTCTCAACTCAGAAACCGGGCCACAGTCTCTTTATTACACAATAATAATACGACACTATAGATATATCTTAAATTTAGGTTTATTTATTACTAAAACTTAATTAATAAGTCTAAACAGCTAACGATATTTTTACAAGAAAAACAATATAAATAACTAGCTTTTGCCCGCGACTTAGTCCACGCAGACTTAGTTTTTTTCTCGTGAGTTTTTCCGTTGTTTTAATAGTTATTCTGCTATTCGGGGCAGAGAGAAATCCAACAAAACTAAAATCATAAAAATCGGTCCACCCGTTCTCGAGTTATAAATGGTGTAACTAACACGACTTTGTTTCAAATATTAAGATTAATTACGGGCCGCGGACGGAGCGCCGGCAGGCATAGACCACTCGTCTCAACAGAGCGCTCGTGACTGAGGCGATCAGCGAACAACGAAACAAAGAATAGGTCAAAAAGCGCGTGCGACGGAGAGGGCGTACACAAAATCTGTCTAGAATAACTTGACGCCTGCGCCATTTCTTTGATATTTAATTTAAATAAATATCTGTATGACACCAAAAAATGTTCTCCCCCCTACTGACGTGATGATGACTGTATTATTTAATTCAAGGTGGTCTGGTTGCAATATCATTATTTTAGGCATTGAAAAACGCAAAAAATCGAAAAACTAGAGGTAACTTCGTGATTTTTTTCTATCGAGTCAACTTTTAGCAATTAGGTATTCGTCCCACATGCTGATCAAGTATATAGCCTAGAATCTATAGTATTTTTGTGAATTCGACAAACAATCTCAAACATTGCGAATTTTTAATTTGAAGTGCGTTCACTTAGCTTTACCCCCGCTCTTAAATTTTCAGTTCACCCCGTATACAGCACCCGAAAATGTTCCAACTAAACACATTCCAGGCCATTATCCACTCTAGCCGTGCGCCATTAAAGCTCAAATTCCCCAGCACACAACTGCCGGCGGGCTAAACAGACTTCTAAACAATTTCAATTTTAAGGTCCATTTTCGTGTACAAAATGACATCCGAGCCGCACGGTATTGACAGGGGAATTTGGTCTCTGGGCCATGTGTGTTTAGGGTAGGGTTTTCTGTAGCATTTTTCCACTAGATTGAGTTAGCTGTACGGGCAGTGACCTCGCAAATTTTCTTTAGGGTGGTTTCACATTGGGAACACTCAAGTTTCGGAACAAGATTTGTATCCCAATGGCCCGTTTTCAAGGCACAAATGCAAAGCACTTCTTAGGGGTAGATCAGTCGATGGCGCATATAAGCGTACCCGTACAAGATCCGGGGCATGACTGTAAAATTTCGGTTAGCACAGACTAATTTTGACAGTCGCGTTCCGGTTCTTCTACGGCCACGCCTGTAAGCGCCATCTATGAACTGCTTTGAATTTGTGCTTTGATAACGGCTCATTGTTTGGGAATGAGCCGTTTTTGAGTCCGCAAACCATAAACCAATTTTGAGGACTAGCAACTGTGCTGTTTTTTTTTTCCAAAACAAGCACACTGGACACTTACAACCTAGCAGTTGCAACTCCGACATTCGTGATTTTGTTCTGGCTTCTAGCGTGGTGTAAATCCTCTTTACACCTAACTTAACCTTGTGTGTGGACATCTGACTTACAGTTGGCCTATTCGGTAAAAATCCTACTCCCTACTAACGTTTTTAACTGCCAAAAATGGATGTACTTCTGAAATAAATTGATAAATAAAAATAAAAAAAATAGTTTTTTCTCCGGAAAAGAAAAATCTCCGGATAGTTTTCACTATAACGGATAGTTTTCCGGATAGTTGACGATATCGGTGATTGAATCTCGAGTCTTAAGTGGAAATGGGCAGGACACCCGGCGAGGAAGGAAAATGGCCGGTGGACAAAGGCAGTGACAGAGTGGCGGCCGAGAATTGTACGACGATCAGTCGGAAGACCAGCAGCCCGATGGTCGGACGATATTGTCACAGGGGTGGAGGGTCCATGGACAATTGGACATGAATGGCGAGGGACCATGGGAGGTGGCGCGAGGGGAAAGAGGCCTATACCCAACAGTGGGCGGAGGTGGGCTTATGACAATGATGAACTAATGTCACAAAGTAATAGTTATTACACAAAGAGTAATTTAAAATAATAAAATAAAATAAAATAAGTCAATTAATAATAATAATATTAACTGTTCGCCCCGCTAGCTAAATGCGCCCACCCTATAGTTCAAAGCTTAATGAAAACTTTTCACGCCCAGCGCCCGCGACAAGTGACAAGTGACACGTCATTGCGGGACGTAATTAGCGCCCTTCTGGGGCCTGACTCTGTAACGTAATGGTGCCTCGATAGGCTCCTAGTTGTAGGCTTCAATTGCGATTTATTAATGCTGACTGACTTTTTAATGATTTTCTAGCACATCAATGCACATTCTGAATCTAATTCTAGAGCATTAGTTCGCTGGTTGTCAGAGAAAACGAGGGAAACCCGGTTTTTTCCTTCTACTGGGAACCTATCGACACGCCATTGCGTTACAGACTTAAGCCCCTGTTTCTACACAAATTGACAAGTCACGCCGCGAGGGCCGCCACGCGGTTTTTCCGAATGAACGTTTTTAAGTGTTGATATCTTCAAAACGCTTGGGTCTCCGTAGACAACGCGCTCTGTTTTTTTCAGTCCAAAAATTAACTTACTACAATTACAGAGCAGCTACCACGAGTGCTTACTGTCACTGTCACTGAAAGTGATAAGTTGGATAAACAACCTTATCACTATAGTATTAGAATACATGACAGACGTCCGGCAGACGTCCGGCACAGCTTTTTCGCACTCGTGATAGCTACTCAGAAAAAAAAGAGAAAACGCGCACGACTTCGTCATATTATATCATCAGATTTACCTTAGTTTGTGCCACGGTACAGTAGGTACTTGATTTTTCCGTTATTAAGCGGCTTAAAAAAAAGGAGGAGGTACTCGTACCTAATCAAATCGACCGGTATGTTTTTTTAATGTTTGTTGCCTCGGAACTTTTTTCTAAATGGACCGATTATGATAATTTTTTTTTTTTTTTTGCTAAAGTGCACGTGTGGCGAAAATGGCGAAGATTTGATGAAGAACTTTGGAGACCGAGGACGGAACTCATCAACAGATAGCAGCAGATCACTCGGAATCGGAGCAGCTACCACTGTTGCACACTGTCACTGAAAGTGATAAGTTGGATAAACAAACTTTTTTTTTTTTTTTTTAGTTAGCCTGGAAAGTGTCCCACTGCTGGGCAAAGGCCTCCCCTCTTGTCCTCCACGCATCTCTATCCTGTGCCACCTCTGGCCATCTGGGCAAGAACTTATTTAGGTCATCCCGCCATCGTCGCCTAGGCCTGCCGCGCCTTCGTTGTCCGTCATGTGGGACCCAGTCGGTGGCGATCTTTGCCCACCTATCTTGGCTCATGCGGCAGACGTGGCCAGCCCAGTTCCATTTGAGCCTAGCGGTCGCAGCTCCAACATCAATAATTTTGGTTTTGGAGCGCAGGGTAGTGTTTCTGACTCTGTCAATCCTCTTTACATTTAGCATGCTGCGCTCCATCGCCCGTTGGCAAACCTTGAGTTTGGACTTCTGAAGTTCAGTCAAAGACCAGGTTTGAGCGCCGTAGGTTAGGATGGGCAGAATACACATGTCGACGAGTTTGCGCTTCAGGGCAAGTGGTAACTTGCCCTTCATTAGCTCTTTCATGGACCAGTAGCTCTTCCAGGCGTTGTCGATCCGACGATCGATCTCCTTGTCTTGCCTGTTTTCGAAGGAGACTATCTGGCCCAAGTATGTATACTCGTCGACGTATTGTATTTCCTGCCCATCTACCTCGACCCTACGTTTCGCGCTATTGGTCATGCACTGAGTCTTTGACCTGTTCATCTTAAGTCCAACCTCAAGGCTTGCGGCGCTGAGATCTTGCAGCATTCGTTCGAGTTCTGAAGCTGTAGATGCGAATAGGACAATGTCGTCGGCGAAACGAAGATTCGTTAGTCTCTTGGTGCCGCCGACATCAATGCCTCTATTTAACCATGGGACCGCCAGGCTTCTAAACACTTCTTCAAGGGTGCTGGTGAAAAGTTTGGGGGACAACGGATCTCCTTGTTTGACCCCTCTCTCGATGTGGAAAGACGGACCAGGCAAGTGGAGTTTTATATCGGCTGTGCTATTTTCATAAACTGTTTCGATAAGTCTAATGTAAACAGGTTCGATACTTTGGTTATGGAGTGCGGTGAATATTGACTTATGGGACAGGCTGTCGAAAGCCTTAGAATAGTCAACGAATGCAAGATACAGAGGTTTGTTGAATTCGTTGACTTTCTCTATGACTTGATTGAGTGTGTGGAGGTGGTCGGTGGTTGAGAAACCGGGTCGAAAACCAGCCTGTTCAGGTGGTTGCTGGGAGTTGAGCTGCTGGGCTATGCGGTTCTGTATTACAATTATGAAGATTTTATAAATGTGGGAGATAAGACTAATGGGACGGTAATTCCCAACATCGCTTTTGTCGCCTTTTTTATGTAACAGTATGATGTGGGCGTGGCAGATCTTATCCGGAAGTATTCCCGTGTACATGATGGCGTTGCACAGATTAGCGAGTCGAGGTAGTAGCGTGTGTTTGCCTATTTTGAGCGCCTCCGTGGTGACACCGTCTTCTCCCGGGCTTTTGTTGTACTTCATACCCTTCAATGCCAGGTGTATCTCAAAACCGGTAATAGGAGGAATGTGGTTCGGGTCTGGAGGGTAGTATGTAGTCTGTGCTTGGGTTGTGGATATGCTATGAAATTTTGATGGGTCTGAATATAACGATTTATAAAATCTTGTACAAATATCCACAACTTTGTCCCTGCTGCCATGTTTCACTCCGTCCTCGTCTGTAAGTCGGGTAATCCAGGTTTTAGATTTATTTATGCCTTGCTTGGCTATCCGGAGTAAGCTGTTCCTCTCTATTGCACTACGAACCAATTGCGTGTTATGTGATCTAATGTCCCGTCTGATGCACCGTTTTACTCTTCTATCCATATCGTTGTAATTTGTAGTGCCTTTGGGTAGGCCTTCTCTCTGCTCGATCAAATTAAGAGTTTCTGCTGTAAATTTGTCATAGTTTTTTATGTTTGGTTTTATTTTCTTGCTGGCTTTATCAAGAGCAGTTTTAAGGTGACAATATTGGCTTTCTGCATCATCTCTGTCAACTACTAAATCTTTAAAATAATTATGTAGCTCTAGATTAAATATTGGTTTGTTGTGAAGTAACGTTTGTTTGGTATGTCTTCTGATCTTTCTTATAAACAACTGTTTCCTTTGTATTTTTATGTTAAGTGAAATTTTGGCTCTGACTGGTCTATGATCTGAACTAAATCTGAACTCGTTGAGAGTGGCCACATCTTTGACAATCTGTCTTTCAGATGACAAAATGAAATCTATTTCATTTTTTGTCCTACCACCAGGAGAGACCCATGTCCATCGACGTTGTGGTTTTTTGGGAAAGAAACTGTTACAGATCTTGAGGCTCTGGCCGAAGGCAAACTGGAGCAATCGAGTACCACGAGCATTTCGGCTTCCAAGCCCGTGTGCTCCGAGTATGGTCTCATTGTCCAGCGGCTGCCTTACACCTACTTTTGCGTTAAAGTCACCGAGTACCAAGGTCCATGTTCCTCGGTGCTCGTCGCATGCCTTGTTCAACAGATCGTAATACTCTTCGACTTCCTCGTCGCTATGTGTAGTAGTAGGTGCATGTACTTGAACAAGGGTCAATGTGTGTTTTGCTGTAAGTCGGAATTTCAGGACGGCGATTCGGTCTCAGTATCCAATGAACTCCTCTATATTGTCCTTCCACTTTTTTGCCACCAGAAAGCCTACTCCATATAGGCCACTGGTGGTTGCCAAAGTTGTAGAAGATGTTCGATTCTCTCTCTACCGTTGCCTCACGTTCTCTTCTAACTTCAGCTAAGCCTACAATGTCCCAGTTGATATATTTGAGTGCGTTTTCCAGCTCAGCCAACCGTTCATCTGCTAGCAACGTGCGGACATTGTAGGTTAGGACATTTAAATTATCGGAATCCATTTGTCTTGCCGTGGTCGTCTGACGGAGAATCGATCTCGCCCGGGGATTATTCGTACCCCATGCTCCAGGGCTCCTCCGACTACCGTCGTCGCCGAAGTCACCGCTGGAGACGCCGGGAACTAGGGGCCGTGGTTGAGGTGAACTATTCATGAGGGGGATTTGGACCATTAGCCCGCCACGCTGGTCCAGTGCGTGTTGGCGGGGTTTGCGCCAGAGCCTCGTTCGTTAGCCAGCAGGCTGTACCGCGGGCAGGTGAGGTTGGCTTGGGCTCTGAAAGATGGTGTTTAGAGCCCCTTACAGCCCAACAACCAAACAACCTTACTACTATAGTATTAGGATACATGACAGACGTCCGGCAGACGTCCGGCTCAGCTTTTTCGCACTCGTGGTAGCTACTCTGTGCAGTAGCTTAATAGCAGTGTATCTTTTCACAAGTGAAGTCGGTTTTGAAATTTTTGTTAATTGTTATTTCAACACCGTCTTTTTGACTAAATTTGACTTTTCTCGGATACAAGAAGAACACCTTCGCACCGCACCTTCTCATGTTCTCATGAGTCAGCTGCTCGGCAGGAGGTCCTGAAGTACTCAGCTGATGCAATGTTCGTGCCTCTAGCTGTGGAGACCATGGGAGTTTGGGGGGAAGCGGGGAGAGTTTTTATTTGGGAAATTGGTCGGTACTTAAGGAGCCAGGGCTACGACTTCCGTTCCGGGGCATACCTGGCGCAGAGGATTTCCCTGGCGGTGCAGCGGGGGAATGCTGCTAGCGTCATGGGATCCTTTGTGTCGAGTGTGTCGCGGGGCGGTATTTTTGATTAATTTTATTTTTGTTATGTGATTCTTGCATATTTGTTTTTGTTATTACCTTTTTTTTCTTGCCCAAACATTTTGACGGAGTTTGTGTGAATTTTTGAATTTTATTATTGCATGTTATGTTTTGCCAAAATATGACAATAAATGCTAGAATGTAAAAAGTGAAAAAAACTAGTGATAAATCCGTTAAAATTGTGTTTTTGTAAGAAAACTGTCACTTTGTCACTTTACCCTGTCCTGGTATACCTTGTCATAGACTAAGTAGGTTCACTCAGACTAAGTTGACCTATTCAGTGGAGCTCGAAGTGGTCTGTTCACGTTGGCTTAGTATTTTAAATTTTGGCACGGAACAATTATCTAATCAGTGATGGAATCCTACAATGTGATTTGGCTCAATCAGAGTAGCTACCACGAGTGCGAAAAAGCTGTGCCGGACGTCTGCCGGACGTCTGTCATGTATCGTAATACTATAGTAGTAAGTTTGATTATCCAACTTATCACTATCAGTGACAGTGACAGTAAGCACTCGTGGTAGCTGCTCAGCTCGCGTAGCATGAGGCGGTGTTAGATAGGTGTTAGAGTGTTAGGACTCTGTCCATCCCGCTCTACTTTAAACAAAAGAGTGAGATACATATAGTTTTAAACCTAACACTCTAACACCGCCTCATGGTAAGCGAGCAGAAGGTTCATAACAGTAACTGTGGTCACTCAGACGTAGAAAAGCCTGAGACAAGTTTAGATGGCGAGGAAAGAAAACTAAGATAAATTATTTACCTCTTGACTGGTAGAGCGACCGCCTGGCGGTCAAAAAACGTAGGTTAGGTTACCCTGTAACGTAACTTTAGGGTAACCTAAGCAGGGGTCTTAGCCTGTAACACTATGGCGTCTCAATGGCGTCCTAGGTAGAAGGACAAAACCGGGATTTTTTCGTTGCTCTCCTACAACCAGCGAACTAATCCTCTTGGATTAGACTCATAATATTCTTTGCTGTACCTACTACAATAACATTAAAAGGACCGACAGCATCAATAAATCGTAATTAAAACCGTCAACCGGAAGCCCATTTTGGCACCATTGTGTTACAGGCTAAGGGCCCTGTTCGCTTTGCCACCTTTTGGATTATGTTCTGACTAACACTAAATTTTGTTTCTCGGATACTGGCAAGTGCCCAATAAAATATGTAGGCTTTCATAACACCTAATGAAACGCGCCGGCTTTTGTATGAAATATGATGGCACGATAAGGCCACCGGTCAAAAATAAAACTAACTTTTGCTATAAAGAGCCCAGATAAGAGTTTTATTGCTCGCCCAGGTGCCTTTAGCCGGCGAGTAGCTGGCCAGGACCCTTGCGGACTTCCTGGTTAGACCCGGATAAAAAACTCAAATCGGTTTTTTTTTTTAAATTATTTTGAAGCCGAACTGAGCTGTGAACACATTGGCTCGCGAACACAAATCAAACAAGTTTCACTAGTTTTATCGTTGTGTCATTCATTACTCTTTTGTTTATTAATTTTAAAAGGACAATTTTATTGGTCTTAGGACCTTTTTATTGTCAAAATTATATTGAACTGCTTACGCTATACTACAGGTTTTACCTTCTTAGGAAGCAGGGCACCCTTGCCTTAGTAACATTAAGGTCGTTTGTAAAATTTTATAATGAAATAGATTACTATTTAACCACAATAATTCAACTAATAAGGTGGTTTGGTGTAGTATAAACTGGTTTTGGGGCCGTACCTATCCTTCGATTTAGTTCGGTGGCCGTATCACTACTTTTTTTAAATGGAAAGATCTGTGAACATTTTCTCTCCACGCTACAGTAGCGGTAGTCAGTAGGTACCTAAATAAATGATCTTCTTCTTTGCGTGCCGCCTCCTACCGGAGGTTGGCAATCAGTTTGGCAATCTATATAAATAAAAACACATTAACCCGTTTAAGAGCTACGGTGCCACAGACTGATACACGCACACACACATACCACTCTTTTTGTATCGGGGGTTAAAAATAAAATAAAGCACTGTCCCCTTCAGATTAATGTGTGCCCAACACAATCTAGGAAAGAATGAAATGTTTGAGACGAAACCTTAGGGCCAATCTTTAGTAACAATCCGAAACTCGCCAACTTTTTGGGCTAAGAACGCGCTCGCTCGTAAAAGTCTTTGAAAATGTTTTTAGGGTTCCTTAGCGAGAAATCTAATGAAAGGAACCTTTTAGTACTCATGCGGGGTGAGGCGGGGGAGGGCAACGGCCTTCGATTTCTGTGACCCTGTTCTAAAAGAAGTACCTACAGCTGAGTACCAGAATAGGCAGATAGGTACATTGGCGAAAATCACCTCAGGCTTACACGCCCACTCCGACGTTTATAAGCAAACTAGCTTTTGCCCGTGACTTCATCCGCCTGGACTGCAGAAAAATTTATTTATTTTTGGAAGGCTAACAGCTTTAGAAAAACATTTAATTATAGATACGAAGTTTAAAAACAGAGAGCCAATTAGAAGCCTTCACAAGTAGATGTAGTGTGAGTATTATTATGATAGGGTCTATGTAGCGAGCAATGCTAGGCCTCAGACTCATTGGTCGAGTACCGAATGCCGCCATCCGACGTCGAACGAAGGTTGACGATATCGGTGATCAAATCTCGAGTCCCAAGTGGAAATGGGCAGGACACCTGGCGAGGAAGGAAGATGGCCAGTGGACAAAAGGCAGTGACAGAATGGCGGCCGAGAATTGTACGACGATCAGTCGGAAGACCAGCAGCCCGATGGTCAGACGATATTCACAGCGGCGAAGGGTCCTTGGACATGGATGGCGAGGGGCCGTGAGAGGTGGCGCGAGGGTCAAAAAGGCCTGTACCCAATAGTGGGCAGAGGTGGCCTGATGATGATGATGAGGACTGAGTGCGGGACGGGATCGGGCGTCATCGCGGCTGCGGAAAGAGGTGCCGGGGGCGCAGTGAAGTCATAGGCCCGGTTTTTGAGTTGAGAATTTTGCTAAGCAAAAGGGTTAGTATTGTCCTGTCTCTGCAGATTTCTCACAAAAGAGCGTGACAGAGCGATACGTAAGTATGTGCTTAGCAAAATTCTCAACTCAGAAACCGGGCCATAGTCGTCATAGTCGTCGCAGGTCCAAGCGCTTGGTCTTTGACTTCAACTCGACTTTAATTTTGACGGTGATATTGAAATTGAAATTGAAAATGGTTTATTTATCACAAACATAACATTAACATTTTATAATTTTACAGAATTTGTACATAAATATTTGTGATAAAAGGAATGGGCTCAGCTTAATGCTGTGACTACATGCTGAGTCACAGCGCTGGTTTTCAACCCATCCCTGTTTTCATGTAAAAATATAATAGAAATTTATAAACAAACAACAGCGTAAAAAAAACAAATAACTATGGACTAAAAAAATTAAATGTAGTTGTTAAATGCTCCGAAATCAAATAATAGTATACTGAGAATAAAATAATAAAATTAAATAAAATAACAATATTGAATTGAAATTGAATTGTACATTAAATCTGTGAATAAAATAATAAAATTGAATTGTAAATAATTTAGAAAAATATCTGCTAACTTAAATTAATAAGTTGGCATAAATTAAAAATAAAAAATATTTTTATTCAGGAAAAAAATTAATAATAATTAGACACTTGATAAAATCATGCAATTCAAACGGTAAAGCAGATCGAATAGGATTAAATTGAATCAATTACAAATAAATGAGATCACAATCAGTCAAAACAGAATTAATCAAATCAACGGAATTAGATTGAGATAAAATATTATATTAAGTTAATTACAATAAATCTAATAAATCAAATAAAATCAAGTTGTTCAATCACAGCTTCAGCTATCACAGCTTTACTACTATCCTCGTAGTTAGGGTTACCAAATGACAAGAATTTTCCTGTCATGTCCGGAATTAGCCAATTGTCAGGGAAACAGGGAAAGTTATAAGATGTCAGGATTTTTTAAAGGAAAGACAAAAATACACAAGTACAAGTAAAATTACAAAAGAAGTGAATAAATCAACCTATTATAAACTAGGTAATATAATAAACTAGGCCTGTAATAACTTTATTTCAAAATAAATTCCCATTGTTTAACTGGCTGCATTTCGAAAAAGTTGTATTTTGTTGTCTGACGAAAGAATTTAAAGCTGTTATTTCATTAAACAGTTTAACGTCATTTAAACACACTTCATATCCATTCCCCTGTAGGCGCGTCAGCACATCACGCACGGGCGATTCTAGCTAGAGCGCCATCTACTTACAATGTCAGGAATTTCATTGGAAAATCAGGAACTATTTCAGGAAATCAAATTTCAGGATCTGGAAACCCTACTCGTAGTGGTCTCGCAAGACAGTGCTTTTGAACAGCGACACATCTTGTTCCCGATATCGTGGTGCTGTGTATTTTCTACGTAGTTTCATCTCATTTATTTACAATATTGGGTTTAGCTCGGGGATCGCACGGAACCTCCGATATGTTAAGGGGAAGTCATTTTACACTCGCTCGTCACTTAAGCGATTATCTGTCTCTATGTATACGAGTATCTATCTTCTATCTGCTGATGGATGATTTAGACATACAAGGGTGACTGGTAATATGATGTATTCCTAGAACGGGGTTATAGATGATGTCAAAACAAATCGATTATACAAGGTGTTACAAAAGATGTTAACTCTTTTTACAGGGTGATAGCACCCGGTGATAGGGATCACAACCTAATTTTTTTTTTGCTCTATGACGTTCCGTTCATTTTTAAATTAATAACATGTGAACGCTGTGGCGGGAGAAAAGTATTTTTTAAATATGGTTTTCATTGAATTTCACATTTTTTTAACAACTCAAACCTATGCCAATGCACCTACACCTACAAACATATTTTTAAATTTGAGCTGATACCAAGAACAAATATGTTATGATTTTTTTTCAATTTTGAGTATTTTTCAACTTTTTTTTACAGAATTGACATCCTGTTGACCAGTAGGTTACACCCTGTAAAAAGAGTTGTAACACGTTGTATTATATACCGTTTTGATTGTTTATTTCGATACGAGTAATTTTCCCGCAATATACCGGTTTTGAGGACTAGAAAAATTGCGTTTTTTTTACAGAATAACCACAGGAGTCACTAACCTGTATGTTGTTGCTGAATGAACTTCACTCTGTTGAAAGAAGCGTCGCCTTAAACAACCTACTTTTCCCACTTAATACGGGATCTAAACCCGCACCTTCCGCGGCGCGAATTTGCTGCGAACCTAATATACAGTGTATTGTGTGAGATGAGATATACTATGTCTAGATAGGCAGCCGCCTCCGTGTGGCGGCGTTGTACGCGCGATGGATAACGTAAATGGCAAACAAAATGTCAACACTCTTACAACTTAAACATTTGTAAGAATTTAGGCCTTTGCATCTACGTAAATTGACGAAATATAGCATTCGGTCTAGCAAGAGCTGCAATGATGACCAAGTTTGAAGGCCGAGAGCGTAGCTTGGCTAGCAGCGCACTCATTGCGGACCAAGGCTTGTATAGTGCCGTAGTCAAACAATGAACCTAGTCAGAAGTAATAGTCTCTTTAGTCGTATTCTTTTTTTTTCATAGTCTAGTCATCTAAAACAATTTCGTACATACTGCGTCAGAGTGGACACTTCAGGATGCTGTTTATTCAATCAATCATCTCATTTCGTACATGCAATGGCTTTTGATGTGGATTACATGTCCAAGCTTCGATATAAAGATTTGTTATAAAGTTATAACATTCGCTCGGGACAGGACTTGAACCCGGAACCTCTGGCATACCGTGCCGTCGATTAACCTTTTTTTAATCCTATAATAAATCTTTAAATGTTTCTTTTAGCACAGGTTAGTGCTTTAGAAAAAAACAAGCTTAAGTAAGTATGTTATAAAAAAAAACTACCAGACTTGCCTTGAGGTCATGTTGCGCGTAATAACCGCCCCATTCTAGCCATGCTAGTTATCTCATTCAACGGACGGGATCGAACGAGTGAAACTATTTCGCCGAAGAAAATAATTTGCGCGATTTTCCGACGAGATGCTGCATCTTCAGAAGATTCTGAGGCCGAGGCTGCATAATAATTATAAGGCGTCTTGGGGGTTCGAATCGGTCTAAGGGTGGCATCTCAAGCTCAAACTCAGGTAGGTGATCTCAGAAAACAAAATAAATCGAGCTTGAGTAGCTGTCAGCATATTAATAGACACAAGCTTGAGCTTAAAACATTAGCCGACTTGAGACCTTGGCTAATGTCAATGTCAAGCTCAAGCTATACAAGGTGTTACCAAAGTACCTAACTCTTTTTACAGGGTAATAGCACCCGGTGATAGGGATCTCAACCTAAATTTTTTTTTGATCTATGACGTTCCGTTGATTTTTAAATAAATAAAATGTTAACGCTGTGGCGGGAGAAAAGTATTTTTTAAATATTGTTTTCATGGATTTTCACAATGTTTCAACAACTCAAAGCTATGTGAATGCACCTACACACACAAACATATTTTAAAATTTGAGCTAAAACCAAAAATAAAAAAGTTATGTTTTTTTTTCATTTTGAGGTTATAAAATAAAAATTGTTTTTTTCAACTTTTTTTACAGATTTGACATCCTGTTGACCACGAGGTTACACCCTGTAAAAAGAGTTAGGATGTTTTGTAACACGTTGTATAGTGTCTATTAGGGTGGCATTAATAGTCGTCATCCCAAGCTCGAGCTCAAGTAGGTGAACTCAGAAAATATAATCACTGACATGAGTTCTTGTTTAATGTCAATGTCAAGCTCAAGATCTAAGATCTGAGATTCTGAGATCACCTACTTGAGCTCGATCTTGAGCTGGCGATTAATAATGCCACCCTTAGTTCGCCTCGAACTGTGAATTCGCGATGTACTTTACAACCTCATATCTATTATCTAGGTAACTCCTAATTTTATGAAGATTCGAATATACATGCATACAGACGCCGGATTGTTAAAGTAGACTCGGAGAACTTCGCTCATTCTATTAAAACCTATCCGAAGTTTTAAAATGGCGTCGTTTGATCAGCTGTCAAGGTAAACAACTTAAGAACATGCGAGACATTATAGGCACGAACTCTCTCTGTGAGAGAGGGCTTAGCTAGCGGGACATGTACAGTGTACACGTGCATAGGTTTCGTTTTACTTTTTAAATGTAAGAAATAAGTAACTGTAAACGTTTGAAGTACAAGATCCAAACACCAAATCCTTTACTTTTGGGGTTTTATAAAATAAAATTGTTTTATTAAACTTTTTCTCACAGAAAAGTTATGTTATTGTTATTTTGCGTTCACATTTTATTATTTAAAAATCAACCGAACTTAAAAGAGCAAAATATTTATTTTATGTGGTCTCTATCACCGGGTGCTATCCTGTAAAAAAAGTAAGGATCTTTTGTAACACGTTGTAGTATATTAATTATTACTTTCTGCTACATAATAAAGAGTTCTCTATTCTATCACTTTATCTTTCAAAAAAGCGGAGTCCGTCTAATATGCGAAGACGGCTCTTCTCAGCGACAATGACGCGATGGGCCCATTTAGCGAAATCTCTGAGGAACCCCAAAGCGGCTGGAAGATGAGAAAAGTACCGGCGTCTACTCTGAAGGAAATCAATATAAACAACAAAATCTGGTTGTACGAACCCTCGGTGCGTCCAACTCATGCTTGACCATTTTTTATTATTTGTTGGTAAACTTTAAAGTAAGCCCCATAATCATACCAAGTTGGATGCTTGTTTTGCCGTTTTTGCGATTGAGTAAAAAATATAAAAACACGTTTGTTGTATTGGGACCCCAATACAACAAACAACCAACAACCTTATTTTTTATTATTATTTAGTGGCAACTTTCAATGACTCGCGATTCTCACACACAATTTGGTTATTGTTGCACGTAAATGAAAAAAAAAGTGATTTGACCCGTTTCGAACAAAGTTATAATATGTCCAAACAGGGTGGCCCAAAAGTACAAAACCAAGAAGAAGATGTAACCTCTCTCAAAACGAAACACTGAAAATCTGTGTTCAGCAATTTTGAAAACGTTACCAGGTATTTTTTGCAATTATTCAGAAATTTCACCTAAGTTTATTTTTCTTTCAATGTTTTGATTTCAGATATCTTTACCGTGGATGCAAAATCCATCAAGCCGTTTAGGCTACAGAGCGTGCCAAAGAAATCCACATACTCGGAAAACACCCTCCTTCTGGGGCAGTCGGGTAAAACGGCTAAATCTGTCAAATATAATTTCCTACTGCCAAATAGAAATGCCCCTCGAATGAATCAAGAATCAAGAAGCATTTTTTTTAATTCAATATGCCAAAAATTTATTATTTACATTGAACGTCAAATAATTATCTAAAGTAAAAAAAAAAGTACTTTAGATAATTATTTGAAAAAAGTATATACTGTATCTACTTTTTTTTCTCCAGCTTCACTAGCTCTGATCGTTCTTGGTAAAGAAACTCCAAGGATCTCGTGCTTAAAAAATAATTTAATACATTTTGTAATGTAGGTAGGTACTTAATAAATAACACATTGGTAAGTGTGGTGATCGTGCGCTGAACTGGTTTATTGCAGACTTGTTTGTCATTTAGATAATCATCTATTCTTTAATAGGCCTTTTGGCACAGCGTGTGCCTTACACATTTTTTTAATCGGGCCTCTGGTAAACTTAGGATATCTGTTGGGATCTTATTATAGAAGCGTTTACAGTTGCCGAGAAATGAGCTCTTAGCCATGGTTTCAGAGTAGACGCCCACAGGGGCACCAACGTGAAATAAAGACGGAAATGAACGAGAGGCGTTGTCTCAAACTTGCCAGAGACAAGTTTTTTGAGGCTACTGGAGCGAGGGGGGTGGGGAGAGGCAGGGGGGAGGCAAGAGGGGGTGAGCAACTGAGGAGGGTACTTTTAGGTACCTTAGATAAAGTAATAGATATGACTCGCGCGAATACCCAACAATGACAGAAAATTATACCACTAAAATTACCGTCTCGTTATTTCCTTGTCATACGGTAATTATTCAATTTCATACATACTATTTAACAAATTGACCAAACACCATGCATTACAATGGTGCTAAAAAAAGAATTAGGACAGACAGACGGATAGACAGACAGCGGAGGCAGAGTAATAGGGTCCCGTTTGGGGAGTTACAAAATATTACAAAATGTGCAGCTTTTACAACAGTTTAATTTCAACTTAAACTTTCGTGAGCACTGCACATTTTTCAATTAAATCACGTTTTCGTCGTAGTTTATTTTCATTCACAAAAAGCTTTGGAGTTTTCCGAATGACAGCTATTTTGTGAATGAAGTCAGTTCGAGTGGCAGTTTGTAACTAACGAGCGCATGTCTATTGTTTTATTAAACGGACACCATTTTCAGTATATCGCATGAATAAAAAAAACAAATTAAAAGTTCGTTTTTGATGGTTACAATTTAATATTATAGGACCTACATAATTAAGGGTGGTATTAATAATAGTCATCTGTGATCACCTACTTGAGATTGTCCTCAAGTAGGTGAACTTAGAAAAGTCAAATGCTAATGTCAAGCCTAGGCTAATGTCAAACTGGAGTAGCCTTAATGAATGCCACCCTTACCTTCGATTTCTGAATTGAGAATTTCACTAACCAAATTCTTAAGTATCGTTCTATCTCTGCAGATGTCACTCAAAATAATGTGACAGAACGATACATTTGGTTAGTAAAATTCTCAATTCAGAAACCGGGCCTGAGTCTCCAGTAACGATTTTGACTTTATGTCACCTAGGGTTTTGTCAACAAATGTGTGTTTCACTTGACAGGTTAATTCCTGTATTTTATAAAATGCGAAGCGACGAGAGATAAGTTTATTTACTTTATAGGTACTGTAGGTACTAAACAAAAAGTTGCTTTTGTTCTGAATCTCGGTCTGGGTTTTTAAATTCCACTTCATTCTTTTCCAGGCTTAACCCTTTCCTCATAATATGATTTTATTGAGGATTACAAACACCTAAGTATTACGGAACAGGTATTATAAAAAAAGTAATGCTATCAACGGTTTGATACTTTTGGGAAACACCTTTTTGTTTATTCATTAATTTAATGGATATTTTGGAAATAATTCAAATATCATGAATAACTTATAGGGTGAACAGATATAGGTACAATACTTTTGCCTTGCGGTGAAAAACATAACTCTCTGTTAGTTCGGTGGTCAGATCTGTTTTTTTTTTTGTTTGGAGTAAAAATTTTCTTCCAATAGAAAACAAGCCACAAGACCTTGAAAAAAGATTGAAAAAATAATATGTAATAGTATAGTATATGAAATGAAATGAAATGTTTATTGTGTCAGAACATGGGTTAATACACAGATGTTTATTGATTATCACTAGATCTCCAGTTTCTACCTTTTCAGGTGTATACACATTATTACAATTTAATTAGCACTGTCCTAAGTACGAGTATTAGTATTAGTATGAGTAAAAGCGAATCACTTAGCTTTTTACCATACTGTTGAAAGGAGGGTTATTACCTACTTTTATTAAAAGTAGCGCTACCTATCTACATCTATACTATCTAGGTACACTAATATTATAAAGAGAAAATATTTGATTGTTTGTTTGTATTCAATAGGCTCCGAAACTACTGGACCGATTTGACAAATTATTTTGCCATTATAAGCCATTATAGGCAATTTTTTAACGCGGGAATAGTATATTTCATTACAAGTGTGGAAAGGCTGTCATTGCAACGAGTTCCGACAAATGGCTACCCGAGCCGAGGCGCAGCCGAAGGCGAGGGTTGACAGTCGGAACAAGTTGCAATGACGGTTCCGCACGTGTACTGAACGACTATTTTTAATACAGTTGCGAAAAAATGAAGCAATTTAATAAAATAATAAAAACACAATAAACTCAACTAACTTGACATTTTTGACTTTTCCGGTAAAATGTTCTCCGAAGCATTTTGTGCAATTATACTGAGTTCCGGTGGTGTTAATTAAAAAAAACTAGGGTCGAAATTACTCATTTTGTGCAACAAACAACTAAACTCGCGAAGAAAATTTCTGAAAAATCAAAATGGCGCCAACCGTAGAATATAAGCAGAGTTTTTTTTTTCACCCATTCTGGTAGGCAAAGGCAACTATGCCCATACAGCCAAGTCTTCAGTAGAAGTTTTTTATTGATATGAAATGAAAATGAAATTTAATGAGATGAAATGAAATGAAACCTAACCAAACTCATTCAATCAAATCATTAAATCTGATATTGAAACAAATTAGTAGCTTCTTTTTAGAAATATACGTATTTGCATGAATCATAAAAACTTTTTTAGTAAAAACTTCATGGTTGGTTTTACTTTTTAATAGACATTATTTTGACAGTTGGGAAAGAGAACGCACTAGTGCGGGAAAGGTAAAAAAAAAGCACGAGTGTGTAATAGCCCACATCCCGAACGCTATACGTCCCTGCAATACGCCACTTTTTGAGCAACTGTATTAAAAAATGCTTTTCGAAATTTCGCCCCTAAGTGGGTAAAATGGGCTAGCAAACTTGAAGGAACTGGAGGATTATTTTTTTGTCGATTGCTAGCTTTTTTCCTGACTGACGTCGACAGCGGGGGAAAAATAGAGCTCTTAGTCATCGCGGACGAAGTCGCGGGCGAAAAGCTAGTATTTTATCAAGTTGTCAATTTATCCTCTAGCTGTATCGAGCGAAAAGCTAACCAGACAAGATAAGCGACTAATTAATCGTGGAAATATGGGTCAGCTTTACATAAATAACTAATTGCAATAACTAAAACGGAAACAGAAGAACCTGTCTCATAAAACCGGCTAAATACAGTCGGATTTCAGCTCTCCGAATCTAATTAAACAACGCTTTTAACGGATTGAAAACTCGTTTTTATTAACTTTTTACATTGATTTTCTAATTTTGAAAATGATCCAAATCGGTCAAGGCGCTATGAAATATTATATGGGATTGGAAAGTACGTCGCGAGTGCACAGAGCAGCTACCACGAGTGCTACTGTCACTGTCACTGAAAGTGATAAGTTGGATAAACAACCTTACTACTAAATAGTATTAGGATACATGACAGACGTCCGGCAGACGTCCGGCACAGCTTTTTCGCACTACTCAGTTCAGGGCGAACTACTAAAAAATATTTTTATTTCGATCATTAGGATCATAATGGGCGAATTATAATGTTACACAGAAAAAATACAAAAATAGGTAGCAATAAAAATTTTGTGGCACAGATGACACCAGTGCCTCAGAGAAAAAGACACTGGGTCTTCAGAGATGACACTCAGGATGCTGTTGCTGCTAGCATCTTCTCTGCAGAGCAAGGAAATGCACCTTTTTCGGATTATGGTGTCAAAGCTATTCGTGTGCCCTTTTTACATCTTAAGACGCTGGGCATAGTGAATTAGCCCGCGCGCAAAGAAAAATGCACAAAATCGATTCCTGTATCAAATACACAAAAAAAAAAACGAAAATTTTCATATATCAAAGAATTAGGTGAGTGCTATCTAAAACAGCTAGTTTTGTGTTGATATCCATAACAGATTGCAAGATATTTTGCGCCGCCTATTTTTTTTCATTCAAAATATCTTCAAATTTTTTATGAATCTCAACACAAAACTGTCTGTGTTAGATAGGTCTCACCTAATTATAGGGTTTGATATGTGAACATTTTCGATTTGTTTAGTGTATTTGATACAGGAATCGATTTTGTGCATTTTTCTTTGCGCGCGGGCCATTCACTATGCATCGCGCCTTAAGGCTTTAATAAGGGCTAACTAGCGCCACCAATAATAAAAAAATCATGTCTTTTTTATAACCTCCTTTTTGAAAAAGTTCAACAACAGAGTTTTCTATATTACTAATAACAATTTTTAGAACCTACAACCTGCAATGTAGGAACAACAACCTAGGCTACAATTTCGTTTATGCCAAAAACGGCCGTTTCTGCCAAAAGTTAAATTGTAGCCTAGATTCATGGGTCTCGGCTCTGGGCTGATGGTTCTAAAAATTGCTATTATTAATAAAGAAAACTCTGTTGTTTAACTTTTTCAAAAAGGGGGTTATAAAAAAAGCCATGATTTTTTTATCATTGGTGGCGCTAGTTAGCCCTTATTAAAGCCTTAAGGACACGGTCTAGTTAGTCTACGACTGCTTCATTCCTATATTCTGTCACAGCTTAGAGTCTCTCAACTATTGGACGCAACTATGCGTCCATGAATGCAGAATGTGAGCATAACAATGTGACTCCTGTGGCAGGTGACACGAACACGGTTGGATATAGGTATACGTAGATACAGGCAACAAGCATTTGGTTTTAGGGTTCCGTACCCGAATCGTGCCAAACGTGACCCAATTATATTCCGCGCGCGATGAGAATGGGATGGAAACTTGTCGAAGCCAATCGAAAATATACTTTATTTTACTTTGACAAAGTTGCTTCGACGCGAGTTTGCCTACCGCGCGCGTCTCAGTTCCAAAAGGTCGCATCCCATTCTCATCCCGCGCGGATTATACTCTGGCTACGCTGTTTTTCCGTCTGCCTCTCTGTCCGTCTGTCCTAGCTGTATCTTTGGAACATCAATAGGTAGCAGGTTGAAATTTTTAGAGAATACGGTCCGAGAAACAAGAGTACTGAACTCTGAGCGAGTTTGACTCGCACTTGGCCAGTTTTATTTATGATTTTTATACGTAACTAACTCAATATGCCCCCGTTCAAGTGTTGCATTGAGCGTGAATTGAAAAGCTTTTAAAGCTGTTAGTTTAAGCTTTTAAGTTTTTATGATGCTGCTGTTGATCCAGTAAAATTAACTTCAGAACTCGCGGAAGTTTTGATTTTATGCTGACTTGTTTGTGATGTTGAATTCTTCCTGAACTTGATTATATGAAAACTTGGATTAAGTTTTGATATCTAAGAACACTTGCTAGAAAACCTTCATTCAAATAAAAAAACTGTTTACCAGTTTAAGAGCTACATACAGTCTACAGACAGACACACACAGACAAACAGACACACAGTCACACACACATAGCGGTCTAACTTATAACACCCCCTGTTTGTATCGGGGGTTAAAAAATATTTTATGCGACTTCATTGGTTTTGGTTTCGATAGTTTCTGAAATTTTTAATATATTTCCTTCGACATAATCTGTTGCCTTTTTTATTTTTTCCTTTTTGTGGCCATTCGAATGGCGAATATAATCAAAACGTTTATTTTTTTTCGTACGGTTCGAAATTATTATTCGTATCGGCGACGCACCCGAGCGATCTATTAGTTGAGAGCTGGTGACCAATCGAGATATTTTTTCATACAATGCTGGGAGTTGGTAGGCTGAGAGTAGACTTCGCTGAGTCTGGCGAAATTATTTTTTTGTCCCGGTCGCGGTTGAAACTTGGATTTTTTTTGAGTTTGAATGTGTAAGTGTAAACACACTGTATTTGTATTTGTGTAGGAATGTGTATTTGTGTGTGTGTATGGGTTCAGTACCTATTTTTTTTATTGTACACGGCTGGGAATTTCTAGATTTAAATGGTCCAGGCCAGGCCAGGGTAGGCCAGGGGTAGACATGTCCCACTATACTAATAATTTATGCTCTAGTGCTCCTATTTATCTAGGGAAGAAATCGGGGACTGTGAAACACTAATGTTATATCCTCTTAACGGGAATATTATAGGCAACTTTTCTGCGCAGACGAAGTCGTGAGAAAAAACTAGTAAATAAATACACGCAAGCACTCTCCCGCTTCTCCCAAAAGAAGTCCATAAAAGAGCGGCCTAAATCTTCCCCAATCTGTGCCAATCAGTGCGATTGTTTTGAGGCTGGATTACCCGTTATCCTACCGAATTGCATACGGAATAATAAAAAGACGGGGCTTGCTCTCTTGTTGGGTCGATACTGAATCCAACAAAAGGGGAATGAAGAGATTTAACTTTAAATAGGAACCCATTTGAGAGCAGATGGCAAAGCAACATTTATTAAGAGGGTGCTAGAGCACAATTTTCCCATACAAACGTAGTTCCGGTTTAATTTCTAAACTACAGGCTAGATTTTGCTGAAACTTGGTTTATATCATGACCAATACGGAGGTTTGCAAATAGTTTTTATGATAAGAAAAATAGCCTGAAAGAAATTAGAGCGATGCGTTTTTCGCGCCGTAAAAAGGGTTACTTTCATCTGTTATTTACTTACATTATTACACTGTCTATTGGAGTCTAACTACCTTGGGAACATCAATAATGTGTTGTACTTGTCAGAAAAAAAATATTTTTGAAATAGCTAATAAAATGTAGAGCTGGCAGCTGAACTACGAAAAAAATTGGGAAAATAGATCTATTACATTATAACTACAACTAGTTGCTCACGAAAGGACACGAACACACGTAGACTCATACAGCCGCATTGCCTCTCACTTTTCCCGCGTCCCGTCTCGCTCTGGGTGAAACAGCTATAGAAAACAGTGTTTCACGCGCTTGGCCGTCACTGAGTTCCCACGGTCCTGAAGGGGACTCTTAAGATATTTAACCGCTACCTTACACTCTGTCCATGGTAGGTATCAAAATGTCAAAATATAAGTAAATATCGCGTTTGTCTCGTAGTATGAATGTATGTTTGTTCGAAGATAACTCGAATACAGTGGATCGGTAGGGCATGAATTATGGGTAGGCGAGCCAATGAGACCAAAATATTTTTAAAATACTAACATATTCGTAAGCCAAATCGGTCAAGGTGTTCCCGAGATAGGGCAAGAAAGTCCATCGCGAGTTCATAGTTTGGGGCGAACTACTAGTTTATTGTGTTGACGTGTTTGGTTTTATGATAAATAAACTTTTCTCACATTTTATTACAGCGTGCAGGGTTGCAGGGTAGTCCATCTACCATCCTTTCGTCATAGAAGACTCAGTTTATATATTTATTTCTTGAATAAAGACATATAAATTGTGAGTGACACAATTGTTCAAAATTGATACCGACGGTAGGGGTTGGGTAGAACATTGTTTCCCCGCTAAGCAGGGCCCTTAGCCTGTAACACAATGGTGCCGAAATGGGCTTCCGGTTGACGGTTTTAATTACGATTTATCAATGCTGTCGGTCCAGTGTCGGTCCTTTTAATGTACAGCAAAGAATATTATGCGTCTAATTCTAGAGGATTAGTTCGCTGGTTGTAGGAGAACAACGAAAAAATCCCGGTTTTGTCCTTCTACCTAGGACGCCATTGACACGCCATTGTGTTACAGGCTAAGGCCCCAGGTAGGTGAAACCTTTTTAATAACTCGTTTGCGATGCGATATTGCGTTACCCAAATAAATGGAGTAACAAGATATTACCTAACCAAATTACTTGTGATATGAATAATACAGGGCAAGCCACCCTTGACGCATTTTTCCAATACGGTCGCAATATGGCACAATACAAAATTTCATATTTTACAAATTAAGACGCATTTTGTGTTTTTATTGAATAAAACAGCCTTACCTTTGAATAAACATTACAAAGTATTTAAAATCAAACCATTACTATGCGAATTCAAAGAGAAATTAATATTAAAACTTTTTCAATTTGATCGCAATAGCGTCAAGGGTAACCCCCCCGGTGAGTATAATGGTGGCTTGTAAAGAATACATATAAGTACCTGGTTCTATTTCTAAAATATTTTTTAGTTTTAACAATATTTTATTACCAATTGTCAACTGGCCGGTAGTAGAAGCGTACTGTCGCACAAGCGTTCATTGCACAAGCGTTCGTCGCACAAGCGTTCGTCGCACAAGCGTTCGTCGCACAAGCGTTCGTCGCACAAGCGTTCGTCGCATAAGCGTTCATGGCACAAGCGTTCATCGCACTAGCGTTCATGGCACAATCGTTTGTCGCACTTGATTAGTGGACTCAAAAATTCTATGCACTGCCAATCGGATCGGATTATGTGTTTATATGACCACTGTTTTCTGAAGTTACGCTACATCGTGTAGTTCATCGGCTGTATCTAAGTGCCTTCACTTTGGAGTTAGGAGGCAGAATGCAATTCACACTGTCCAACTAGCACCATTGTTCAGGCACCACTTTCCATGGCAAGTTAACCACAGAATATTATGAGGGACCCGCAAGGAGGGTTAGTATCAGTTGGTCTAAAACGCAAGTGGTATACAGTAACATCTCGTCAAAAAAGTGATATGTTCATAATTTTGATATGGCTTCTTGAGAAGGTATGTTAAGAACTAGATACTGAATACATTTCTGTAAAAAAAAAGTTTTGAAAAGTCCGATATTGACCCTCATTATCTCGGAAACCGTTGATTTCCCAGGCATAGTTCCTTGGGCAAAAATTTATTATAATCAGGACAATACGTGGTTTCCCGCTTTGTTGGCGGTCTTTTAACACCCTGTATATATAAAAAAACGACAAATAAGTATACGTATTATTTTATTTGTCGATGAAGTCGTATCAAATGGTCTAAAATTACTTTTTGCGTTTTAGACTATCTGATACTAACCCGGCCTATCTTAATAGAGTGGCAAGTCGATTTACATACTTGGAGACTATTTATGTTTTGCAGGCAGCAGCCTTAGATCTAGGATCTAGAGGGCGCGGGCGGAAAGTGCTAGGCGCCGCGAATTCTGCTCGCCGGCTAGGCGCTTTTTGTTTGTGATACTCTATCTCACGAAGTCCGTTTGGTTATGAATGTTGTCAGGCGGGATGATGTTGATGTTGTTGACGCACACTAAAGCATTGCACGCCCACAACATTAATAACCAAATGGACTTCGTGAGATAGAGTATCTGTACCGCGTGCCGCGGCGTCGTCATCAAAATATGAAAGAAGCCTCTGTGATAACAGGCTCCCACCGGAGGTCACCAATGCCCCTAGCACACCTATTTTTAAATTTAAACTACGCGACTGGCTCAACAAGCAGGCTTACTATACGTATAACGATTTTTTAATAGACAATAAGGTTAACTAACTTTATTTTTAATTGACTTATTTTTATATTAATTGACATAAAGATTTTTTCTTCTAAAGATTCTAGGGAACTTTATAAAGATTCAAATTTTTTAACCTAGCACGGATTAGTGCTTTAGAAAGTACAAAAAGTGGTTAATTGACATACTTTAAATTTATCAAATTCTATTTTTATTCTATTGAATTATTAACTATTATTGCATTTAATTGTTTTATTAATGATGATTTCAATTTAATAGCCATGAGATTTATGGTATGCCAATTTAAATAATAATTATATACCTACTACAGATAATGAACTAAAATAATTTATGATACTTAGCTATTAAGTAACAAAATGTATAATGATAATTGTTCGACGTGTAATGAAAATTATCAATAAATATCTGTACTTATCTGTATCTGTATCTGAGAAGGCCTGTCCTTGCTAGCTACACAAAATACAAAAAAATACAAAATATTTATTCAAAACTTAAGAACTATAAAAGTAATACATGTTTAGTAGGACAAAGGGGTTGTATAACTACAGAGGGTAAACGTTTATGTTTTGGTACTTTTATGCTTTATTGGGCAGTGACCCACACTAGGCGAACCCGTGTCATGGCAATCCACGAAGATGTTTGAACAATAGTTTAAACTTGTTATCAACAACTGACAATCTCTACTCTCGACGCAATTTTTCAATATTGCGCCACGGTCGAGTGCCGATATTTCAGGCATTACATCACTATGTTTTTATTAAACAAAGTAGCCTCCGAATTAAATCAATATTACAAGGCGTTGATTTCTGCAAATGTAAATTATTAATGCAGTTGATGGTGACGTAATATTGAAAAATAGCGTGCGGGCAACATCTATATTAACTTTCTATATAAAACTTATTCACCTTCTCTCCCTTCGATTCAATAGGATACAGCCTTGAGAAGTTTTTCGCCGTTAGTTTGCTGTTACTCTGGTAGGTACGGTCGGCCTCAGTTTAGGATACGCCATAGCAGCTCTTGAAGCACGCGGCATAAGGACGCCAATGGAACAAAAAGGAGTATCGTAGCGTGTGGTTACTGTACACGATAAAGCGAAAGCGTTTTAAGCTGGTTTATTTCCCAAGTGGAAAATAAGTAACGTACTTATAGGAAAGATAAGGGACGGGTTAATATTGCCAATATTATGCCTGTCTTCTTCTTTTGTTATGGTGATAGCCTAGGCACAACTACAGCCGCCAATGAAAAAATATCATATCTTCTTTTTGGATGTGGCCTTTATTTAAACTTAAACTAATATTTTCTTAGGTTTGCACGAGCACTATACATAATTTAAACACAGATTTGAACGAAAAAAGATTAGTTTACCGAAAAAAGACTCACACTGATAGGTACCTTAACGGTCAATCTCACCATCACCCGTGTCAGTTGTCTACCGTGGGAAAATCCTTATTACAGAGAGCACACCGCATCTGCGATGGTAACCACCGGGCTGCGGAAGTCAAACATGTTAAGCAGGTACTTCGGGCCAACATGCTGAAAGCGCCGCGCCCCCATCGCAGACAACGTGTGAAGCCGGCCACAGTTGAGCGTCGCCCTGCAATACTCCCATATGTCAAAGGAGTGACTGACAAAATTGGAAATATCTTGAAACGTGCTTCCATTAAGTCTTACTTCAAGCCACCCAGAAAGATAAACCAATTTCTACGACCTGTCAAGCACAACATCCCTTTACAAGACGCAGGCATCTACAAGCTCGACTGTGAATGTGGTCTCTCATACATTGGCCAAACGAAACGGAACATCTCTACACGGATTAAAGAACACATGGCGGACGTCAAACACAAACGCTCAACCACATCTGTAGTCTGTGAACATACGCTCGAGGGAACCAACCACTATATTCATTTTGATAAACCTAAAATTTTGGCCAAGGAAAACCGATACCATCCTCGTCTGCTACGGGAGGCAATAGAAATTCAAAAATATCCGAATTTTAACAAATATGGTAGTTGGAACATCCCCTCAGTTTGGGAACCGATCCTCCATCGGTTGAAACCTCGAGCCATGGTCACATCTACACGATCTCACGTCACTGGGAGCTCTTCTCCGTAGTCAGGAACGTTATTAAAAATATTTTTTACTTTTTAATTTGTATCCGTAACGGGAGTAGTCAATATCTAATTATGTACATAGCCGAGGGTAGTTTCAATTAACAAATTACATACAAGACAGCTGTCACCTCATTCTACCGCGACCACGAGCCCTGCAAAGGTCTCGAAACGTTGGAAAAATGTAAAAAGTCAATAAAACGAGTGTTAAATCCGTTCAAATCTGTGTTTAAATTATAAACTTAAACTTTCAAAGATTTAAACTTTCAAAGTCGAAAAAAATCTAACTTTCAACCGCGACCGGGCCAAAAAAATATTTTTCCCAGACTCAGCGAAGTCTACTCTATCAGCCTACCAACTCCCAGCTTTGTACGAAAAAATATCTCGATTGGTCACCAGCTCTCCAACTAAAACGTATTTTGCCACACTGTACTCACCTACGTTGACCTATAATAATATTAACCAGTAAATAGCGCAGCGGCAGCTTCGCAAATTTTTAGAGTGTTTCAAAGTGCCAAATTGAATCATTGGGTACATAAAAAATGTTGAAAATTCCACATACGGTGTACAGTAGAATCAAATATTTCTAAATTGTAACAAAACTAAAAACTCTACTGGGTACTGGAAAGTACCGAATTGTTTTGATCTTAGGGAGAGATAAGAGCGGTGGTGGTCTAGTGGGTAGAACAGTGGACTCTGAAGCAAGAGGTACCCGGTTCGATTCCCAGTGCGTTTGTGAATTTGTAGTAGCAATACCACTCACTAACGGTGAAGGAAAACATCGTGAGGAAACCCGCGGCTCAGTTGGCTCCACATGTATTGACCTGTCTTTCCTGTGGGCTAGGTCGACTAAGCTGTCAGGATGGTATAGGTGCTGGGCAAGCCTACTCCATCTAAAACAATGTCCGAGGCACTGCAGCGCCAAGTGGTCTCTTCACCCATCTAGTGTGAGTGAAGGTGCCACTGGACGCTGTATAAATCATCTCATTGCGTAGATGCAAAGGCCTTAGTTAGGGAGAGATATTAACATGACATAACGAGAAAATTTACAAAAAATATAAAACTGACTTCTGAACTATTCACTGATGAAAAGGTACACTGCTATTCTAAACTACTGCACTAATCCTGAGTGATCAATGAACTTTAACCGCGCTTGGAAAAAAAAATATTTTTCCCAGACTCAACCTACCAGCTCCCAGCCTTGTACGACCAAATAAGTCGATTGGACACTAGCTCTCTTGCTACATGAAAAGGTTACGAACATATTTTATGTCTTCATGCGGGTATCTAAACAGGTCTCATAGACGGCGACTACTTAGGTATACCACATCCAGTGGATTGGTGGATCACCGACATAAAACATCGCAGCAAGGAAGATATACGTACTCAAAGTAATTGGCCAGTAAAAAAAATGAAGAAAAAATAAAGCAACAGACACTGAAAAGACTACTGAACTGAAAATCAGAAGTACTGTAAGAAGTATTAAAAAAATTCAGACTACTATGAGAGATGATCCATACAGCGTCCAGTGGCATCTCCACTCACACTAGGGACTTAAGGCGCTGGGCATAGTGAATGAGCCCGCGCGCAAAGAAAAATGCACAAAACGATTCCTGTATCAAATACACTAAAAAAGTCGAAAATTTTCACAAATCAAACCCTAGAATTAGTTGAGACGTATCTAACACAGCCAGTTTTGTGTCGATATCCATAACAGATTGCAAGATATTTTGCTTGAAAAAAAGTGCGTCGCCTATTTTTTTTCAAGCAAAATATCTTCAAAACGTTTATGAATGTCAACACGAAACTGGCTGTTTTAGATAGGTCTTACCTAATTCTAGGGTTTGATATGTGAAAATTTTCAATTTGTCTACTGTATTTGATACAGGAATCTATTTTGTGCATTTTTCTTGGCGCGCGGGCTAATTCACTATGCCCAGCACCTTAATATACAAAGCGGCCAGGGCACGCGCATCGGGCGCTCGCCGTATGCGCGCCCCGGACGCGCGCCCTGTACGCGTGCCTCGGCCACTGCTGATGCGTCCTAATCGCGCGTTTTGCAATACTAATAAAATGACCACATTCTTCTCGAAATTTTCCTACAGTGGGCCAACATTGGCCAATGTGTACTGAGGCCAATTTCTCAATGCAATGGAGGCGGGGGAAAGTGTTTTCTATGTCTAGTTGGTTGGTGATAGCCATACAGACCGACACACACCGCGTGCTCGTATTTTCCGCGTTCGCCGGAAAATTTATTAGGTAATTGTGTGAACATAAAAAATCCGGCCGAAACAATAAAAGGTCATGTTTTTCTTTGCAGTTGCCTCGATTATTTCCATGAACAAAAAAACTTTGCGTGTCTAAAGTAAGGGCAACCTTCACTACAATGTGCTCTACAGAAGGCTTTGGTGGTCACACTGCGACATAACTTATAAGTTTTTTTTTATCCCACTATTGACTAAAGTACTACCCGCTCGTTTGTTTTTATTTTTGCCTAAAAGATTTTCTGCCGATTTCTGAATTGAGAAATTCACTAAAAGCAAATACGTAAGTACCGTTCTATCTCTGCAGATTTCTCACAAAAGAGAGTGACAGAACAATACCTAAGTATTTCCTTAGTAAAATTCTCAATTCAGAAACCGGGACTGTGTGTTGCTATTTTACCCTTCCTATTTCATACTTTAAAGATGTTTGACTACCTCATACGATTACCTAACAATACTGTCTTAGGGTGGCATTAATAGTAGTCATCTCAAGCTCGAGCTCAAGTAGGTGAACTCAGAAAACAAAATCACCGACTTGAGACCTTGGCTAAAGTCAATGTCAAACTCAAGCGTAGTGTCTACCAATATGCTGACAGCTACTCAAGTTTGACATTAGCCAAGGCTTGACATTAGCAAATGTTTTCTGAGATCACCTAATTGAGCTCGATTTTCCTTCACAGTTAGTAGGCTTGCCCAGCACAACTGCAGCCTCCATGTGATTGTTTCACCCATTTAGTACGAGTGGAGATATAAACCATCTATCCTAAAATTTTATTACCTGTGTTTGACAAATAAAGTTCTATGTTTCTATGTTCTATGATGCAAAAGCTAAGTGTAGCGACTGGTGGTGGCACTACAAATTCACGTACCTAACTTTGAGATAAACATGCTCACACCGGGATTCAAAACGGGGACCTCACGTTTGTGTGTGTCCAACGTTTTTATTCAAGACACTGCTTGGGCTCCTACTGCTTTCTGAAGATGGTGTGTTTGATATTTACGTGGAAATCGCGGATTTATTGACTAAGTGCTACGCCGTAGCGACAGCTACGAGCCGCGTAGCAACTGCTACGAGATAACTGTGTAGCACGTCTAGAAATAATCTTCTACCACTGCGAATAAAAACCACTTCCACAGAATTCGTACTTCTATCACATCTTCTCTGTGTCAGACATCATGTGGTTAGGCGTTAAGGGGGTGTGCTTAGTGATTTATCGCGTATTTTTAAAGGATTTTACTTGTAGTACATTTTGTGAAATATTTATGTTGTCACGCACGCGATTCCTCGGAGAAAGAAGGCCGGATGATCTGTTTGTTTGAGTCAGTATAGCTACCACGAGTGCGAAAAAGCTGTGCCGGACGTCCGCCGGACGTCTGTCATGTATCCTAATACTATAGTAGTAAGGTTGTTTATGCAACTTGTCACTTTCAGTGACATTGACAGTAAGCACTCGTGGTACCAGTACAGGTTTTGGGTTGGTTGCTGGCCTAAAAATATATTTTATATGGACCTCGAAGGAATAGTACTTAATAGGTTTTTGTTAAACAAGGCTGGAAAATACTGTGTAAGTTCACCACCTTAGGCTTAACTATTTTAAGGATCCAAGGCTTGGATCTGCACAATCGTTAAGCCATTTCAGAGGCCCTTTGGGCGGCCTAAAAACTCTGACACAAGGGGTCGCCACTACCTCATACGGTTACCTGCCTACCAAACCTGCACGAGTCAAAAGTTGCTTTTTTCTTGTGCTGATTTTATTCGTAGGTTTTTTTTATATGGGGTCAGATGTTAGGTCCTAAAATACCCCTCTAGTTTGAGGTTTGAGTAACGTTAACGGTCCGTTTTGTGCAAAAAATGTATCCAAAAAGAAGTTTTTTTTTTTGCATTGGCGGCTAGTGTGCCTTTACCGCCCTCTTGATAAAAAGGCAAAACAATAGCCTACTTCGCCTTAAGTAAAGCCGAAGGCACGTCTTTAACATGATATGTGGCCAAGTTCCCGGTATCGGCAGTATTTATCTTTCGCTGTGTCTCTATTATGTGGTTTCTCTTGCTAACAATAATACCAACATACTCGTACATTCAGTAATACAGCGGCCAAGGAAGCGTACTCAGCGCCGCGTAGCAAGCGCTGGCTAGCATCTTGCTGGGGTTAGTTAGGTCAGGGGGTCTACAGGCTAAGACGAAGCCGATTGCCATTGGCCAAAATCGAAGTTCCATTTATGAAAAATGAACTGGGTGGCAGTAAAATGAACTGGGTGGCAGTACATTTTTCAAAAATCGAACTTCGATTTTCGCCAATGGTAATCGGCTTCGTCTTTTCCGGTAGACTCCCAGGTTATCGTATGAGGTAGTGGCCACTCCTGTTGTCAGAATTTTGTAGGCATGGCTTAAGAGGGCGTTAGAGCACCATTTGCCCATACAAACGAAGTTCCGGTTTAATTTCTAAACTACAGGCTGTATTTTGCTGAAACTTGGTTTATATCAGTAGATGACCAATACGGAGGTTTGCAAATAGTTTTTATAATAAAAAAAATAGCCTGAAAGAAATTAGAACGATGCGTTTTTTGCGCCGAAAAGGGGTTACGTTCAGCCGTTATTTACTTACATTATTACTCTGTCTATTGGAGTCTAACTACCTTGGGAACATCAATATTGTATTGTACTTGTCAGAAAAAAAGATTTAGAATAGCTAATAAAATGTAGACATGGCAGCTGAACTACGAAAAAATTTGGGAAAATAGATCTATTACATTAGAACTACAACAGACTACATACTCGCGAAAGGACACGAACACACGTAGACTCATACAGCCGCATTGCCTCTCACTTTTCCCGCGCCCCGTCTCGCTCTGGGTGAAACAGCTATAGAAAACAGTGTTTCACGCGCTTGGCCATCGCCGAGTTCCCACGGTCCTGAAGGGGCCTCTTAATGATGGTTACTTAATTCTGCTTAACGAATAATCAACAACAGCCGTATAGTTATTGTTACTACAATATTATACTTAGATACCTATTACCAGATATTTTGAAGTAGATTTTTCAAACGTTGTTCCGACTGGCATGTGGCCGGCTTAAGTCACTGCGTGTAGCCACGCCTTTTCACTCAGACCTCCAGATTCGGAGGTAAGTATATCAGAGCTCCTTTGTTTGCTAGAAAGTGGTCTCAGTGTTCGTAGCTTTGTGTGTTTAGGACCGCCAGTGTCCTGTCTCCTATCCTGCCACCACACACAATGCAAAAGGGACGTCTTTTGAGCAATGGTTCCACTTTTTGTGGCTTCATTTACATGATGTTAAATATAGAAATTCTATTTCCACTCGTTTAGTGAAATGTCGTACCAACGAATGTTATTTTAAAATTAAAAATGTTTCTATTTGTATTTCATTTGGGACGGACGGAAGTACTTATTTTGAGTTTTCGAGCAAAGCTCGGCCGTGTGCTGACGAGATCTCTAATATTTCTAGTGTTTTAAAATTTTCGTTAAAACCGGCTTATTGAAATTATATTTTTTTGACATTTAATAATGATAATATTAACGGTGTAGAGGAAGAAACGAAAAGAAAGAAAGGATAAACACTCACTGCGACGTCACTCCTTTAGATCTTCGTGCTGGCGATCTCCCTCCACACTATTGTGAGATTTTGTTATAGCGGCGCCAATACCGACAACTGAGTTCACGATGGAGGCCAACTATTCCCAGCCATGTGCTGGCCATCCGTGATGTGTTCTTCTTTGTGAGCTTCTCAGGGTTTAGCCAGCTTTGAGATTTCGGCACAAAAGTTTCGCACTGCCCTTGTGCCTAGTGATGAAAAATACAAGCCAAGACACAACACATAGATTTCATGTCGATTAGAAAAAAAACATCGATCACATAAAATAATAAACTATGTTTGTGATAAGTCCTTGTCCTTGTATAGAATTCCCGCCTTCGAAATTACGGATATCCGAAATTAGGCGTTAAAAGACAAACAAATCGGGGCCAAGTGCGAGACAGAATCACGCACTCTAATGCACTGATTTCGTATGTATGTATACGCTGCACTGAAAGTTAAAAATACTTTTTTTGTTTATGGTCAGGCGAGTTTTGAAGCTATATCCTTCATGAGTGCGGTTTATAAGAAGACTCACCGATTTTGCTGTTGCTCTGTAGCTGCGGCGGCGGCTGGTGCTGCGGCGGCATGGTCTGCTGCTGCATCTGCTGCTGCATGAGGGCGGGGTGCGTCAGCTGGAGGAGCTTGGCCGGCTCCAGCTTCGTGGGCGCCGCCACCGGGATGGGGCCGGCGTTCGTCATCGTCGTCATCGTGGCAGCCGGCATCATCAGGGTAGACATCGTGAGCATCTTGACAGGGCACACTCGCGAACAGACTCCGGACGCACGTGGCAGAGATCGAGAGGTCTGAGTGGCTTAGGACGCTCGGCGTTTCATAATTTCTTTGTGGCTACGCAGCACTTTTTATGTCGTAAATAATGGCGTTGTATATATTTTTTTTAAAGGTGTACAGTTAAAAGAACGACACCGAAACAGTTATTGCTAGAGTAAAATGCTCACTATTATGTTGTTTGTTGGTTTAGAATCACACTTTTGGCCGTTCACTTTTTTAAAGTCACTTCTCGCGCTTATCTTCTCCTTGCAAAAATCCTAAAAGTGTCTCTCTTTTAATTTAATTGTATATTTTAATTGTTTACTAATATTTTTTTTATTTAAACTTCTAAACTAGTATAATGATGTTGGTGTTAGATTGTAATCACAGAGGAATGCGATGTTTTTCTTCTTTGCATCTGGAACATTTGTATGTCATCATAAATTAAAAAACTATGTTTAAGGTGGAAAGATAGCGAAGTGGCGGGAAATTCAAAATTTTCACTGTTTTTTACATTTTGTGGCTAAACTGAGCTATTTTTGTTTAGCGATTTTTCGTTTGCGGCAATAACATAGTATTTTTTTCATTATTGTTAACAAAAAAACAAAAATAATTCAGCCGATTATGTGTTCTGGTCTACGAAGCAGTAGCTCTGCCCAAAAACCTTGTCGTAGACCGGAACACATAATTGGCTGAATTATTGTTGTTCTTTTGTTTACAATAATGAAAAGAATACTATGTTATTGCCGCGAACGAAAAATCGCTGAACAAAAATAGCTCAGTTTAGCTACAAAAAGTAAAAAACTGTAAAAATTTTGAATTTCCCGCCACGTTGCTATCGTCTACCCTTATTGATGAAATAAAAGAATTCGCATGAGCCTCTATAGTAATAACAGAATATTAACATAATGTGTTATCAACATATCAGCAATAATTGACTTTAGCAAGACTTGTTACTCGAGGATGTCAGAATACCATTCGACTTATTTTATCGTCGTAAAAAACTGGGAGTTGGTTGGCTAATAGAGTAGACTTCGCTGAGTCCCAAAAATTTACATCTTCTAAGTTACAAAAACGAACTTTCAACCGCGCTCGGCCAACATTTCGTGATAAGCGGCGGAGTCTAAACAAACAGCCTAGAAACTCCCAGCCATAATGTAAGAAAAAACAAGATACTAAGCCCAAACATTTAAACTTTCAAAGTTAAAAAAACGAACTTACAACCGCGACCGGCAAAAATGATATGTTTTTCCAGCCTCAGCGAAGT
Source organism: Zelleria hepariella (assembly GCA_949319315.1). Taxonomy (NCBI): domain Eukaryota; kingdom Metazoa; phylum Arthropoda; class Insecta; order Lepidoptera; family Yponomeutidae; genus Zelleria; species Zelleria hepariella. The sequence goes on from OX439379.1 coordinate 31,245,323, forward strand.
CTACTCAATCAGCTTAGGCAACTCCCAGCCTTGTACGATAAAATAAGTCGAATGGTCGCCAGCTCCCCAGCTATAAGTAAGTCTTGGTGAAACTTTCAGTTTTTTAGAGCAACAAACAAATCGAAATTTATGCTGTAAAAATTTTTTTTTTAAACCCATATAATCCTTTTTTGGCGCCCGGGTAAAAATTGCGCTGCGGCGTTCTTAACAATTTGCAAAACTTTTTTTGAGAGTTGTGGCCTCGTAAGTAAATATTTCGCGATGTAAGTATGCACGCTGGATGGATGTAATTTCGCGCGTCTCCGACCAAATCTATGGACCCGCATCACGCGTGATGGTTGGCTTAAAAGACCACCTTTAGATGCACAAAGAGGGAAGAGATTACGAGGTAGAACACCGACTAGATGGACCGACCAGCTTAAATAGGACAAAACCGAAAAAATCCAGACGGTGGCGAGAGTGGCCACTGATAGAAATCAATGGAATTCATCCATTCCCGGAATTTGACGAGCATTGATCAGGATCTTCGGATATGAAGGACCGATTACAAAGAAGACAATGAACGAAGCGCCATGCCAGGAATTTAACTTTGTATATAAGTGCAAAGATGGTGTAGATAAGTACAAACTATTACACTAGATGGCGCCCCATCGTCCGTAAGACGGGTTTCAATGAGGTTAGAAAATTCACATCGACAGCTGTTACTTGACTCGGTAGCTCAATTAGTAGAGCGCCTGCACGGAATGCAAGAGGTTGCGGGTTCAAATCCTGTCCCGAGCGAATTTTTTTACCTTATAAAAATGTTTATTTAACTGTTGCTTCGAAAATACAGGGTGTTAATAGACCGCCAACAAACCCGAAAGCTACGCATACTACCCCTAGACACTAAAACAAAGTACTTTTTCGATACGTTATTGCTGGGAAATGATTTTGTTTTTTTAGGTTATAATTTAGAAAAATATTGTGTCATGCAATGGACGTAAATCATACTGCGCAAGCGTTTATGTTACTTTAGCTTGAAGTGCCGATGTTTAGAAAACATTACGGGTTGCAATTTTAACGTCGTTTTCTGTAAGAAATATTCATTATTTTGATATGGCTTCTTGAGAAGGTATGTTAAGAACTAGATACTGAATAAATTTCTGCAAAAAAAATGTTTTGAAAAGTCCGACTTTGAACCTCATTATCTCGGAAACCGTTGATTTCCCAGGCATAGTTCCTTGGGCAAAAATGTTCATTATAATTAGGACATTAAGTGGTTTCCCGCTTTGTTGGCGGTCTTTTAACACCCTGTATGTACGTGCAGGCCGGTATGCCCTCGTACATACAGCGTTTGTTTTAGCCACTTCCCTCCCGCTGTGCCCCCGGCAAACGTACAAACAAATGCTCTTAATGTGCCTACAGAAGGCAGTTACCACCCACTGGGTGATTAAACCTAACTTAGTTTAGTTTCTAGACGAACCGGTTAGTAAGCGAGCGAGCGCAATGTGGTGTGGTAGGGCTGCGAAAAAATGAAATGGCCGCCGACGTTGATGTGGGAATGTTTTAAGTAGGTAAGGTAGAAAGTGAACATGTCCCACTAGCTGGGCTAAGGCCTTCTCTCAGAGAACGTTCACAGTTTTTTCAATTTTGTAGCTAAACTGAGCAATTATTGGTTTGCGGGTTTTGTTTCACGATACTAAAGTATTCTTTTCAACGATACCTAAGCGGATTTATTTTTCTGGTCGACAAAAAAAACATTGATATCGACTATTGCCAAAAATTAAAACTTCGAGCAAATATCATCATAATGAGTTGATTTATTGTTGTTTTATTGTTTATAAATAAAGGCCTTTGCATCTACGTAATGAGATGATTTATACAGCGTCCAGTGGTACCTTAACTCACACTAGATGGGTGAAGAGACCACTCGGCGCTGCAGTGCCTGGGACATTGTTTTAGATGGAGTAGGCTTGGCTTGGTTGACTGTACTATTAGAATAATGAAAATAATACTTACTTACTATTTTATTGCCGTGAAACAAAAATAGCTCAGTTTAGCTCTACAAAATTGAAAAACCTATGAAAATTATGCACTTCGCGTCACGCTGCTTTCGTTGCATGCATCAGATTCCGATGCTCAGGTTTCTTTCCGATGTTTTTCGCCACCAACAGGGAATTTACGACTTGATTGATCAGTATGAAACTTGGACCTCATAGGTCCATGGCTGGTCCAAGGTGTGAAATCAAACGCTGCCAAATGGATATTCGTCTGTGACGTGTTTTAGTACTCCGTTTTGAATCAATGTCTGACTATGTTAGTCGTTGATAAATCATCTTCCTCCATGTAAAGCCCTGTTTTCAGGGCCTTAGTACACTATGACGAAGAGCGTCTCCAAAGTAAGCTAAGGCTTCTGATTGGGAATTTTAGTGAAGTGACGTACCAATGTAATGAAAACAACCAATGACAAGCCTTAGCTTACTCGTCCGTCAGTCATTAGCTTACTTATTCGTCAAAGTGTACTAAGACCGTGAAAACGCGGCTTAAATGCGTTGGTATAAATCGTACTAAATGGAGCAAAGATACTAAGATACCCCAAAGCCTACTCAAGCGCCCAGGCCCCAACTGCCTCGCAACAATACAGACGAAACAATAAAAGTTGAAACGACTTCAATTCCGTCATTCCTCCGAGCACATTTGCGCTGAACTTTGTTTGTAAGGACGACTCTAATGAAGGAGCGAGTGGGAATTCCCCCTAAAGGTGCCATTACACTAGGCACGTAATAGGTTGTAGACAATCCACTCTCAAAAAAATCTACTTACGCGTCAACCATCAAAACCGGTAATAGAATTTAACAATATTTTTTTGACATTTGTTAGTGGGAATATTTTCGGTACTTACTGTTCTTCAACCGTTTCACCAAGCTACTTTAGTGGGTTCACGAAGCTGCTTTGGGGATCTGGAAGCTTCTTTATTAGGGTTTTTGGGGGTCTATGGGGGAAATTTGGTTTTAAGTTCGAACATGAGCCGAATCGGTTGAGGGTTGCAGATATATGGGGTTGTAAAGTTTATATGCAATGCTCGCGCGCCTGCCTGAATGGTGTTAGCAAAAAGTTACACTCGCGAGTTCACAATTCGGGGCGAACTACTACGACGGGGCCAACGGTTTAACGTGCCTTCCGAAGTACGTAAGCGCTCATGATGATATTGCTACTAGCGGTCACCCATTGCTTACTTTGCCAATCGGTTAAAACAGGCTATAGTAAAAATAGACTATGAGTGCTTCGCCGTTACTGTGTTGCTTAACACTGGAAGATCGGACACAGCCAAGTATGTATAAGATGGTGACCTACTCCCGGATTTATACTACAATTGTATATGTTCATGCGATCGCAAAGCATTACAGCAAACCTAGACAAACAAAAGCTGAGTCTGTAATTGTAATTTAAGGATCTGAGAAACTTACAATGTACGACCGGACCAAAAATTTAAACGGGTAGTTCCAAACTTCCAACTTAAAGTACCTATCAGACTCCCCACTAAGTTTTTGGTATAAATATGAAAGTTTATGAGGTGTGTCTGTTTGTTTGTTTGTACGTTTGTATGTATCACTTTCACGCCCTAACGAATGGATGGATTTTGATGAAATTAAATTGAATGAAACGTAATCGTTGCTAGGTAGGTCCGCGCTTTTTGATGAAGCCAGTGCGGACGAAGTCACGGGCAAAAGCTAATATCTCTTCTTTGCCTTTGTTTTTGCCCACAACTTCGTCCATGTAAGGAAAACAATAGGTTAAGGGCTACATAGGGTGAAAAAAAAACTACTTCATATCAAATTTTAAAATACACTGAAACATTAAAAATTAAAATTAAAAACAGCTAGGTAGTCAGGACCTATTAGTTGGAGAGCTGGTGACCAATCGAGATATTTTTTCGTACAAGGCTGGGAGTTAGTAGGCTGATAGAGTAGACTTCGCTGAGTCTGGGAAAAATATTTTTTTGGTCCGGTCGCGGTTGAAAGTTAGATTTTTTCGACTTTGAAAGTTTAAATGTGTGGGTTGAGTCATTTCTTTTTTGTCTACAAGGCTGGGAGTTTTTAGGCTGCCTTTTTAGTCTCCGCTGATCACGAAATCACTATTTATTACTAGCCAAACGCGGTAGAAATATTGTTTTTTATAACCTAGAAAGTGTGAATTTTTAGGTTATAAAAATCAAACTTTTAACCACGCTTGGCCAAAAAAACTAATATTTTCTTGTTCAACAGAGTCTCAACCACTAACCTAGAAGTTTCTAGCCTTGTACGTCAAAAAAAATATACTGAACCCATACATTTAAACTTTCAAAGTCGAAAAAATCTAACTTTCAACCGCGACCGGACCAAAAAAATATTTTTCCCAGACTCAGCGAAGTCTACTCTATCAGCCTACTAACTCCCAGCCTTGTACGAAAAAATATCTCGATTGGTCACCAGCTCTCTAACTATATGGAACCATCGAGCTTGTAACTTTCAAAGCAATAATTATTGGAATTCCTTCTGAGTAACTCTTCGCGCTATTTGCAGCTTGCACGACTTCTTTCAATAGTTACGATCGAGCAAACATTTTTTAATTTTCAATAATATTATTATACACTTTGTAGCTACAAGTAATGGCCGATTTACATTTCAATAAGTACAGCAGCGGGTTAAGTTGTTTGACAGTTGCTGGTTATTAAATAAGTTTTATGTAGCGTCCACACACATTGCTAAGCAAGAAAGTTATGTAGCAGTTCTGCGACAAAAACTACAGCTGCACTGTACTTAACTCGCCCGTCTACACGCCATGGTGCCAGTTTAGTTGGCGGGGTTGCGGCGGACTCGCGGGAAAGGCCTTTGCACTTGATTTTCCGAAAAATAGGATCGCCGACTATCGAACTTAACTAAAGACAACTTATTACTTAAATTATTTGTGGCGTTCAAACGCAATAACAACTTGAATCGCCATAATGGCAAGTTAACTCGCTACTGTACTTATTGAAGTGTAAATCGGCCTTAAACCGAAGTCGGCCAACACCGCAAGGCGCAAGCACTCGGAGCCACACACGGTGCGGGAATTTAGCCAAATAAGGCTTAATGTGCCTTACCCTCTTTTAGAGCATAGTCATCTGTATAGTCGGTAGGGTCCGAAAAACAAGATTAAACGGGGTATCCTGAAAAAAAAACAGAGTGGGCCAAACATGGACGTCAAATGAGAAAATCTCACACGAAGGTCTATCCAAATGTAATGTTCTCAGCCATCTTTTGTCTTTATAGAAGCTTAAAGTGTATTTTTTAATTTTGCTTATCATTGTTTTTATATTCTAACTTTAATATTGCAACGAGGCTTAAAAAATAATAATTATTTGTTTTGCGAGGATGTTAAATTATTGTTTGCAGCGAGTGCTTGTATTCTGAAGCACGAGACGAAATAATATTGCATCCGTGCGAAATATACAACTTTTCATCTCACAGAGCGAGGAAATGATATGTTAGATGCAAGAAAAACAATAGACAACTAGGTACATAATAGTTATTTGTTATGCAAGAATGCAAAATTATTGTTTGCGGCGAGTGCTTGTATTGAAAACCGAGCTAGCGAAGGTTTCTAAAATTGAGCCACGAGCGTAGCGAGTGGTTCAAAAAAAGAAACCTGAGCGTAGCGAGGTAGTCAGAAGCACGAGACGCAAATAATATTGCATTCGTGCGAAACACAAAACTTTTCATCTCACAGAAGCGAGGAAATGATTTTGTTAGCCAAGCGTGACAAACAATAGACATAGGTAGGTAGGTACCTACATAGAGGTTAGTGAAATGAGTTTCCTTCTTCTTTGCTTATTCACAAAGGAGTATGTGGCATTGCCTAGCAACGGGTTGTTGATTACAAATCGTGTCTTCTTGAAGTGTCATAAAATCAACAACCCGTTGCTAGGCAATGCTACCATTTGAACGAGTTCCTTATTTTTTTTTATTAGGGCGTCGAGTTCAAATTTCGAAGCGTAGCTACAAAAATACAAAGTGGTTTAAAAAAGGATCTTCTACGATCGCATGTTTAAAGTAACAGCGTACTTTCCGAGCATGGGAGATGAAAAGGTTAGTTAAATTAGTATTACATATCCTTCTTCTTTGCTTTGACAGATGAATCAAAGGTGTTCCTTTATTTCTTTTTACACACCATAGGGCGTCGCGTTCCAATTTCGAAGCGCGCAAAAATGCAGATAGTTTAAAATTAGCTTTTTCACGATCGTGTTACTACTTAGTAACAACATATTTTCCACGTCTGGGAGATGAAAAAAGTTACTTTTCAGAATCCCAGATGTATGAAGGCAGAGCTCACACATCAGCAACAGTTCTGTTGCTTCTAAAACCGTTTCGTTGGAAATGGCTTATATTCAATCGTACTTAACTCGAGTCCATCTAACTGCCATTTAAATCCTAATGTATGACCCTTAAAGAATATTTATTGACTTTACAAGGAGAAATGTATCGAAAAGGGGTGACTTACTCGTATATCCCTAGTGCAATAAAAATTGCGGCACCATTGGTGGCTGCATCAACCCCACTCTTTGGGGGCAAACAGGGTGGATTTTTGAGACGGGCAGTAAGGGCAGGTACCTTAACTGTTATAGTTACATGAAAACGTACACCTACGAGACCATCCATAACTTTTTAAAATATCATGAACTGCATTCACAGATTTTGGAAAAAAAATATGATCAACAAAAAAAATGCTAACATTAAAAAACAATCTAGTGCCAATCGATTCTGTTTCATGTAGGGATCAAAAGACTTTTTGTACAAAATGTTATGGGGAAAGTCTTTTGCGATTTTTGATATTTCTAGTACCAAAACCTCAGTTGGCTCCTTAGAGTCTTTTGATCCCTACATGAACAGGATCGATTGGAATTAAATACAATTTATTTCCCCCTGTTATAGATCCAAGTATCATCCTCTTAAGTTGACTGTACATTAGAACTGTACCCTTAGCAATTATAGGCGACTCTTTAATGCGTGTGCTGTCACCATAAATGGGAGTTGGCAGACATTATTTTAGCGTTAAATATTCAGAGGTAGCGTCGGCAGAAACAGCGAAACATTCCGTGACCCAAAATTTCAATCATGGACACACACAGCACAGAGTTTGAAGATAAAGAATTACGTACTAGGAGTAGCAAAAGAATAAAGGTTTTAGAACTTCAAACGCCTTTTGTTTCAACATGAAAAGTGAAAAGCTAGCGCTGGCGCGGCATAATTAGCCTCAGTGGTAGAGACGCCCCTCTACCAACCTCCCATATTCTAGGTTTAAAGCCTCGGGTGTACGAGTAAAGGAGGCGGTTGAGTAGCATGGTGTAGGTAGCTTTGGTAGAGTGCTTACTAACTTGATGGAGTATATTATAGGATGTTACAAAAAGGATGAAAACAAAATGTTACAAAAGATCCTAACATCCCTCTTTTATGATAGGGATCACAACCAAATTTTTTTGCTCTACGTCGTGTCGTTGATTTTTAAATTAATTGAACGAGCGAGCGAAGCGAGCGAAGTTCTCCGAGTCTACTGGAACAATCCGGCGTTTGTATGTATGTATGTATGTATGTATGTATGTATGTATGTATGTATGTATGTATGTATGTATGTATGTATGTATGTATGTATGTATGAATGTTCGTTCGACGATAACTTGAGTAAATTTAGTCGGATCGTCATGAAATTTGGTAGGAAGGTAAATGAGGCCAAGAGAATTTTTAAGTTCGAACATGAGCCAAATCGGTCGAGGGGTTACTGAGATATGGGGTCGCGAGTTCATAGTTCGGGGCGAACCACTAGTTAAATGTAACTAGTGGTTCGCCCCGAACTGTGAACTCGCGACCCCATATAAACTTAACAACCCCATATCTCGGCAACCCCTCGACCGATTTGGCTCATGTTCGAACTTAAAAATTCTTTTAATTTAATTTACCCGCCTACCAAATTTCATAACGATCCGACCAAATTTACTCAAGTTATCGTCGAACGAACATTCATACATACATACATACATACATACATACATACATACATACATACATACAAACGCCGGATTGTTCCAGTAGACTCGGAGAACTTCGCTCGCTTCGCTCGCTCGTTCAATTAATTAAATGTGGGTACTATCTTTCACAAATTAGGACTGCCTCCCCCCAACCCGGCATCACTTTAGGTACTCTACCGGCTACTCGACATATGCATACAGTTAGTAAAGTGAAATTTTCCTCTGTGTAAAGGTATTCATGGCGTAACTTTTAGGAAACACTGATTACGTACTCTACTTTTTTATTTCTTTATGTAGCCGCTTTTGTATCCCACTGCTGGGCATAGGCCACCCCTTGGGTCCTCCAGTTCTTTCTGTCTGGGGCCACCTCTTTTCAACCCAAAGGATCCGAAGGACCCGAAGGTTCCGAGACCGTCCCGTCATCTACTAAGTAACAAAATTTAAACGTGTATACCGACTCGGGTGGCATTAAGACGGAACGCGGGTAGCCAGCTGCTCCATACAAAAAATACAAAAAGGAAGACCTGTTTCCTCCCTGGATAATTATTTTAGATAAAATATATTTATGCCATTCAATTTATATGTAACTCTGCCATGTCCCTATGTTTCCTTTTTTATTATTTTAATATAATGTATTTAAATAATTAAAATAAGAAAAAAAGGAAAACATAGGGACATGGCAGAGATAAATATAGATTGAATTGCATAAACATATTTTTTCTAAAACAATTATCCAGGGAGGAAACAGGTCTCCCCTTTTGTATGGAGTTGAGGTTACCCGCGTTTCCCCTTAACGTGCCTTCGCGCACGGAAGCGCTCAGATATTATTGCCACTAGCGGTCACCCATCCGTGACTGACCGCGCCCGATGTTGCTTTACTTTGCTTTGTTTTTGTTTTTTGAGATCACCTACTTGAGCTCGTGCTTGAGATGATGACTATTAAGAGGGAACGCGGGTAACCTCAACTCCATACAAAAGGGGAGACCTGTTTCCTCCCTGGATAATGGTTTTAGAAAAATATGTTTATTCCATTCAATCTATCTATCAATCTATTCCTCTGCCATGTCCCTATGTTTTCCTTTTTTTATTATAATAATAGAAAAAAAAAAAAAAAAAGGAAAACATAGGCAGAGGTAAATGTAGATTGAATGGAATAAACCTATTTTTTCTAAAACCATTATCCAGGGAGGAAACAGGTCTCCCCTTTTGTATGGAGTTGAGGTTACCCGCGTTCCCTCTTAATAGTCATCATCTCAAGCACGAGCTCAAGTAGGTGATCTCAAAAAACAAAAACGCTAATGTCAAGTCTTGACTATAATGTCAATCTTGAGTAGCTCTCAGAATACTCGTATCAATAGACATTAGCTTGAGCTTGACATTGCCAAGGTCTTAAGGGTGGACGATAGCAACATGGCTGGGAAATTCAAAATTTTCACAGTTTTTTACATTTTGTAGCTAAAGTGAGCTATTTTTGTTCAGCGATTTTTCATTCGTGGCAATAAAACAGTATTCTTTTCATTACAGAAAACAACAAAACATCAAAACAACAATAATTCAGCCGATTATGTGTTCTGGTCTACGAAGCAGTGGCACTGCCCAAAAAACTTGTCGTAGACCAGAACACATAATCGGCTGAATTATTGTTGTTCTGTTGTTTACAATAATGAAAAGAATACTGTTTTATTGCCGCGAACGAAAAATCGCTGAACAAAAATAGCTCAGTTTAGCTACAAAATGTAAAAAACTGTGAAAAATTTGAATTTCTCGCCACGCTGCTATCTTCCAGCCTTAAGTCGGTGATTTTGTTTTCTGAGTTCACCTACATGAGCTCGATCTTGAGATGACGACTATTAATGCCACCCTAAAACAGGTAGTTGCTAGTTGACTCTACCGCTTACTCTGCTGGAGTTCCCTAGGCTTGAGGGTAGATAGGTAGATACATTTGCTCCCCGAGCTAGCTATAATGAAATCCAAACATTCACAAGCGCCAGCCGAGAAAGATTGTAAAAATACACCACCAGGCGGCTGCATGGACGTAGGCTTTTTGCCCTAAAGTGCGACGAAGTGGAATAAATTTCAAGCTAATAAATATGCCGGAAAATATCGTGAGGAACCCTCAACGTGGAAATAGCCAATATATGGTCACTAAGCCTGTACTCTCTTTCTTAGAGAAGGCCTTTACCCGGTAATGGGTACATGCTAGTGGGACATGCACGCTTGTACAGGCTACTTACCAGTGAATAAGGTAATTATCACTTTAGAGTAAACAACGTATTTCACGTATTTACGTGCTCACATTTTAAGGAAATAACAGAATAAATTAAGTGACCAAATAATCTGCACTTCCAAGTAATGCCTCTATTAAATACAGCAGCAAATCTCGATGCACGAGAGCGCAAAGTACTTTGTATAAATACAACGTGTCTTGTACAGTGACATCCGACTCAGGGGTGTATTTACATGAAACTGAAGCAAAACTAAAATATAAAAAATAAGTATGTACAAAAATCTGTGAAAAATTCCAAAAAATCGTTCATTTGAGGCCTTTTTTACTATTATGCTATCGATTGCGGCCGCACTCGCAATATCGGGCGCTACACGTGCGCGCGGATGTATAGGGGATTTCAATTGTAGTGTGGCAGGCCATACCGAAAACGCACATATCGGCAAAAAATCTATACACCAACAGTACTGCGCTACATGAATACTAATCAATTTGTACAAGGAAGTTCAAGAGTTTTCAGTTATGATTCCTACACCCTGATTTTTTTCTGTTTTTAGAGTCGAACGAGCTCTGTTACACTGGTGATTAATAAATTTGCACCTTCTACAAAACACTTGATTTTGTGAGTGAGTGAGTGTTTAGTGTAGGTAGAAGAATTCACACGATTAATTAGCATTTACAAGATTTTCGTTTCGATTAGTCTACACTAATATTAAAAAAAGGAAAATTTTGTAAGTATGTTAGGTTAATGGAAATTAGGGGTAATCTCCAAAACTACTCATCCGATTTTGAAAATTCTTTCACTAATGGGAAGCTACGTTAACGCTTAGGATTTTTCATTGTGATAACAGAAAAAAACTAAGTCTGCGCGGACGAAGTCGCGGGCAAAAGCTAGTGAAGATATAAAAGCAAAGAATAATATGAAGTGCATTCGACATACGCATCACAACGGGCTTAGCATAAGAATAGCATAGGCAATATCTATGCTTGAGTGAGTTTGAGTTTGAGTATAGGTTTATAACTATATCTGTCCCATTCTTTCGATCGGTAAGCAGCCCCTGTACTATTGATGCATTTTTTTACAATATGGCGTAATTTTAAATTTCTATATTTTACAAACTAAGACTCATTTTACATGTTTATTGTACAAAATAGCCTTACTTTTGAATAAACATTACAAATTATATAAAATCAAAGCATGACTATGCGAATTCAAAGAGAAATTAATTCAAAATCTTTTTGTTTTGTTTTGTTACCTTATTTATATCTAATCTGTATTCTCTAAAATGTTCACCGTAAAAATAACCGTTTTAAATGTAAAAAAAAAGATTGTTTATTTCAATAAGGGCTATTTTAGAGTGTGTTGACGTCCAAACGCTGAGTGGTTCTTTTACATAATAGACCCACTGGTGTACAGTTGGAATGTTTGCCGAATATCCATCAACGCGTGAATGTAGCCCTCCCTAATTTCAGCCAAAGAGTTGGTCCACTGATATTTAAAACATCACGTGATGGCATGTCAGTGCCGTGTTTGCGGTGGCCGCTCCCGTGGCATAAATAAGACGAATGCCTACTTGCATAAATATCGCTTTTTAGGGTTCCGTACCCGAAGGGCGCGAAACGGAACTCTATTACTCTGCCTACGCTGTCTGTCTGTCCGCCTGTCCTACCTTTGAAGGGCTGTAATCTTTGGGTCCGTTATTGAACGAGCGTGATTTTCGTGATCCTCCGAGTCTAAACAACTAGCCTAGAAGCTTCCAGCCTTGTACGACAAAATAAGTCGATTGGTCACCAGAGTAGCTACCACGAGTGCGAAAAAGCTGTGCCGGACGTCTGCCGGACGTCTGTCATGTATCCTAATACTATATAGGTAATAGTAAGGTTGTTTATCCAACTTATCACTTTCAGTGACAGTGACAGTAAGCACTCGTGGTAGCTGCTCAGCTCTCCAGCTATTACGAAACAATGTGTTTAATGACCGGTTTATATTATTCCAGTACCGATTTACATTATTCCAGTAGCATTCCAGCATTCCAGCGCTGGAACAATGTAAACCGGGCTTAACATTATTGTTCTCGTATTAAGGCACTCCTTTGAGCCGGCTTTCACTGTGAAACTATTCAGTCTGACTGACGTGTTGACGTGACATGTAATGTTGATTCACAAGGGGATTATTGTCTACTGGCTTTTGCCCGCGACTTCGTCCGCGCAGAGTTTTTTTCTCGTGAGTGTTTTCGTTGTTTTATGGTTATTCTGCTATTCGGGGTGGAGAGAAATCCAACAAATCAAAAATCATAAAAATCGGTCCACCCGTTCTCGAGTTATAAATGGTGTAACTAACACGACTTTGTTTTATATATTAATTATTAAGGGTGGATGATAGCAAGGTGGCGGGAAATTCAAAATTTTCACAGATTTTTACATTTTGTAGCTAAACTGAACTATTTTTGTTCAGCGATTTTTCGTTCGCGAGAAAATAAAATAAGATAAAACCGAATTCTTTTCATTATTGTAAACAACAGAACAACAATAATTCAGCCGATTATGTGTTCTGGTCTACGAAGCAGTGGTATTGCCCAAAAAACTTGTCGTAGACCAGAACACATAATCGGCTGAATTATTGTTGTTCTGTTATTTACAATAATGAAAAGAATACTGTTTTATTGCCGCGAACGAAAAATCGCTGAACAAAAATAGCTCAGTTTAGCTACAAAATGTAAAAATCTGTGAACATTTTGAATTTCCCGCCACGTTGCTATCGTCTACCCTTAAGATCTATCTTTATTTATATCTACGTATATACAGGGTGTTGTTTTGGTTAGTGACAACCGACTCAGGGAAAACAGTTTTTGTTACGTTTGAAACTAAATATAAGTTTTTTTTTTCCTTTACAAATATCCCTGTTTTTTTGTTTACAGATATCCTAGTGGAATTGAAGAAGATCGAAACTTGGATCGAGGGAATAAATACCACGTTTATTTCGATATTTGTCTAGCTTTATTTGTCTAGCTGTCTAGGAAGTAGGATAATACCTACTTCCTACTATCCTACTTTAATATTATATTTGCGAAAGTTTGTAAGTGTGGATGGATGGATGGATGGATGTTTGTTACTGTTTCACGCTGAAACGGCTGAACGGATTTGGATGAAATTTGGAATGATAGATAGCTTAGACATCAGAATAACATATAGGCTACAAATTATCACGCGTTTACACTTAGGAGCAAAGTAAAGCATACATATATCCTTTTTCTGTAGTCCACGCGGACGAAGTCGCGGGCAAAAGCTAGTTATTACTAAACTCGCCTATAAGAAGCTCTCCTCGTGTGACTGAGCCTTATAATATAAGTCAGTTCTCGCAACGATACAAGGGGATGTCATTAAATAATAGGATGACTTGAGCATTTTCGACAAAGGGGAACGAAGTTTTGTTTTTGTATTGCATGTCAGCCCCTCTACCCTTCACGCATTTTTCCAATACGGCCGCAATATGGCGCAATTTACAAAATTTAATATTTTACAAATTAAGACGCATTTTGTGTTTTTATTCAATAAAACAGCCTTACCTTTGAATAAACATTACAAAGTATTTAAAATCAAAGCATTACTATGCGAATTCAATGAGAAATTATTTTTTTAAACTTTTTCAATTTAATCGCAATAGCGTTAAGGGTTACCCCCCTGTTGTGGTGGTCTTTTTTGTGATTTGAGGTGAAAATATAGGCATAACTAGCCGCCGCCAATGGATAAAAAACTTAACTAGTCGCCAATCTTTTTCCTGGATGTGTTTTTTGATAAAATCTCTTCATTATGTTATCAACGCGAGGCTTAACTATTTATAATTTTCTTATATCTTTATTTGAACGGGAGCCATCATGAAAGCAGACGTTGCGTGGGAGTAACTTGCACTATTTTAATCATTCCTTAGCACGAGTAAACGCTTTGGAATGAACAAAGAATGTTAAAAGCGTCTTTTTAAGTATTCTTAGCTGCTGCTAGATGCAAGAAAATCTGAATTCAATAGATAGGTTAAGGGTTAACGAAAGTAGTTTTTTTCAATTTTTTAGCTTAACTGAGGTATTTTTGTTCAGCAATTTTTGTTTCACGACAGTAAAATAGTACTCTTTTTTATTGTAAGCAATATAACATCAATAATTAAGCTGATTTGTTTTTCTGGTCGAACAACCAGTGGTGCTGCCCAAATAACTAGAAGTTCGAGCAAATCTCATAATCAGCTGAATCATTGTTGTTTTGTTGTTTAGAATAATGAAAATAATACTGTTTCATTGTCATGAAACAAAAATCACTGGACAAAAATTGCTCAGTTTAGCTACAAAATTGAAAAACCTGTAAATATTGTTTGATTTTTGGGTATTTTTCACAGTTTTTTTTTTGCTTTGGTATCGCTTAAATAATCACCCCTGAGTCGGGTGTCCCTTTGCAAAACAACACCTTTTATAAGTAGATACCTCATTCCTACAATGACAGCATAAAATAAAATTTTCTGCGTGTGATCGATTGATGGTGCTGATGCGGTCCATTTCTAAAGTATTAGTCCTTAAGTCCAAACCTCTTTGACTTCGGTATTCGAGGTAGAGTGCGTTTCACGAAAGAGTTCCCTTGACGAAACTCTTATTATAATGTAATAGGGACTATTTTTTGTTCAAACCAAGGGAATTCTTTCGTTAAACGCACTAAGCGGCAGTGCCATCTGATTAATTTTGGCGACACTCAACTACAGTGTCAAGTAGGTGTATTGACACCCACTCACTCACACTTTCCATTGGAAAAGCCCTAGTTTTTCGCGTGACAACATAGTAGCAAAATTAATTAGTGCGGAGTATACATGACGTCAAAAGACCAATATTTTGCAGAGTAACCACTTTTCTAATTTTCTTAAGTCAACATTACTTTTCACGTAAATACGTACTGGGAATTAAACCGGAGACCCTGAGATCGGAAAGACAAACGATCAATTCCAGTCGGACTGTAAAAGTGACTGCCATTTCCATAATGAAAAGCAAACGCTGAAGCAACGACGAAGGTTGCCCTTTACGCTGACTACGGAAATCTGTTTTCCCTAGTAACGGAAGAAACCAGATTTCTGTGTAAATAAAAATCTAGGGATAAGAAAACAAAAAGAAAGTGAAAGCAAAGTGTGTGTCCAAGATGTAATGCTCTTTGGTGAATAAGTAGTGGACTGTATAATATGTAAAACTGATTTATTGCAATATTCTAATATAATAACAAAATTAGGTGCGTGACGCGTTGGCGGTCAAAGAAGAAGTGAGTATGAAGTGCGGAGGGGCGAGGGGGGGCACGTCACCCCCCCCTGCGCCACCGCGTACCCCGCAGATGCCCGGGGCGGATATGTCGCCTCCAGTGTGTCAAAAATGTGCGTATGTTGGAAACTGGTCGGGCATGCCCGAAGAATGAGCATGGGCCACTGAGCCATAGTGAGAATATCTAATAGGCAGTATACTAGGGGTGGCAATGGTAGTCGTCAGCTCAAGTAGGTGATTTCAGAAAACAAAATCACTGACCTTGGCTAATGTTTATGTCACGCAAGCTAGTGTCTGTTAATATGATGACAGCTACTGATTCTCGTTGCGTCACACATTTTAGGCTCCAACCGAAAACCAGCGCTACGAATTTTGCTTTCCAATCTTCGTTGCATTATGCTGAGTTGGAACCTTTTTCTTTGCCATAACACATAGCGCCGAATGTGAAGCATGTAATTTAATTTTAATTTTATTTTGTAACATATGGTTGTTCTGATTTACTTTTTGTATTGTGTTGTGGCTTTTGAATAAAATACATATCTATCTATCTATCTAGAGCTCGAGCTTGAGACCGAGGCAGAGCTTGACTATTAATACCACCCTTTAAATTACTTTGGATTTAGCTAACTAGTATTTTGAACCTATTAGGATGCTAAACTCTCTTACTAGACATTGTGGGCCTAACAATATCTGTTGAGGAGTTCCGTTTTCCATCTCCGAAGTTATTCATCAAATCTTCATCATCACGTGTTTTTAATTCCTGATCCGTATTTTTTTATTGATTTGCCAACGTTGTAGAAAAAAAAACTGAGACACGATGAAGCGGGAGATTCTGTATCGACCCATCTTAAAACTATATTTTTTAACGTGGTTGTATTTACATATAACCTTATAAGCATTTTACAGTATACAGTATTTTTACGGTTTCCATAAGGAAAAATCCGTTTCCTGTATAAAATTATAATATCACTAACTTTTTCCTTAGCATCTAATCAAAATTTTAATGTCCTCTGATATGTACACACGACAGCACGTCGAACCTTATACGCTAGCACTCTACTCGGTTACGTTACGGATGACTTTACAACAAAGTGTACTCTGACGTGCTGTCGTATGTACTAACGAAAAAAGCACCAATTTGCTATGAAAACCCCCCAAAAAGCAATTTTGATGCACTCAAATTAAAATAGTACAAGAATACAGATATAATTTTATTTAAAAAATATCCAAGAAACTAAAGATATAACTAAAGATACCAAGATATTTGGCGTATTCCTCGAAACTCAACGACTTTTCCCCGTACGCTATCCATTCAAAGTTTTCGATTTAAAAATGCCCTATTGGCTGTCTTGCTTTAAACTAAAGTAAGCTCAGTAGCTCAATCATTAAACTCTTGCGAAACTGCGAAACCTTCTGCATTCCAATTTAGTGGAGATGGCGACACGCCAAATGTGACAGACGGTGACGACGGCGGCGGCAGCGACTCTCAGGCGCCTTCTTCTCGAGTTATCATGAGTTCGATATTACGACTACAAGTTTTAGACTACATAAATACCAAAAAACTTAAGCTTTTGCATATAGATAACATAATATACATTAGCTTCTAGTTTTTATTGTTTATAGTATTAAGTACCTGCGTTGCTCAGTTATAAAATAATACTTATATTCCCCAGATAAATGAATTCAAAAATAAAATACAATGGGTCCACAGAGTCCGCTATTTAGGTACCCACAGTAGTCGGGAATCTGTGTTCTGTGCTCTTCTTAGTAAAAGTTTAGAATTGATGAGTAGAAAGCTTGCGTGTAGTTCCGCTGTCAAATTCAAGGGCATCTTGTAGAGATAGAAAGAGATTTAAGGTTCAATGAAAGTAGCGTAGCGGGAAATGCACAGTTTATCTGAAGTTTAAATCTGAATTACTCTATAAAATCCTCGACTGTGCAGTTTGCTTGCTATCACGTTGTTTAAGTTTTGTCTTACTTATTTGCTACGAACATATTTGTCGTTATTCTTTAAGATTTTGAGCATTAAGCAAAGCTCTCCTAGCGACAACATAGCAATATAACAGTCGTTACGTCGAGTGTTGGGACCTTCGGAAACACATAAAGGCTTAGGCTAAAAAATACAGCGGCGCGGAGACGCTGCGAAAGAGAATGCTTAGCGAGGCTTAGGGTGTGTGGCGAAAGACTTTTTTTATCTATACTTATAATAAAACTCTAGCGAAGTCAATTCTGTACATTGAATATTTTTAGAAAAAAACTAGCAGGGGTTACTAAGTAAACTATACTGAATCCAAAAATGCAAAAAAAACGGTTTATGTCTGTCTGTCTGTCTGTCTGTCTGTCTGTCTGTCTGTCTGTCTGTATGAACACGATAAACGCGAACACCGCTGAATAGTTTTCAACCAAACTTAACATGGTCGTAACTCACGTTTCTGGGAGTAACTTAAGCTATCCGATGTTTAGAATACATTGCGGGTTGCAATTTTAACTTCTTTTTTTGTAAGAAATATTCATAATTTGGATATGGCTTCTTGAGAAGGTATGTTAAGAACGTGATACTGAACATATTTCTGCAAAAAAAAAATTAAAAGTCCGACTTTGAACCATATTCTCTCGAAAACCTACATTGCGGGTTGCAATTTTAACTTGATTTTTTGTAAGAAATATCCATAATTTTGATATGGCTTCTTGAGAAGGTATGTTAAGGTGAAATACGTCTCACAACTAGCGCCGCCAATGGAAAAAAAATCATATCTTTTTTTTGGATGCGTTTTTAGCAAAAAACGCTCCTGCGATTCCTCAAAGCGAGGCTTAACTATTTTTAGGACCTAAGGTTTGGATTCCTGATCCTAGAACTTAAGAATGCAATCGATTCTCGCCTAAAGTGGCCACTTTTGGCGAGAATCGATTGCATTCGTAGGAAATCCAATCCTGGAATCCAAACCTTGGGTCCTAAAAATAGTTAAGCCTCGCGTTGAGGAATCGCAGGAGCGTTTTTTGCTAAAAACGCATCCAAAAAAAAGATATGATTTTTTTTCCATTGGCGGCGCTAGTTGTGAGACGTATGGCGTCTTAAGAACGTGATACAGAACATATTTCTGAAAAAAAAAAAAAAAAAGTCCGACTTTATTATCTCGGAAACCGTTGATTTCCCAGGCATAGTTCCTTGTGCAAAAATGTTCTTTATGATGAGGACTATACGTATACGTGGTCTCCCGCTTTGTTGGCGGTCTTTTAACACTCTGTATAATAGCACGCTACGACTTTTGGCATTTCGGGCGCATATTGTAAATGAAAAATCGGCATTTGTTTTTATTTTATTTTGGCGGAAAATGTTGGTTCTACAAGCGTAGCATAAGACCGGGTTAGAGCGTATCTATGGGTTTAAAACAATAGGTATCTCACTCTTTTGTTTGACGTAGAGCGGGATGGACAGAGCCATAGATACGCTCTAACCCAGCCTTATGATGCTTGCTGGAGGGAATTGTGAGTGGTTTTCGGTGGAGGTCGGACAAAGTTTATCGATGTTAGAAATGTAGTACTGTTGCGTCGCGGTCGAAATGTTCTGGGTTTGAACCCACGCGAGGTTGAAATTTTTTTTTGTGCCTTTTTTAAAATATTTACTCTACTGAGCCCAACTTGATATTAAAAAAATATATTTTGTTTGCCGTAGAGCGGGATAGACAGAGTTATTTGCGGTAGATACGCTCCAACCCAACCTTATGCTTTGCTTGCTGGCTTAGCATGAGAATGGGTAAGACCTTATCTATGGGCTTATAACTTTATCTATCCCACTCTACGTCGAGGGAGATACATAATAAACCCCCATACTTCCCAGGCAATTCTTTTGCTAAGCTTCCTGGTATCTTAAACGGGCGATACCTAATCTAAACAAAACATATTTTATCATAAATGTATTGTTTAGATTAGGGCACACACACACAGACAGACACACAGACAGGCACACCCTCATAAACACATAAACAGACACACACACAAAGCTATCAAACTTATGATGACACCCCTCTTTGTTGGTCGGGGGTTAAAAAAAACCTTCCTTTTGAGTTTTCCTCCACAGTCGAATTTAAATTAAATGTCAAATGTGTAAAAACGCATACGAAGTCGCGGGCACAACTAGTTATTGTCTAAATGAAAGACGAGCAGACTAATGAACCGGGTGCTATTTTTTATTTCAATAGTTTTCTTCAAGTTAAACTTGGCCCTCGTTTCTGTTTTTGGTGGGCTATTTACTATCATTCTTGATATTTACTGTCAAAACAATGACAGAGACGGAACGATACTGAGATATAAGTTAAACAAAAAGAAATTGCGTAGGTCTTGTCCGGCAGGTGGGATGATGTGGGATCTCTAATTAAATACTTTTATTTCGCGTTACTAGTTTCGACCTCGTCCGGAAGTCATAGGCTGTTTGTCCATTGCATTTTATAAAGAGATGATGGCGCGATAACTTTTGTGCGGGGCGAAGCGCGTTCAGTGGACAAGTGGTCATAGTTACGTAAATGATGTTCCGCTACTTTTGCACCGTCATCTCATAATCGACTTTTTAAACCGACTTCAAAAAAGGATTTTGTTTGTTATACAATGTGTGTTACCTCAGAATTTTTTTCTTAGTGAACCGATTTTGAGTATATTTTTTTTGTTTGAAAGTGTTTGAAAGTGGGCAATTTTTATGGGCCCACTTTCCAAGTGGGCCCATAAAAATTGTGAAGATGTGATGAAAAACTTCGGAGATGGAGACGGCAGCAAATCACTCGGAATCAGAGCAATAGCTTAATAATTTACCTTTTCACCAGTGAAGTAGTTTTTTTTAATTATTTTGTATCATTTATCGTGGTTACAAAACGAGAAAGTAAAGTTTACAGTTGGCGAGACCCGCACACGAAAGCCATCTCCATGCTTGCCGCGCGTCGATATACGTACTTCACGATGACAAGTATAGGGAGAACTGAGACATTTTTACGCAAAAACACAGTTTTTTTCTCGTATATTTCATAAACTATTCCAGAATCTCAAAGAAAGATTTTGTTACTTTGAAAATGTCTGGTCTCCCTCGAGTTTAAGATTTCCCGGAGGAATATGTAGAGATACCAATCTGGCCAAATGGATGGATTAATAATAACTAGTGGTTCTCCCCGAACTATGAACTCGCGACCCCCTATCTCAGCAACCCCTCGACCGATTTGGCTCATGTTCGAACTTAAAAATTATCTTTGCCTCATTTAACCGCGTACCAAATTTCAGGACGATCCGACAAGTTGTAAATTTAAATTTATTCAAGTTGTCGTCGAACGAACATTCATACATACAAACATACATACATACATAGAAACGCCGGATTGTTCAAGTAGACTCGGAGAACTTCGCTCGCTCGTTCAATAATTGTTTGATAGGTTGTTGTATGTATGTATGTTCTAAAAATACAGGGTATTACAGAAAGGTCCTGTGACACTGAAGGGGGTCGCTTCTCTCATCAAAACATGCAATATTTACGAGACCAAGTGCGAAATCTCGAAAAAATTATCATCTGTCCCGTGGCTGTTACATACTAAAATTCAATACCTACTGTACCAAATGAATAGAGGAGCAGATTTTTTTTCGAGATTTCACACTAGAATTAAGCTACCCCTTTTCAGTGTCACATGACCTTTCTGGAACACCCAGAGTAGCTACCACGAGTGCGAAAAAGCTGTGCCGGACGTCTGCCGGACGTCTGTCATGTATCCTAATACTATAGTAGTAATGTTGTTTATCCAAGTTATCACTATCAGTGACAGTAAGCACTCGTGGTAGCTGCTCTGTATATGTATTCCTACACCCCAATTTCTAAATGTGATATTTCCAACAACATTGCTTTTTTTCCTTACTTTAAATATATTTTTTATTATTTGGACATATGTTTTTGGCGCAGAATAGCAAGTAGGAGCGGAAGAGGCTAGAAAGGTGGTAGAGAGTGGTGGGGCACGAAAGCGCGCCGCGCAGGCAGCGCTGGAATCTTATCTTATGTTATTAGTATGGGGCCAGGCTGAGAGCCCGGGACACTTCGACCCAGTGGGATCTTTTGTGTCACCCCCGTCCTTATTCCTGCTCAGGATGTGCAAAGACCGAGGTCATAAGCTTTAGGACGTCACCGAGGTTGAGGAACTTATATTCTTCCGGTATAGGATATGCTACCCCGAGACGACTCATGCGTTTACTTGCTAGAGCATCGCAGTCACACAGAACGTGTTCCATGGACTCTGGCGCCTCTTTACAGGCCCTGCAGTGGGAGTCATCAGACAGCCCCATATTGAGTAGGTGTTTGTTGGTACCAAAGTGGCCCGTAAATGCCCCAACATTTAGTCGGACCTTACACCTACTACTACCTAGCGCTGGAACGGTAGAAAAGCAAACGTCCAATAAATAAAAAAAGTACTTGTCGAGTTTTTCGAAAAGTCGTAGATCAAAAGTTAATGGAAATCACATTGAAATTGACGTGTTTTTAAGAAAAACAAACTATTAAAAGAAATCAAATTGAGATGAGAAATTAATATAACTTAAACCTACTTACCTTAGTATCGTTCTATCTCATTGAACAAATCTGTAGTCTAAAGGATACTGAAGGATTTATGAGTATTTAGTGAAACGAGACGGTGAATCAATGAAGGAAGGGAAACTTCCTGGTTTACTTTGATTTATCATCTTTATTCGTCTTTACATCTTTAAAATCTTCAACTTCACGACTTTTCCCTGACTGACACCAACTGACTCCTCGAGAACTTCTCTTTTTTCCTAAATTCTAAATTGAAATCCATCTTCTTTCTCCCTCTCGCCCACACTTCATTTCACGCATCATCTTATATTCCGCCAACGTTCCTTTCACATCCCTATCGTTCATACTCCTTTCTTCCAATCCCACATCAATTATTAATAATATTGCATCATTATTTTGATGTGATGCCTGTAATTGCACTGCCAAGTGTTTACAATCTACTCTATTACTAGGTCAGCCATCTTAACGCTACAGTGGGCCCCACTCAAACAATTAGGTGCATCGACTAAGAGCCACGCCACGATATAGTATAGTAATAGTAAGTAGCACGTTGTATGGAATCTGGGGGCACGGCAGTGCCCCCGCCAGGTCGAGCGCGAAGCAAACACTGCCGTACCATCCTTTACTGGAACCATTTCGCCGCATTTTCAGCCACCTATTTCAGAACCTCTGGATAAGGCGAGAACGCAGAAATTTTCGTCATCTAGTAAGTTATATTCACATACTCAAAATCCAAAATTCCAAGTCTGTAGGTCATTTAGTTCCGAAGTTAAGCGAAAGCAAAGTTTCGCATTTATGACACACACTCACTCATGATCATCAAAATAGAACTAGTACTTCCCATAAACACAGAGAGCTGAAATTTGGTACAGAGTTAGGGTTTAATGGCCACACAAAGGGAAAAGTATACTAGTGGTTCGCCCCGAACTGTGAACTCGCGACCCCATATAAACCCCATATCTCGGTAACCCCTCGACCGATTTGGCTCATGTTCGAACTTAAAAATTCTTTTAATTTCATTTACCCGCTTGCCAAATTTCATAACGATCCGACTAAATTTACTCAAGTTATCGTCGAACGAACATTCATAATGTTCATAAAAATTTTCAGGGGCGAACCACTAGTTGAACGAGCGAGCGAAGTTCTCCGAGTCTACTGGAACGATCCGTGTATGTTTGTATGTATGTATGGTTGTATGTATGAAAGTTCGACGATAACTTTAGTAAATTTGGTCGGATCGTTATCAAATTTGGTAGGCGGGTAAATAAAATTAAAAGAATTTTTAAGTTCAAACATGAGCCAAATCGGTCGAGGGGTTGCCGAGATATGGGGTTGCCTTCAACGGCCAAGTCTCACAACATTAACTATAATAATAAATAAATCGCAGTAAGGAACCTTAGACTTGGCACGACTTTGTCTAGATTTCATTACTTTTTACAAGTAGCTCCATCGAGACCTGGTTAGTTTTTTACAGAATGTTTTTGGTGGGATTAATTCTTACAAGGTAAGTTTCAAAATCTCATAGGTATATCTTTGCTTATTCTGTAAAAAAATAAGCGGACATTTGCTAGTCCTCAACATCGGTAAAAAAAAAATTAAAAAAAAAACCCGAAAATAAATGTCTTTTTTTTATAAAAAAAATATTATTTTTTACAGAATAAGCTCACTGAGCACCTAAACGTCATCTCAGGTCGAAAAAACTTAGCTCGGTAGCTCAATTGTTAGAGCATCAAAACGGTATGCCTGATGTTGCGAGTTCAAGTCCTCTGCCGAGCAAACTTTTTAAAATTATATAAATCTTTAATTTGTGCTTTGGTTAAGAGGGTGCTAGAGCACCATTTTCCCATACAAACGTAGTTCCGGTTTAATTTCTAAACCACGGGCTGGATTTTGCTGAAACTTGGTTTATATCAGTAGATGACCAATACGGTGGTTTGCAAATAGTTTTTATGATAAGTTTTCAGTAGCCTGAAAGAAATTAGAGCGATACGTTTTTCGCTCCGAAAAAGGCGTTACTTTTAGCTGTTATTTACTTACATTATTACACTGTCTATTGGAGTCTAACTACCTTGGGAACATCAATAATGTGTTGTACTTGAGGGAAAAAAAACAAGATTTTTGAAATACCTAATAAAATGTAGAAATGGCAGCTGAACTACGAAAATTTTTGGGAAAATAGATCTATTACATTACAACTACAACTAGACACTCGCGAAAGGACACGAATACACGTAGACTCATACAGCCGCATTGCCTCTAACTTTTCCCGCGCCCCGTCTCGCTCTGGGTGAAACAGCTATAGAAAACAGAGTTTCACGCGCTTGGCCGTCACTGAGTTCCCACGGTCCTGAAGGGGCCTCTTAAGAGCTATTTTCCAGCAAAAAACTGGTTTGACGGTTGACGGCGTGAATGAATATTTAGAAAATAGACTGCTACTACAAATGTCTACACAAATTAGCTGGTCTATTGGGAAGTCTTCAATGTGCCATCTGAACGTCGCTAGTTTATACAAGTAGCTAATAGAATTAGCGCCAAAATAATCAACAAGGTCCCAGGGGAAGCGCCAGGTACGGAATTTAATGTTTCGGGTAGGGGTGTGAGCTCACTGAAGCGTATTATTGTGCGACGTAATGTATTTTCGGATGGCTTTAGATGGAATCGTCCTGACAGCTTAGTCGGCCTAGCCTACAGGAAAGACAAAGGTCAATACGTGTGGAGCCACCTAAGCCGCGGGTTTCCTGTCAGGATGGTATAGGTGCTGGGCAAGCCTACTCTATCTAAAACAATGTCCCAGGCACTGCAGCGCCGAGTGGTCTCTTCACCTATCTAGTGTGATTGAAGGTGCCACTGAACGCTGTATAAATCATCTCATTACGTAGATGCAAAGGCCTTAGTTTTTTTTTTTAGATGGAATACTTTATGGATGAAAATGAATATTGAATGGCATTGAATGGTTGTGTGTCATATGGGGAGATCGATGGCTCTACTCAAACACATATGAACTGGTTATGTACCGTAGTCAGGAAACTTTTTTTTGCAGCATTGACATCTTGTTGATGAGTACGTTACACCCTGTAAAAAGAGTTAGGATGTTTTGTAACACGTTGTATAATTAATTATCTACTTCTTAAATAAGTCCCTCGATTCTGAGGATAGCCCCAATGAGTGGAGAACCATTGTGTACGGTTTTCCACTCATCGGGGTTATGGGCGTGATGGGATTCATGCTGGACGAATCCCCTTACTGCCTTCTTTAGGGCATCAAGTCAGCGCACTGATATTCTCCACCGGCCCATCTGCTAACCGACAGCAATGGAAGAAACCTACACTTGGTATTGGTAGGCTATAGCCGTATTGGTAGGTTGACGAAGAAGAACTTTGAATCAAAGACATATTCACACACACTCAATTCGAAGCCCACATTTCTAAAGTCCGTTCGCTTAGATAGTGTCGGTACACACGACGGGAATCTTGGTTCTTGGGATACCAACTATTTTTGAAGTATCTGTGATGGGCGCAGACATATTCATTTCAACACAATGCTGATGGACAGTAACTGGAATTTGTTTAAATGTTTTACAAAACCTTCGTCTTTTAATTTTTGGGTCATTCGAAGTTTTGTCTAGAGAGGCACCTCGCTGTCCTAACGAACGAAAAAACATTTTATCTACACGCAGCGATCGACACTCAATACAACATACTAAGTCAAAAGTCACAAGCACAACCTCTCAATACCTACGACGCTTCTTTGACGAGCGGCGAGCCAGATTCACTGGCGTGTTTGCGCCGCGTCGGCTTCCTTTAATTTCTTTTGTGAAAAGCCACCGCGCGCCAAGGCGGCAAATATCAAAGTGACACTAAGATAGCGAATGGACTTTATCGAGGTTTATATCTACAGGTTATACCGTGACAGTAACCGTATTATCGTGATAAGTTACAACGATGGTAAGCGTATCGTATTGACGCTTAGTATTGTGGATACCTTTATAAAGGTAAGGACGGTTGATTATTATTATAGGGGGTGATTCTGAATATGAAATTTGCCACTATTTGAAGAGATGAATGTATTATGGCACATTTTGTATGAATTATATTTTGTATAAATACTTTTCGGGTTGTAGTTTTTGTTTGTGTCAACACTGTTGCTTAGAACGTATTTCGAAGACGTTTTCAGTAGTATCTGCAGCTTTTAATGCAATATTCCATACGATTAGTATTTTCTCTAAAGTGGTAAGTATACTACCAAGTATTTTCACTGGGTTTGGTCTCTATTGCTAGGCAATAGAGTTTAATTTGATATGGGATCTATATAATGTCCGCGTCGTACTTTAATTGGCAACTTATAGTTACAAGTTTGGAGTGGGTTCCCAAAATCGGCCTAAAATCTAAATCTTTACGTTAAAACTTGAACTTTTTAAATTGACTAAATTAACCTGTGTCTTTGGCCCCCTTCGCAGTACTTGTGCAGTAATCTGAAACAACAGAAATTTAAATATTAGTTTTTGAGTACCGAAATACAAAAGCGCCCGATTGGAAGCATATAGTTAATGTATGACCACCGCCGCTGCTAGAAATAATAATTATTATTATCTAAGCGCTTAACTTACTATTTTATACAGTTCAGCTAAAATTATCTAATTACCGGCAAGGTATTGCCCATTCCTAGTTGAGAATAGGTTATGTGTTTTGGCAAGGTTTTGGCCGAAAAATTAGCATGGTCGGCAAATACTCGTATACCCAGAAAGGATCACCTCCTGACTCTCACATACCGATTGGCACACACAATACCGGACCTTCGATGAACGAAATTTCGGGGGTCCTTTGAAAAGGCCCTTTCAACGAGCCCCTATTTGTTGAGTCATTCATTGCGAGGCCTTTCTGAACGGGCAATATTTTTCGGCAATACGTGGTTGCAATATTAGCAATCATAGCCCGATAAGAGAAAAAAAAACATTTCTAGTGGTCGGCAACTCGGCATTTTTGTCTGTAACACTGGCCCATATTGATTGACATTGTCATTGTGACAACCTGTCAAAACAACGACAGGGCACAGAGTACCTATAGCAAAATCACGGCGAACTTCATGTCACTTAGAAAGGATGCACAATGCCACAACAATAGAGAGTGGCTGAAACAACAATATAACATGCCGGCAACTTTCGATCGGTCACACACACCAATAATATGTGTTGCATAGGCTGACATGTATTGCTGTCAATGTTACCGGCCATTATATTGCAGCCACGTATTGCCGAAAAATATTGGAGCGCTTTCATGGATATCGAAATATCAATATTGGAGATATTGAAATATCAATTTCTGTTCTGTTACGCGCTCTCATTACCTAACGAGTTATATTTCAAATTCAAATTCAAATAATGTATTTCAAACAGAATGCCAAAGTTTTAGTAGTACCATTTACAATTTGTTGAACGAGCGAGCGAAGCGAGCGAAGTTCTCCGAGTCTAATGGAACAATCCGGCGTTTGTATGTATGTATGTATGAATGTTCGTTCGACGATAACTTGAGTAAATTTAGTCGGATCGTCACGAAATTTGGTAGACAGGTAAATAAGGTAAAGAGAATTTTTAAGTTCGAACATAAGACAAATCGGTCGAGGGGTTGCTGAGTTATGGGGTCGCGAGTTCAAAGTTCGGGGCGAACCACTAGTTATTTAGTTTTAGATATTCTGTATGCTAAGAATATTTAAGCAATTTTTACCTAACCAATTTCATCCACGAGATAATATAGACATATTATTGAACGAGCGAGCGAAGTTCTCCGAGTCTACTGGAATAATTCGGCGTTTGTATGTTTGTATGTATGTATGTATGTATGTATGTATGTATGTATGTATGTATGTATGTATGTATGTTTGTATGTTTGTATGTTTGTATGTGTGTTCGTTCGACGATAACTTGAGTAAATTTGGTCGGATCATCATGAAATTTGGTAGGCGGGTAAGTGAAATTAAAATAATTTTTAACTATAAACATGAGCCAAATCGGTCGAGGGATTGCCGAGATATGGGGTTGTAAAGTTTGTATGCAATGCGCGCGCGCCTTCGCATAGTTTCATAGTTCGGGGCGAACCACTAGTGTATTATTTCTGAAACATTATTTTACTCAAAAAAGCTCGTAATGTGGTCATTAATTCGACAACCTTCTTTGAGCAAAGGAGGACTTGCGGGCTACTTTGATTAGGCGCCAGAAAAGTTGTATGGAATTTCATTAATGTCGTGTTTTGCGGCCAGAAAAACTGTATGAAAATCCATTAATGTCGAGTTTTGTTTCAAAAATAGAACTGAAAAGTCAGCCACAAAAAGTATTTATTTAGTATTTGGCTGTTTGGGTGCTGGCAGTCTACAAATTGCATAGAAAAAAAAAGCGCGGCCATATTGTTTTCGTCGCTTCGCGCGTTGTTCGAAGTGGTTTTTTCTGTGCGTGCTGTTTTAGTTGTAAATAAAAGTGAACTCTTCAAGCAACAAATCCTCCAATTCAATGTGTTTAACAACGCCGAGCATAAAAAGGAAGCGAAATAAGATATTTAAAGGTACCTATTGCCACCGAAGTCAAAGGAAAAATACAAGTTTATCTACGAAAAGTTTGCGGAATGAAAAATCAACAGAAAGTAAACTAAGACAAAAGGTAAGCTGGTTCTATTTAAATTACTCGCATTGTTTGAGTAAAGCACTATACAAGCCTTGGTCTGCAATGAGTGCGCTTCTGGCCACGCTATGATGGCCTCGAGCTTAGCTTAGCTACGCTCTCGGCCCTCAAGCTTGGTCATCATTGCAGCCCTTGCTGTCCGCGCTATAAAGGCCTCGACCTTCGGTCTCGGCCTTCATTCCAGCTTGTCCATCAAGGGCTGCAATGCTGACCACGCTGTGAAGGCCTTGAGCTGCGCTACGCTGCGCTGCCATCAAAAGCGCGCCAGAAACGCACCCATTAAAGACCGCGGCAGTAATGCACTATAACCAAACTAAAGAAGTAGACTGCTATGTTATGTTTAAAAAACATCTCAACGTTTACCTCCTTGGATTAAAGATAAAAGTAGATACAACATAGAACTCTGAAATGTGTCTGGAAAAATAGATGCCCAAATTGCCTTTGGGAGCTTATTTGCTCGTAGTGCATGCAATTAAAGTAAAACTGTACATTAATGCAATAAGGTTGACATTCGAATATTAGACGTATGGTCGAAATGATGTTTCGTATTGTTCTATTGCTGACATCTTTTGTTTCTGTGGGGACAAGTTTTTATTGTGATTTTATACGTAATGCGGATTCTATGGGATTTAGTTCGGTGTTTACCTCATACATATTTTGTGTTAACAGCATGGGTAGAGACAATCGCGACTATTGCTCCTCACGATTACATTAGATATGAATGGACGATGCAGAATGGCTATGGCCATGGCTACGAGCGTCCCTTACCGAAATAGGCTAAAGGACAGACGAGCGGGCAAATAAACGCTGCGGTTATGGTGTGGGGCACGAAACTTTTTGGACAAAATTCGAAATTCTAAAATTGAATTTTTTTCTTCTTATTTTTGTTCGGCTCAACCTTCAGTCTGATTTTGATACGTCTTGTGGCACCATTGTACAAATAGAAAATTGTAACTAAAATTGATAATTTCGGCTCAAGTGTTTTCCTGAAAGCATTGCATAGACCGCCACAATGGTTTTAATAGCCGTCTGAGATCACCTACTTGAGATCGATCGCAAGTAGGTGAACTCAGAAAAGTCAAATGCTAATGTCAAGCCTTGGCTAATGTCAAACTTGAGTAGCTGTCAGCATATTAATAGACACCTACTTGAGATTGACATTGACATTAGCCGAGGCTTGACATTAGCATTTGACTTTTCTGAAATCACCTACTTGAGTTCGATCTTGAGTCCGCGACTATTAATACCACCCTAAAAGCCATATCATTAATTAAAAAATAAAATAAGGAAACACAATCATTCACGTTTCGTCAAATCATAAAAAAAACAGTCCAAAAAAATACAAAAGTACTTAAGGCCCAGATATAGGCACAACTAGTGAAAAAAAATCATATATTCTTTTTTGGTTGCGTTTTTTGCTAAAAACGATACATTAAATGATAATACCTAAGCTTAACTATTTTTATAACTTAAGGGTTAGATTTGATCCTAGAACCTACGAATATATCCCGGCGCCGCCAAAATATTTAACTGATTTGACACTCGTTATACTCGCCTGGGACATTATTTAAGATGACTGGAATAGGCTTGACCAGTACCTATACCATCCTGACAGTTTAGTTGTCCTAGCTAGCCCATAGGAAAAGAAAGCCCTTATTTGAACAAGTTGAAGGAAATGCAGTGTTTTATTCAAACGCCCGTATATTCACGAGGCTGTGACTGTGAAAAAACATCACTCCCCATATAAGAGCGAAATGTTCGGTCTACGAGGAAAGAGCTAAAAACTATTGTTTTTCACGAAAACCGACCAAGATGGATGGATGCCTGGAACCTCTGTGATGTATTATCATAGATTATGTGTATTACGCAGTTAGGTAAGTAATAACTTTTTAGTGCCAGTTGTCGTTGTTGTTGCGAAATAGTTTGCTTATGCCAGGGATGCCGGGCTTTTACTGGGCAGAGGTTCTACCGGCTAAGATGAAGCTGGCATTGGCGAAAATCGAAGTTCGATTTTTGATAAATGTACTGCCACCCAGGGGGTCTACCGGCTAAGACGAAGCCGATTACTAACTGGTTGGCAGTAAAATGAACTGGGTAGCAGTACATTTTTCAAAAATAGTACTTCGATTTTCGCCAATGGTAATCGGCTTAGCCTTGACCCCCTGATGCGCTGAGAGCCCTCTTGACGGAGAAATAAATACACATACATACAAGGAAAGTAATAATTGAAATGACTAATTTTAAAAATTTAAAATAACTCCGACATAAACGGCTAAACCGATTTTGATAAAACATTATCTAAGAACACTGGCTAGAAAACCAGCTTTCAAATAAAAAACTCGCATTCAAATAGGTTCACCCGTTTAAGAACTACAGTGCCACAGACAGACACAAAGACACACACACACGCACACGCACACACACAGCTGTCAAACTTACGAAAATGAAAAAGCATTTATTTACACCAGTAAAGAGAATCTGTTACATTATGTGATAGGAAGGTAAGACATTAGGTGAAGTATTTAATAATTTTACAATTAGCAGTGTCCCCTTCATTGGGCACGGCCCCTATCGCAAGGGACACCCCTCTTTTTAGACAGACACAGACAGACAAACATACATCATCTTCATACTACGTAATACAAGAGCGGGACGCGCGGGGTCCGGAGAGGGACCGAAAACCAGTCGCCGCGACAGCGGCTATCCAACACTCACTCGATAGAACTTGACGCGAACTTGTCGCGTCATCCATACATCTGTGTTCATCCAAGCCATTCATTCAATCCATGTAGTCAGGCAATTAAATCCATTATACATCATTCATATCCAAAGTCAGTGCATCATTCAAGTTTCCACATCCATCCGTCAGCTCTGTGGAGCTCAAACACGCAGCAATCATCCATCTCATACAAAAGCCTTACAGTCCACTAAAGCAACGAACGCCATAGTTTTCAGGGGGTTAAAAATACACGCAAAATATAAAAGCCCCTTTTTAAAAAAAATCAAAACAGTTTTTTTACTCAAATCGTTTGGTTTGGAACGCAAACTGTAATGTAGTACCCAGTAAAGTACTGTAAAGTAACTTAGTAAAGAACACTATCTAATCCTGCTATCTCATTAGACACGGGCCACTAGATCCTTCCGTTCGATTTCGCTAATTTCCTGGCCGCGCCTGGGAAAAACTTTTTTAAAACTTAGGGCGTATCTCCACTGAGTTGGTTTCGCTATCACGTTTACTGATGTGGATTGATAAGATAAGATAAGATAAGACATAATAATAATAATATGTAACAAGATTTTTTAATCGACAACAGGTTCATAGTAGTGGATAAAAGACTGTGAGATTGGAAAAATACCAAAACCTATGAATAAGTGGGCTGATAATGACATGATTTTTAAAAATTGCCCAAATATTCTTAGCATACAGAATATCTAAAACTAAATAACTAGTGGTTCACCCCGAACTGTGAACTCGCGACCCCATATAAACTTAACAACCCCATATCTCGGTAACCCCTCGACCGATATGGCTCATGTTCAAATTTGAAAATTCTCCTTGCCTCATTTACCAGCCTACCAAATTTTGTGACGATCCGACTTCATTTACTCAAGTTATCGTCGAACGAACATACATACAAACATACAAACGCCGGATTGTTCCAGTCTTCGATCAAGGATAAAACTAGATACAACATAGAACTCTGAAATGTGTCTGGAAAAATAGATGTCCAAATTGCCTTTGGGAGCTTATTTGCTCGTCCATAAAGTAAAACTGTACACTAAAATGCAATAAGGTTGACATTCGAATATTAGACGTATGGTCGAAATGATGTTTCGTTTTGTTCTATTGCTGATATCTTTTGTTTCTGTGGGGACAAGTTTTTATTGTAATTTTATACGTATAATGCGGATTCTATGGGATTTAGTTCGGTGGTTCCAGTAGACTCGGAGAACTTCGCTCGCTCGTTCAATGATATTTTATACTCTTAAATTGTCATTTATCAAGGACTACATAGTCTTGCTATTTACGGCTTAATAAAATTGGTTGCTGTGAACGATGGCCGTAGTGAGTAGGCGCTCAACATTCGGCCTCGAGGCCAATGTAAATGAACCCTTAAATGTAAATGAGGCTAATAAACGATAGCGGGTCCTACAGGCCGGCGATAAAGACGGGCGGTATCGCGCATTGCAGTATTTGTTGAGGGGTCTCTTCATCCACCTTCACCGGCTAAACAAGTAATAATAATATGCGACGTGGTTTAGGCCTTTTGGCGCCGAATACGAAAATAGTTAACTCGTAGTGCATCGCAGATGGCTACACCGTAGACCTCTACGCCGTAGCATCGTAGCACCTCTACGTTATCTCAGGGGATTGGCGACAACCATGACTGTGAGGAATTTCGCAGATTTTAGTTGCAAACTAGGTCAATGTAGCTGCCGGGTTATGTGTGACGACCTAATTACTATTCAACTTATACTTTCGTAATCACTGCACATTTAAGGTTCAATGAAAGTAGCGTGGTGGTATAGCCCAAATTCTACGACCCTACGGCGGCGTTAATAAAAAAAGTGTAACCGTTGAAATAAATAGAAAACAGTTCTAAATTACTTTACAAAAAGCAAGTTTCTGTTGTACAGTAAGGAGTTCTATCTAGACTAAGGCCATGGCCATTGGCCAAAGGCCCACTTAGTGGCCCTGGCCTTATCAGCAGGCCATTTAGGCCGCCGCAGTGTCTCTTAAATTTAACTGGGAATCGGACTGCTTGGAGAGTCCGATGTTTATGTCCCTTTTGTGTAGGCCTTGTATAATCAGGCTCTGGGACTGATGTAGTGGGCGTTCTCTTGCCGTTAGTTAGAAGTGCTTTTTTAGGGTTCCGTACCTCGAAAGGAAAAAACGGAACCACTATAGAAGCCCTCATGCGTGAGTCTGTCTGTTAGTCTGTCACAGCCTATATTTTGCTCCTAAACTTCTGAACCGATTGAGTTTAAACTTGGTAAACATATGTACGTAGGTGACCCAAACACGAATGTGTAAGGTAAATCAATTAATTTTAAACGTGGGGACCACTTTAGGGGGGTAAATTGGAAAATATTAAATAAAAGTCTTGAAAACTATGTCGTGTGATATATTAAATAAAAGGGCTCGCTGTGAGGTTTTGTAGTTATTTAAGAAAATAGGCAAAAAATTACCATTCCCCCTTATCTCTTAAGCTACGGATGAAGTCGCGGGCAAAAGCTAGTACCTTATAATATACAGATACAGATCTTTACCTATAGATTACAGGAAAACCTATAAAAATACCATGGTATAAAATAACATATAAATTGGCCGGTTTGTTTTCTTTGAGCGGGATTTATTCTTAGGTTTGAGATCTAGGCATTAGGTCCTAAAAATAGTAAAGCCTAAGCATTCTCATTTGACGGCAACTTTTTTAGCAAAAATTGCATCCAAAAAGAAGATAATTATGTATTTTTTTTACATCGGCGGCGCAAGTGTGCTTGTACCGTCACCTTAACAGAGAGTCGTTTAAATCGTTGCATGAAATAAACGTAGTAATTTCAAAGGCCACAGATTATTTATATGCAAAATGCCAATACAGATTATGTTTCAAATTCGAGTGTATCGTCAAAAATCAGGCCCTAACGCTGTCGAGGTTGTCGTTACCCGGAATCGGGCAATGACTCGGGGTTCAGACTGATACCAAAAAATGAGGCTACGGCGCTTGGATTTACCGCTAGGGGCGCTAGTTTTGAGTAAGGTCAGAAATGTCACTGTTTGTATGGACTACGTGAGTTTATTTTTAATTCAAACAATATTGTGGACCTTAGATTAATATTGCAAATAGTAAAGTTGTTATCCCGCTACTAACCACAGCTTTGACACAGTTTTATCTTTCGGAAAATTTAGTTTTTTTTTTTCAATGTCATCTGCTGGTACACTTTTGAGATAGGTATTAGATATGATTTTTTAATGCAAGTAAACTTTTTTTACGACCGAAATAACTCACTTTAAGACCTATCCTCCATATGAACTTACTCGACAATGGCGCCAACTAGTGAGCATTAAAACGGTAGCCCTCGCTGCTCACTTGCGCGGCAAAGGAAAACATCGTGGGAAAAACTGTGTTGATTTTCACCAACGTTTCCTCAGTGTCCCTGAAAAAACACGCAAAATATCCCAGACCAGACTTTCGGCCTTGTATATTATTTCATATACAATACACGCCAAGTACATACACATGTATGTACATTCCGCTGCACGGACACCTTACCCGTGGAAGCCCTTACCGCGCGTGACTTAAGTGCGAATATCGGGTGAGAAGGGGTACTTTGTAGTTTCAGCGAGTGTACAAAAGCAAATATTATGCCAAGCCGAGCGGAGTCGTTCAAATTTATGACTGAAGCTGTCCCTTTCTGGCGCGGTTTTGTGAATGAGTTTCGACCGTCGCGCCGTCTCGCTCCCGCCGCGCATGCGTGGCAAGGACTTCTTTGTTCCATGGCAGGACCCGCACGCACACATGCTTCGATTTCCCGTGTACGTATACGTTTGAGTTTAATTGTGTGCGTGCCGGACCGGCGCGAATTTTGTTCCATTCTCGCCGGCGATTTAGGGATGCTTAACATAACAGAGCGTACCATAACGCTCGTTTCTAAGTAGGCAGCAGAGGGAATTTGGTATTTTTAATATGAAGCCGATTAGTTGATATTTTAAAAGGGGGAAGGCCTAGCAGTGGGACATCTCTCAGTATAAAAAGAAAAACATAAGTATCTCTCCCAGAATATATTCAGAAAACGTCTTCAAACTACATAGAAAAATCAAAATGTTGTTGTTTAGTTTTGAGATTATCTCGTAATCAACTTCTGTTTCTTCTGTGGCGGTGACGTAGTTGATTCATCAATCAAACCCCAAATACTATACATACTATTATTAATAGTATAGTCGGGCTATACATACATGCCGGCACTTTCCTCGATTTACGTTACGTTACGGGACAGTACAACAAAACTGTAGTCTGACGCGCTGTCGACTCTTATGTTATTTGACAACAGAGAGTTCGCGACAAGTTCGCCGCGAGTTCGCAACGAGTTTGCAATGAGTTCGCCGTGAGTGCCCAGCATCCACGCCATTTTCTACACTCGCATTCGACAGCCTTTGGTCAGGAGACACTAATAATCTTAGGTGTGTTTCCTCATATCCTAAGTCATTTGGTATCAGATCCAACAAGTCATAAAATGTAGAACTTGTCATTCACAGGTAGGACCGCAATTTTTTAAAATTATTTTTAACTCGTTAGCTTCAGTGAGTACTTTGAATCCCTTCCTGGGCTTAGGATTCTACGTTAGAAACCCTCGCTACGCTCGTGATTCTACTCTAGAATCCTTCGCTCCGTTCTGGATTTAAAAAAACACTGTCGCCTTAAAAATGTTTCTTTACTCCCTCGGGTAACAATCTACTATTGTAGTTTCAGTTGCACTTTAACTCAAAAACGTTTGGCAAGGAGTCCGTTCTGTAACTTGTACAGCTATTCATAGAAAGAATGTAATAAATATTATGACACCCACCGTAATTACTTACGGTAATATAAAACTTTAATCTAATTGAATTATTTTCCCTAGTCACATAGTTACGGCACGAAATAACTCGCAAATCATTTCTTTTAGTTTATCACGAAAAATATGATTTTACATTAACTACACAAAACACTCAAATTTTTTTTGGTTTGTTCTATGACGTTCCGTTATATTCAACACAAATGTGGGTCCATAATATTCAGCGCAGATGCAAGGCAAAAGGTTTATGGCTCAGGGTACCCTGTAAGGTCAGAAAGGCATATGAGTTGCCCTTTTTATGGGCCGCCATTTTGGCAAGGCGGAGAAGACGTAGAACGACGAATTTGGCTAGACTGCGCTTGGCTGATGTCCACAGAAGAGGAAACAAGAAAAAAAAGATATAATTTTTGTGGGCTCAAACAAAAAAAGTTTGTACAAAAAATTAGAACACAATGTTTCGAAAGATAAAACTTTTTCAAAGCAGTAGAGTAGCGGGACATCAAGTAATTGGTCATAATTATTATTAATCTCAGAATAAGTATTGCAAAAAAAAATATAATAATAAAAATCTTTTTTCAGGAAAGTGGATGACAATTAGTAACTGAGTACAGTCAGCCCAATCAATAATTCAAATATAATAATAATAGGCTTAGGGCACTCTATGAAGGTGTCTGCTGCCATAGCTAGGCTATGAAATAGCCTGTATTAATGGCTCGCAGGCCCGAACCTCGTCCGAGGTGAGATTGAAACAGGAGTGGTGACAAGGTGATAAAATATTGTAAGTACTTATGAAATATTTACTAGTCTAACATGCTGTGTATGTGTATGTATGAGTGAGGGTGTGTGTGTGTGAGAGGGTGTGTGTGAGTGTGTGTGTGTGTGTATGTTTGTATGTGAGTGTGTGAGGGTGAGTGTGTGTGTGTGTGAGTGCAAAATATTCACATTTTTGACCTCGCGCTACACTAGCGCCCCAGCGGCAAGTCTTATCGCGGTAGCCCTCATTGAACATTGCACTATCTCAACCCAATGCGTTCATCTTTGCAGAGGAAGCGCTCGATGGAATTTAATGTTTCCACTACATTTAAACAGTTTTCTAACCCACTAAGGTCCACTTGCGTCAGACAGGGTTAGTCAACTTACTCTGAGTTAATTTGACATTTCCTTAGAATTATTGACGTTAACTTAGAGTTAGCAATGGAAATGTCAAATTAACTCAGAGTTAGTTGGCTTACCCTACTGACGCAAGTCCGCCTAATTTAACTAAATCTTCAAATGTTTCCGTAGCACCAGTTAGTGCTTTAAATTAAACGAGAGGAACTCTTACATAACTGAGTGTTTAAGAGTTATTCACAAAAAAGTAACAAACTAACGGGTGGAGCAAAAAAATCATTAAAACAAACCGCAGTTTACGTGACGACTGCTAGCGTGCGACTGGTAATGTTAAGACGCTTTCACACTATGAGCTATTCGAAACGCGCACCACCTTGAGATATACAGGTAAAAAAAAATGTGTCAAGCGGAAGTCTAGACATAGAGCACCCCTAGGGGTACCCGAATCACCTCCGCGTATGTTCAGCGATTTTTTGACGTTTAGACGTTATGAGGCTTTTAAGGTTTTTTTGGGAAGACTTACCTAGCATTGGTTTTTATTCTTTAATTCTACAAAAATGTCAATTTAAAAAAATACTGAACATACACATAATTTGGATACCCCTAGTAGAGTTGTTCTATCACTGGACTTCCGCTTGACACATTTTTTGGGACATCATGTATTCAAACATCCACATCTGATTAAAATTTAAAAAAACTACAAATCTAATTTTAAATTATTTTTGGTGCAGTACGTACACTCCCTTTTCTATGGAACCGCCGTGGTACACTTCCACTACTACTTAAGGCACCTGGATTTTTTCTAAGAAGCGGCAATAAAACTCCGATTCCACCTGTTTAATACATACGTTTGACGTTTGAGAGAATTTCAAGCGTTTAATTGCCAGTGAAATTGGCACTAAACCACATCGCCGTCAAGGGTAACGAAAGCTACTAAGAACAACGTTTGTGACTGTAGTTGACAGTAACCTGTTAAGAGGAAACGCGGGTAGCCGCTGCTCCATATAAAAAGGGAGATCTGTTTCCTCCCTTGATAATTATTTTAGAAAAAATATGTTTATGCCATTCAATCTATATGTACCTCTGCCATTTGCCCATGTCCCTATGTTTTCCTTTTTTCTTATTTTAATTATACAGGGTGTTAAAAGACCGCCTACAGACCCGAAAGCCACGCATACTATACACAAAAAAAAAAGTACTTTTTCGATAAATTATTGCTGGGAAATGATTTTGATTTTTTAGGTTATAATTTTGAAAAATATTTTATCACGCAATAGACGTGGTACGCACAGAAGTCATATTGCGCAAGCGTAGGTATAAGTTTATGTTACTTAACCTTGAAGTTGTCGTAGATTGAAGTTAGGTTTAAGGGGGTTAACAAAACCGGCCGAGTGCGAGTCGGACTCGCACACGAAGGGTTCCGTACCATTATCAATAAAAACGGCAAAAAAATACGTTTGTTGCAAGCAGCTCCCTTAAATATTTACTTTCTGTTTTTAGTAATTTGATCTTAAAGCGGCAACAGAAATATATCATCTGTGAAAATTTCAACTGTCTAACTATCACGGTTCATGAGATACAGCCTGGTGACAGACGGACAGCGGAGTCTTAGTAATAGGGTCCCGTTTTACCCTTTGGTACGGAACCCTAAAAAACACTCGCAGTGGCAAGCTACGCTAATCGATTACTAGCCCAAGATAGCGTGTGGGCCTATATACACAGTCGTTGCTGAACGCAATTTGATGTGGTAAAAAAAATAGGGGCACATTGTACGGGGCCAATAATAATTTTCACCGGATACGGATGTCGGTAGTCGGATTTAGGCGCGTTTAGTCGGCGACAAGTCGTATTGAGTCACTGTGGAGGTTGTGGGGGTGATTAACTAACTATCACGGTTCATGAGATACAGCCTGGTGACAGACGGACAGCGGAGTCTTAGTAATAGGGTCCCGTTTTACCCTTTGGTACGGAACCCTAAAAAACACTCGCAGTGGCAAGCTACGCTAATCG
Source organism: Zelleria hepariella (assembly GCA_949319315.1). Taxonomy (NCBI): domain Eukaryota; kingdom Metazoa; phylum Arthropoda; class Insecta; order Lepidoptera; family Yponomeutidae; genus Zelleria; species Zelleria hepariella. Next base: position 31,284,737 of record OX439379.1, read on the forward strand.
ATTACTAGCCCAAGATAGCGTGTGGGCCTATATACACAGTCGTTGCTGAACGCAATTTGATGTGGTAAAAAAAATAGGGGCACATTGTACGGGGCCAATAATAATTTTCACCGGATACGGATGTCGGTAGTCGGATTTAGGCGCGTTTAGTCGGCGACAAGTCGTATTGAGTCATTGTGGAGGTTGTGGGGGTGATTAAGTTATTATAGTTAAATTAAAGTTTTAGTGGAACATACCTACTTACGTTTTACAGAACTTCGCCGATCGCTTTATCGTTTTATTTAATGGCCCCTTATAGTGTGTCATACAGTAGTGGATTAAGGGGGGGGGAGGGTAGGCGGCGAAGGGACTCGCTCAATCGCGCAAAGCATCTGAGACCCTCTATCAAAATACATTTTTATCTTGAAAACCTACGCTCATTGGGTTCAAGAAAACCAAAATCCTGGATCCGCCACTGGTGACATATCTTTAGTATCCGCTAATAAAGACGTTGTAAGGCCATTTTGTCCACCTCAGCCGTCACTGGGGCGTCCCTGAGAGAGAGAGAGAGAGAGAGAGAGAGAGAGAGAGAGAGAGAGAGAGAGAGAGAGAGAGAGAGAGCGAGAGAGAACACTTTATTGTACACCAGCGCCTTTATTATGTAAAAATTCCACTCAACCTCCGAGCGTCAAAACACTCGAAATTAGCCCTTATTGAAATGAACAATCTATTTTTTGACATTTAAAAACCTTTTTGTAACATTCCTCATGTCAAATCGGCTACGCAGTATACATCGAATTGTCATAATAAACTATTAATTGTAGTTATATGAAACGTGCACCTGAAATAAATAATACACCTAAAAGTACAGCCGGCAGGTCTTATCGCTGTCTCTACCAGACAACCTTAGGATGGTCTGGAGAGTAAGCAATCTCTTTTTTGTTCAATAGAAAACATTCAACAGATAAAAATTGAAAAATAACTGTAAAAATGTTAGTTTTATCGCTAGACGCGACTTCATCCTGTCTGTGGCACCGTAGCTCTTAAACAGGTGACCTTATTTGGTGTTAAAAAGGTGATAAGTTTTTTTTAAATATTGAATGCATGTTTTCTATTGAGTGTTAATCACTGTTGTATTTGTTATGTTTTATAAAAATCGGTTCAGGCGTTTAGGAGATATGCTAATTTGAATCATCCATCTAGTGTAAGTGAAGGTGCCACGGGACGCAACGGTGATGCAACGGTGTTAGGTGTTAGTAAAGTGATATTGGCACTCAACATACACGCAAATGTCTCTCTACCGACTCAATAATTCATATAAAATCAATAAAAGTTATTGAATGCCGGCGCTCACAAAACAGCATTCAGCCTACAAATCATATTATACCTTTTACCGCAATCATATTATACCTACTGCAGTTTTAAAGATACTCGTAGCATAGTCGTGTGCAATTCAAATCAAAAACGATTAAGAGACCCCTTCAGGACCGTGAGAACTCGGCGATGGCCAAGCGCGTGAATCACTGTTTTCTATAGCTGTTTCACCCAGAGCGAGACGGGCCGCGGGAAAAGTGACAGGCAATGCGGCTGTATGAGTCTACGTGTGTTCGTGTCCTTTCGCGAGTATGTAGTTGTAGTTATAACGTAATAGATCTATTTTCCCAAATTTTTTCGTAGTTCCGCTGCCATTTCTACATTTTATTAGCTATTTCAAAAATCTTTTTTTTTCTTACAAGTACAATACATTATTGATGTACCCAAGGTAGTTCGACTCCAATAGACAGTGTAATAATGTAAGTAAATAACAGCTGAAAGTAATACCTTTTTCGGAGCTAAAACGCATCGCTCTAATTTCTTTCAGGCTATTTTTTTTAGTATAAAAACCAACCAAGTTTCGGAAAAATCTAGCCTGTAGTTTAGAAATTAAACCGGAACTACGTTTGTATAGGAAAACGCTGCTTCAGGGCGTTCTTAAACGAATATAACGCTAAAACGCTCTACTAATGCGGTCAACCTTCTTTGACCAAAGTCGGACTGGCCTGCTACTTTGATTAGGCGCCAGCAAAGTGGTATGGAATTTCATTACCGTCGTATTTTGCAGCCACGTAAAAATGAGACATACCTTACTATTTTCCCGGGACTAATCCACTAAGCTAGTTATTGCTTATACATCAAACCACGATGAATACCTGCATTATTAGGTATGTATCATTGAAAATAATGTCGTGTAGCACGGGTTAGAAAAAACAAAAACTCAGTGATGTTTTCAGGAGGAATGGAACAGCTATAAGTAGATAAGATAATATGTCAGGACCGGTTAGCACCTTATGTCAGCCGTTGGCACCCTGTAGCGCCCAATGTCAGGCAGGGTGACATGTGTCCCAGACGCACAAAACCATGCAAACGGAACTTCACTCCACTCCAACCTAACAACCGTTCTAACTACAATATCAACTGCATTTTTTCTATTTAAAATCGAGTAGTATTGTAAGTAGGTAATCAACATCATCAGCCCACCTCTGCCCACTGCTGGGTATAGGCCTTTTCTCCCTCACGCCACCTCTCACGGTCCCTCGCCATCAGCATCCATGGACCCTCCGCCGACACAACGATGTCGTCCGACCATCCGGGCTGCTGGTCTGCCCACCGACCGTCGTCCAGTTCTTGGACGCCACTCTGTTGCTTGTCTTGTCCACCGGCCATCTTCCCGCCTCGCCAGGTGTCCCGCCCATTTCCACTTAAGACTCGAGTACGAGAAGAGTAGGTAATATGTAAGTATATTGCCGTTTTTTTGTTTATTTTTCCCTGCGATTAGATGCGCCACAAATACAAGTACAGTCCGATTCAAACTTAATGAAGTCAAGATAATGTTTAGGGATTGTGTAAGTAAACTTTAAATAAGTATAGTCACTTTCGTTTTAGTAAAATATTTTGTATTCAAAGTGGACGTACAGCTTCTATAAAAACTTCCTTGATTGTGGATGGATCTTCCTCGGAAGGGATGTTCTAATTCAGAGTCAGTGTCAGATTCATTTTCAATATTATTTCTTTCGTTAATTCAATAAAACTTATCTGGATGATAACAGACACCGTCAATAGCAATAAAAAAACTTAGCGAAATAATTACAAAACAAGGACACCTAACTAACATGAGCTTGGCTGTATTTTGACACCCAATATTTTGTTATTGCGACTTGACTTGTGACTAGCTTCACAGACTTCATAAAGTTTGATTTGGACTAGACTACGTTTCACGAAAGAACTCCCTTGGGTTGAACAAAAATAGTCCCTATCACATTGTAATAAGAGTTTTTTCAAGGGAACTCTTTCGTGAAATGGACTATAGGTATACCTATGCGTCATTATTGCAAAACATAACATATTTTTATTACTGTAAAAAAACGAAATTTCCCTTTTATTCCCCACTTCCCCACGCTTCTTGCGCGTAGTGAGTGGCTGGCTACGTTAGTGTGGGCGCCGTCCCTCTGCCATGGATTAATATCTCCAATGAGAACCGAAACTAGTCGGCAATTCAAACATCAATAAAAGTAAGTAAAACCGTTAATAAAATGAAAAATGTGATTAATAGTAATACGTAGATTCAGTTAAAACTTTTGTTTTGGAGCGACGTGGCACAGCCCGAACCACAGCCTAAACCTCCCTGCGGGCGACAGAGGTACACATTAATTTCAATATTCATATACAGGGTGGATTTTTGAGACGGGGCAGTAAGGGCAGGTACCTTAACCGTAATAGTTACAGGAAAACGTTCCCAGAAGACCTTCCATAACTTTTCGAGATATTATGAACTGCATTCACAGATTTTGGAAAAAATGTACGGTCAGCGAAAAAATAAAAAATTTATTTGAATACAATTTTATTTTATTTTTACTCTATAATTTGATTACTTTTAATTTTACTATGGATTTTATAATGTTTTAATAATGTTGTAATAATCTGAAATAAAAATATTTTTTTTTTTTTTTTTTTAAAAAAATGCTAAAATACCAAAAACTTTTTTTTGATGTTAATCAATCCTCTTTCATGTAGAGTTCAAAAGACTCTAAGGAGCCAACTGAGGTTTGAGTACTAGAAATGTCAGAAATTTACAAAAACTTTCCCCATACATTTTCTATAGAACAATTTTTTTTTTTAATTGCTTTTTGATCCTTTTTCATGTAGGGATCAAAAGTCTCTAACGAGCCAACAGTAAAGAAATGTTAGAAATCGCGAAAAACTTCTCCACGTACATTTTGTACGGGGGAAAGTTTTTGCCAATTTCTGTCATTGCTAGTACTAAAACCTCAGTTGGCTCCTTAGAATCTTTTGATCTCTACATGAAAGAGGATCGATAGGTATAAACTTTTTTTTTGTATTTTAGCATTTTTTTCGTTGACCGTATTTGTTTTCCAAAATCTGTGAATGTAGTTCAAAATATCTCAAAAAGTTATGGCAGGTCTTTTAGGAACGTTTTTCTGTAACTATAACGGTTAAGGTACATTCGGCCACAGTCTCAGATACCCCTTTTTGTTCGATTGGCGCCCTTATGCCGCGCGCGGTGAGAGCTGCCATGGAGTATCTGAGATTGTGGCCGACCGTACCTGCCCTTACTGCCCCGTTTCACAAATCCACCCTGTATATTAATATTAAGTCGATAACGGACTCATTCAATTATCGAAAATTGAAATAATATACTTTAATAATAAAGGTCAATAATTGCCGCTAGGTTGGTGGACCAATTCGAATGAAGCAATCAGATGAAGTGTTTTTGGAATTTTATTTACTTTCAATGGGTAAAGGTAGACTGTTGGACACATAATTAAGAATCCCCTAGAGCTCTGCAGCCCTCTCGCTCGCACTTTTCAACATTTTAATTGATTGTAAGAGAATGATTCAACTTTGGACGATAAAATATAGTTGCAGACATAGATAATAAAGCTATCGAAATGTGGAGAAACTTTTGATTTCACATTTCTGGTCAAAAAAAAAACTGATGTACTACTTTTAACCGAAGTTCAGTGATATTTTTTTAATTACAAGGAATATGAAATCAAAAATGTGTCCACATGTCGATAGCTTTATTATCTATGTCTGCAACTATATTTTTTCGTCCAAAGATGAATCATTCACTTACAATCAATTAAAATGTTAAAAAATGCGAGCGAGAGGGCTGCAGAGCTCCAGGGGATTCTTAAGCGAGAGATCCCAGCCTCGAATCCCGGTGCTGGCGCCCGCTATGTTTACTTTAATAATCTCTCTCTAGAACAGATCTTTATTAGCGATAAGACCGCCAATGGGTACCTCTTAGGTTATTTTTTGTAAATAATAATGAATTTATGGTGTATAATACTTCTATCCTCCTCGTCTTATCTGCCTCTTTCTATCTCTATCTTACCGCTAACGAGCTTGATTTAAGGCGCTGGGCATAGTGAATTAGCCCTCGCGCAAAGAAAAATGCACATAATCGATTCCTGTATCAAATACACTAAAAAAATCGAAAATGTTCACATATCAAACCCCAGAATTATTTGAGACCTCTCTAACATTTCACCTAATTCTAGGGTTTGATATGTGAACATTTTCAATTTGTTTAGTGTAAGAAAAATGCATAAAATTGATTCCTGTATCAAATACTTACTACGCTGGCTCAGCGACCCGAAGTGGATCTTGGCCTCCGCAACCAAAAGACGCCATCTCTCTCTGCTCTGCGCCACTTCTCTCCAATCTTCCACCTTGACCGGACTTGCGCGAACTCCTGTATCAAATACACAAAAAAAAACGAAAATGTTCACATATCAAACCCTAGAATTAGTTGAGACCTATCTAACATTTCACCTAATTTTAGGGTTTAATATTTGAACATTTACAATTTGTTTAGTGTATTTGATACAGGAATCGATTTTGTGCATTTTTCTTTGCGCGCGGGCTATTCACTATGCACGGCGCCTTAACCTTTTGTTATACTCACTACTCAGTCTAACTTTTGCTAACAGCGTAGAGAGCGATGCGACCTAATAGAGACATACAAAATCCTACACAACCATTACAATGAACCAGACCTTGCTATTATATACGAGCTAAATGCAAACAAAATACTAAGAGGGCACTCACTGAAGATGAACCAGCAACCATGGACAAGCAACCCCAGAAAACACTTCTTGCCGAACCGTGTAGTGAATGCGTGGAATAAACTACCTGAGGCAGTGATCAGTGCCCCCTCGGTGAACTCTTTTAAAAACAGACTCGATAAACATTTAAAAAGTGCACTAAAGTGATATTAGTGATTCGTTTCAAGACGATACTTTCAAGCATCTTGGCCAATCTTTATCGAATTTGTGGTTTGTTTCTTGATCTTGTCTCGCTCGAATCAAACGATCGAGACAAGACCAAGACATGGAGAGTCTCGAAATAGAGCACGCGCCACCATTGAAGTCCGATAGACGTGGCGCTAGCTCAACGCACAACATTTTTCCAGTGTTAGGCGTAATAGGCTTAGGCCCGGTTTCTGAGTTGAGAATTTTAACTAAGCACATACTTACGTATCGCTCTGTCACGCTCTTTTGCGAGAAATCTGCAGAGACAGGACGATACTTACCCATTTCTAAGCAAATGCTTAGAAAAATTCTCAACTCAGAAACCGGGCCTTAGTTCCCCGAGTTCCCGTAAGACTTGAGTCGTGGCGTGCACTCTATTCATTTTCAAACTGATTTTTTATTCCGTAGAATTCTGACAGCTATCATTTTTTGACATGTCAGAGATTTTTGGCCGGCTTTTTGATTGGTATGGATGACATGACACAATCGAGAGTCTCGATTGATTTGATTTGACACAATCGAGACTAGAGATGGGCGGCGCGGAAAGTTTCCGCCGGAAACTTTCTGGAAAGTTTCCAAAATGGGAAGATATCCGGGAAGATTCCCAAAATGGGTATTTATGTGGGTAGAAACGTTTTTCATTGCAGTTATTGATCAAAATGAATCCTTTTACAGTTGTGTGCACTTATAAACAATAGACTGCCAATATTTTTTACAATTCTTGTGTAAAACAGGCGTACTTTCGATTTTGTGTGATGATTTCTTTAAATTCGCCGAAAATCGGAAATAAAATACGAATTCTTCACGAATTCTTCATGAATTCTTCAATAATTCATAATCACAAGACTTATCACATCAAAATTATTTGAATTGCTACTAACTAGAACATAAATTATACAAGGTGGCAACATGGAACTCTTTTTTTTGGGCTGATTCTCAAAGTGCCGTCCAAACAAAAACATTTTTACATTCCGTTGGAGTACATAACCGTTGCTGGCCAGTAATCTATCGGATTTTTTTGCATAAACTAGTAAAATCGCGTCTTTAACTTAACTTCTCAAAACAAAATACTGAGTAGGTGGGTAAAGGAGCTTTAAAAAATCCGGACAAGTGCAAGTTAAACTTGGAGAGGGTTCCGTACATTCGAAGTTCATTTACGCACAAATGTTGAGAAACCATAGATGTAGGACTGTAGAACGCCAGAGTTGAGGAACTAATGCTATAAAAATAATATTAATATTTTCCTTTGTTATTTTCTACACCATGGACTTTTTATAGGTTTTTCTGTAAAACCTATCCCTACCTCCCTCGGTTATAGTGTTTTTTGTGTGTGATGTTCTGGTTTTGGCAATAAATTATGTTTTATCTTTTTCTTATCTATAATCTGGTTAGGTTAGATATTATTACAGAAAATTAATAGCCAAACCTCAACAATTGATCGATTCTACAGCATAAGCAAAGTTAACAAAACGGGGGAGGATGCTGGACATACATTGGTCAGAACGCCGTACCAACGTGTCGATATTGAATGAGCTGAACACCGTACCAACGTGTCGATATTGGATGAGATTGGATGAGTGATGAGCCAGAGCGACCATCTGCACATGTAGGGTCCTCAAATACTTTGGTCACATTGCCAGGAAAGACAGTGATAACCTGGAAAAACAGATTTTTACTAGGAAGATCGACGGGAAGGGGAAGATGCCCGACCCGTTGGACCGACCAAATCCGCTCCACACTCAACACCTCAGTATACGATCCATACACTTAGCGGAGGATAGGAACAACTGGCGACGCATCATACGACACGAATTGCTCCGTTTGAATGACCACGACCCTCAGTGATGAGGATACCGACGCAAGGAGGAGGATCTGTCTAACTACGATTGAGCAGGATGAAATGAATAACCATATGGATCAGTGCCTTTCGTGATTTGTTAGTAGAAATAGAGATTTTAATTATAATTCATGTTCTAGTTAGTAGCGAGCCAAATAATTTTAACATTGTAAGTAAAATTTTCAATGTTATGGCGATTTTAAAGAAATTGTCACATATAAATCAAAAGTTCGCCTGTTTTACAAAAGAATTGTAAAAAATATTGGCAGTCTATTGTTTATAAGTGCACACAACTTTACGTACACTTTGTTGTTACGTACATTTTGTTCAATGAAAACATAGAAAAATGTTTCTACCTTTCCGTGTTTCTTTCCAAAATTGGTTGATTGACGGGTTGATTACAGTTGTGTGCACTTTGTAAAAGAGTTGAAATAAGTAAATTAACATCTTAAATGAGATGGATATTGTTTGTATGGACTAAATTGTCGCTGTTATTTAAGCTATTAGCCCAAAAAAAAGATATCTATGGTGCCACCTTGTATAATTATTTATAATTAATGTTCTATTTAGTAGCGAGTCAAATAATTTTCACATTGTAAGTAAATTTTTCAATGTTTTGGCGATTTTAAAGAAATCGTCACAAAGAAATCAAAAGTCCGCCTGTTTTACAAAAAATTGTAAAAAATATTGGCAGTCTATTGCACACAATGTAAGACAAATTGTAAGAGGATTCATTTTGTTCAATAAAAACATTGAAAAACGTTTCTGCATTTCCGTGTTTTTTTCCAAAATTGGTTGATTATGGGTTGATTACAGTTATGTGAACTAATAAACAATAGAAAGCCAATAATTTTCACAATTATTTTGTAAAACAGGCGAAATTTCGATTTCTTTTTGATGATTAATTTAACTTCGCCGAAAATTGGAAATAACATACGAATTCTTTATGAATTCTTCAAAAATTCTTTTCTTTCAAAGTGCTTCGAGCCAAATCGCTTGAGGGGTTGCCGAGATATGGGGTTGAATAGTTTATATGCAAAGCGCGCGCGCGCCTGCGCTAATGGCGTAAGGCAAGTTACACATCTGTAACTGGGGTCGCGAGTTCATAGTTCGGAGCGAACCACTAGTTTAACATATTACATTACGTATTACATTGTGTAGAACAACTATGAGAACTATCTACCTACATGATTATGATTTATGATTCAGCTTCTGGTAAAATCAAGATATTACAAAATGTAAGGTCAGCAAACTCAAGTGAACTGGTGTGAGGTGTGAATGTGAACTTCGAATGTGAACATGAATTATAACAAAGTAAAATATTAATATTATTTTTGTAGCATTAGTTCCTCAACTCTGGCGTTCTACAGTTCTATATCTATGGTTTGGTATGGTTTCTCAACATTTGTGCGTAAATGAACTTCGAATGTACGAAGTTTAACTTGCACTTCTCCGGATTTTTTAAAGCTCCTATACCTACCTACTCAGTATTTTGTTTTGAGAAGTTAAGTTAAAGACGCGATTTTACTAGTTTATGCAAAAAAATCCGATAGATTACTGGCCAGCAACGGTTATGTACTCCAACGGAATGTAAAAATGTTTTTGTTTGGACGGCACTTTGAGAATCAGCCCAAAAAAAAGAGTTCCATGTTGCCACCTTGTATAATTTATGTTCTAGTTAGTAGCAATTCAAATAATTTTGATGTGATAAGTCTTGTGATTATGAATTATTGAAGAATTCATGAAGAATTCGTGAAGAATTCGTATTTTATTTCCGATTTTCGGCGAAGTTAAAGAAATCATCACATAAAATCGAAAGTACGCCTGTTTTACACAAGAATCGTAAAAAATATTGGCAGTCTATTGTTTATAAGTGCACACAACTGTAAAAGGATTCATTTTGTTCAATAACTGCAATGAAAAACGTTTCTACCCACATAAATACCCATTTTGGGAATCTTCCCGGAAACTTTCCGCGTTTCTTCCCAAAATGGGTTGATTCCCGGGAAGAATCCCATCTCTAATCGAGACTCAAGACCAAGACAATATTTTCGCTCGCCTGACAAGATCGAGACCAAGCAAAGGTCTTGATGACGTCAAGACAGTCTCGATATCGAAATTGTCTTGTCTTGTCTCGCTTGCCGAATCATTAGGTGATATATACGCATCAGCTTTAAACTGCCAGTGTATAAATAAATAATAATAATAACCAACCATCCTCCTAAGCCCAAGTCTATAGACAGTTTAAAATATTAAACACCAACAAACTCAAAGATTAACTACGCCTGAGTATAATTATTTAATAAACAATAACAACAACAGCCCAGCCTCCCCCGAAATTCCGCAGCCTGGTCAAGTTACCCCATCCCCCCCTAAGCGGCGAGATCAAAGGCCGCGTCAACAACAAAGGATGTTCAGTATCAAAGTGAATGCTATATTTGCCCCTCTCTCGCCCCCTTTTGCTCTCCGAGTTAGAGTAAGACAAGAACATCAGAGGAAGAAATGCCTCATCGAAGTAGAAATTAGGTGGTAAATAATATAATGTTGGAGACTGCAAGGCTGAGTTTTTTTGTCATTTTCTGTACATAACTAGAATATATATATATATATATAAACCCCCAACATTTTCTTCAAATTATCATACATCTCATAAAAGGCTGAACAGGTTTTGAAAAAAAAAACATAATATCTAAGAGAGAAGAAAATCACTCGCAAGAAATTCTGCTTGCAAATTTTTAAAAGAACCGCATCCAAATCGATTCACCCGTTTAAGAGCTACGGTGCCACAGCCAGAAACAGAAAGACACACACACACTCTTATAACACCCCTCTTTTTGGGTTGTGGGTTAAAAAAGATGGACGTGTCACCTTTTGGGTGATCTTTGTCGGTGGTAGAAGGAGACAGTGCGAAATGCAATGTCAGCAATCCGCGCCATAAAGTGCATTTTTTTATTCAGGATAGTAAACTGACGTTTACGGTGTGACCAGTCTCTGGTGAAAATAAAATAGTGTGGTGACAAAAAGATTGACATGAATCGAATTGCGTAATCGATATAAAAAATATTTGTAGATGTAGTAATACCTTTATAGGGCGATTGTTGATAACTTTCTAAAAGCGAATTATATGAAATGAACTACAATGCATTCATTAGTTATACTCGTATATAAGTAAGTCGTGTTTTGATCCAGTTTTTTGAGGAGATTTAAAGCTGAATGCTTTATTCTCTTTGTATTCTCTTAAAACTTTGTATACAGAGGCTGGCATTAAGATCCGTTGCGTATAGTTTAAAAGATCTAAGCGTAGCGTAGGTAGGTACATAAAGAAACGGGAAGCTTTTTTTGTGACTGAGCTGAATCACACAACGAATGGAATACATCACTATTACAATAAATATGGCAACATTATTTTCCAAAGTGACAGTTAGCATCTGTCAGTTTACTATCCTGAATAAAAAATTACACTTTAGACGAATAGTACTTTGAACCTAAAGCGGGCTTGCGAAGCACCCATGCCATAATCTCATTTCTATCGAGCTGGTGACCAATCGACTTACTTTTTCGTACAAGGCTGGGTGGTACTTTGGTAGGCTGATAAGTAGAATTCGCTGAATCTGGAAAAACATTGTATTGCGGGTCTGTTACGGTTGAAGATTATAGTTTTGATCCTATAAATGTACATTTCTCGTGTAGGCCTAATTATATTACCAAGAAAAGTTTCCCTATTAAACACGAGCACAATAATTTATGCAAGATATTAGCCGTGCAATTTTTCTCTCCGTAATTTACGGTGACAGTCGCGTAAATAAAAAAACATTTTGTTGCTTATCTCGTTCGTTTAGTATTCAGTGCCACAGACTGTGCCGGCCAAGACAGAACGTCCGGTTTAACCTTGTGTTGTTGATTTACTGCTACACATCATACTGATCATTCTATCAGCATATAGAATGGAGCCAGGACAGGGTCGCAATGTACGAGTAGGTAGGCAAGCAGCCGGAATATACATTCCAGTGATCGGTTCAAACTTCTGAATTCGGTACGCAAAATTTTTTGTTCGAAAGTGTTATTGACTTAATCTTATCTTTAGACAATATTGAGAAACTAATTTCAATATTTTTTAATTTGGTTCAGTAGTTTGGATTTTACAACGTTTCAAAGATACGGTTTTATGACGTCACGCGACGGTCTGCATACTACTGCGGCAAATGTCACGTCTTTTATTCTCTCGAACTCATCCTCGATATAAGGCACGAGATCTCTGCGAGATGTTTAGGTACCTTTTTCGCTCGACATGACTCGAGTGGTCCGGAGCAGTCGAGATCGAAGACACATGAGATATTTCCTTCGAGATATGTCGACGAGATCCCGAGAATGAGCCCCCTGAGCTTCGCTCGACGCGGCCTTCGGCCTCGTGACACGGAGTTCACGGAGCTGGAATATCTACAGCTCGAGATTTTTAAATTATTCCTAGTAATAGTGCTTATCTGGCGATTGAAAAATCTGACCTTAGAAACACAATTTTAAAACAAAATGATCTAGCCTGTCCCCGTAGCATGACTTTTATCGAGGAGAATATCTGGATCTGAGGGTCTATTCTCTAAAAAATCCACACTCGGCCGCCAAAACACTCGAAAATAGGCACAAAAATATACTACAACATATATTTTTTTTCTTTAAAAAAAATTAAAGTCTTATTACAAAGTTACGTTGCACTTGCACATCAGTCCTTCTCAGAGATGGGCACGTACCCGGGTATATACCCACCTGTGGGTATTTACCCGATATGTACCCGGTAAATACCCGTATGCACCCATTTGCTGGGTACATTCAATTTGTGATTTCAAGTATAATGAAAATTATTAAAATTAAAAACAAAGTATGCCAATCAGTTCTAAACCTTGTTCCCTACGCAAAGTACGTCTTAGTAATTTTTCGTTGAACGCATATTTACAAAGTTATGCATGTTTTTGTGATTTCTTTGTATGAAAACGAATATTCGTAAGGACATTTGTCTTATATTTTATAGAATTAACAACCGGTATGTTTTAACCGGATTGCTCCGTTTGAATGACCACGACCCTCAGTGATGAGGATACCGACGCAAGGAGGAGGAGGAGGATGTTTAAAAAGTGCTTTGTCATACTTTGTATGACCAATAAAATAGTTTTTAATATGAATTTAACAACAATTATTATTGATTAGGAACCAAGTGTCAAAAATTTATATTTACATTGAAACGGGAGACAATACACTGATGAAGTCAGGTCATTTCGGTCTAATTAAAATGCAAAGACGGGTTAAGTGTTGCAAATAACAAAAATGTATAATCATAAAGTATGGTTTTATGTTTGTTCTTCCCGAACAAAGAAAATGGCATTGTGCTCAAAATGCTATACGGTGAAATGTAAGTCGTCCAGCCACCTCATTACGTCCGAGTCGGCCTCATCGACACCGCCGCCTTGGATGGCGCACAGCGGGTAGTCGTAGTTGATGTGGGAATCGTCTGAACCCACCCGCACACGCATCTAGGGTCCGACCCACAGTTACATTTTGTGTATTTAGCTCCGCACACCTTCCCCGTAAGACCCGGTATCTATTTATTTGAGTCCAGTGCTTTCTGGAAAGATGGAAACCTGGCACACGGATATCTGGCTCGGACTCGAGATGCTTGTTAGGCAGGTCCACATGTCCACTGATCCCGCCATTTCTCCATCAGCGTTCTGTCGTCCTGCAAAAGTTCGTGGGCCTGCATGGCATGGCAAAAGATCTCTCTGATGGTAGGCAAAGGTCACTGCGGGTTGCCTGAAGATAAGGTACTAGTGGCAGGTGCGGCATATGGTTGATCTTATCATACTCCATTCTGATCATTAATTCTCTTCACAGACGTGACGGGAATATGTAGGAAATGACGGGAAGTTAATTGGTGTTTGTGGGTCTGACGGTTCCGGATATGTTCTTAATGGCGCTGTTCGGTTCAACGTCAACCAGGTCAGTATGATGGCCGGCCTACACTGGCTCGGGCTGCACTATGGACAAGGGCTAGTGTTGATATGCGCAGTGTATCCGCTTTGCAGCCCCATGTTATCGCTGCCAGTTTCCGTATCAGGTTACAGCTGTTTGATACCATTTTCTTTACTTTCTTGAGGGGGGCTTTAAAAGTGGGAGTTCTGTCTAGAGTTACACCAAGATAGCCTGGGATAGGGTCGTGCTTCATTGCAGAAACTGCAAAAGTTCGTGGGCCTGCATGGCATGGCAAAAGATCTCTCTGATGGTAGGCAAAGGTCACTGCGGGTTGCCTGAAGATAAGGTACTAGTGGCAGGTGCGGCATATGGTTGATCTTATCATACTCCATTCTGATCATTAATTCTCTTCACAGACGTGACGGGAATATGTAGGAAATGACGGGAAGCCAATTGGTGTTTGTGGGTCTGACGGTTCCGGATATGTTCTTAATGGCGCTGTTCAGTTCAACGTCAACCAGGTCAGTATGATGGCCGGCCTACACTGGCTCGGGCTGCACTATGGACAAGGGCTAGTGTTGATATGCGCAGTGTATCCGCTTTGCAGCCCCATGTTATCGCTGCCAGTTTCCGTATCAGGTTGCAGCTGTTTGATACCATTTTCTTTACTTTCTTGAGGGGGGCTTTAAAAGTGGGAGTTCTGTCTAGAGTTACACCAAGATAGCCTGGGATAGGGTCGTGCTTCATTGCAGAAACTGCGTTTAACACCTTCACTTACTATTGTTGCCTATTGTTGAGGTAAAAGGAGCAGCTCACAGTTTTACATGGGTTAGGTTTAAGTCCCCAGTCGATGAAATAGCGCTCAAACTTTGCAACGGCTTCCTGAACCAGTGTTGTCGCTTTGTCCAGTATCGAAGCTTGTGCTGTGATGGCAATGTCGTCGCCTACATAAATGATCGCCCGGAGACTTTTGGTCTGTTACTGACGTAGACGTTGATAAGCGTAGGCGCCAGGACTAAGCCCTGCGTAACACTATTAGTTTAGCGTTTAAAAGGAGGGCGTCATAAAGACGATACGTTCGTTGCATTTAAAAAGAAATTACGAGCTCGTAGGGTAGTCCCTGTTTCCAGACATGTTCCAGAGAGTTTCAAATGCTGAGCTGAGATCTACGAATACCGCCACTGTTTTGAGTTCCTTTTTTGGAATCCTGCTTCGATGTTAGAAGTTAGTACAAGCACTTGGTCAAAGCAACCCTCAATTTTGGTGAGATTTTGACCGAACCGGGGTTGCATCAGAGAATTGCAACCATCTTGCCATGCCATGCAGGCCCATGAACTCTTGCAGGACGACAGAACGCTGATGGAGAAATGGCGGGATCGGTGGACATCCGTGGACCTGCCTAACAAGCATCTCGAGTCCGAGCAAGATATCCGTGTGCCAGGTTTCCATCTTCCCAGAAAGCACTGGACTCAAATAAATAGATTCCGGGTCTTACGGGGAAGGTGTGCGGAGCTAAATACACAAAATGTAACTGTGGGTCGGACCCGAGTTGCGTGTGCTGGCGGGTTCAGACGATGTTCCACATCAACTACGACTACCCGCTGTTCGCAATCCAAGGCGGCGGTGTAGATGAGGAGGACTCGGACGTAATGAGGTGGCTGGTCGGCTTACATTTCACCGTATAGCATTTTGAGCACAATGCCATTTGCATAATAAAATAATCGAATTTAATAAGTTTTAGTTATTCTTTGTTCGGGAAGAACAAACATAAAACCATACTTTATGATAATACATTTTTGTTATTTGCAACACTTAACCCGTCTTCGCATTTTAATTAAAACGAAATGATCTGACTTCATCAATGTATTGTCTACCGTTTCAATGTAAATATCAATTTTTGACACTTGGTTCCTAATCAATAATAATTATTGTTAAATTCATATTAAAAACTATTATATTAGTCATACAAAGTATGACAAAGTACTTTTTAAACATACCGGTTGTTAATTCTATAAAAATATAAGACAAATTTCCTTATGAATATTCGTTTTCATACAAAGAAATCACAAAAACATGCATAACTTTGTAAATATGCGTTCAACGAAAAATTACTAAGAAGTACTTTGCGTAGGGAACATGGTTTAGAACTGATTGGCATACTTTGTAGTTAATTTTAAGTCACAATTTTTATATACCCAGCAAACGGGTGCATACGGGTATTTACCGGGTATATACCCAATGTACCCGGTAAATACCCAAATGGGTAGATTGGGTATATACCCACCGCCCATCTCTGGTCCTTCTACACTTTCTTGGTGCTTGTTTTCTTACTTATTTGGTATTCAGGGTCCATGTTGGGGATAAACAAAGGAAAACGGAGGTCAAATAAGGGGGGGAGGGGTACATTAGGGGAATCACTTACCAAGGGATGGCGTCCGGGAAAGAAAAGCGTAAAAAAAACAAAATTTGGTGCTTGCTTGTCACACTGGCTTGTATCGAAGTTAAATTCAAGTTCAAATAAATTATTATTGTGAGGAAATCTGAGCGTCTGAGACTATGATACTCTCAACGCGAAAATCTTCAACACCAATCCGCAGTGGGATGCATTTCACTGTCTTCGTTAGGTACTTTTTTCTACTGTGTAGGTCTCGGCGCTCGGCGGCTGCTCGCGCGCAGTGCGAGACTGGCCACGGCTTCGCGAGGCCCGTTTCGTTCACCATGATTAAGATCTCCGAATGGGAGCCGAAACTAGTCGGCTACACCGACAAAACACAAGTGAGTTAAACCGTTGATAACACGTGTATAATCATGAGGTCGAAGGTAACAAGCTGAATTTTCGAAATAATTTCAACTTCCCTTCTTTTTGGTCATGCTTTTTGACAACACGCCAAAACAATGCATTTCAAAATTTAACCAAAAAGCTCCCATCGTTCTCCAACTTGTTGCACCGAAACGCGGGAACGAGAACAAAATGGCGACATGTCATGCTGACGTTTGACTAATGCGTTCCGTTTAGCGAGACGGCCATTTCATCCAACCTCTCTTGGGGTTAAAGGACGACACTTTCAGAGGTCTACGTTCTTTGGTCAATCGGTGACAGGGCCAGTTCAGCTTGATCTCAGTTTCGTAAGAGAAACAATCTTTTGAGGGTTCACTGGATGGTTTATTGAATTCCTTCGCGGATGGTATATTTTGTAGCGTGACGAGAAATGCACAATTTTCACAGTTTTTTTTTTAATTTTCTATGATCCAGTAGAGATGTCGAAACGATGTGTTGTGGCCTCCCTTATTATCATACTAACACTTGCGCTCTTCGAGAAGGCCGTGGGTGTCCGCACGTCGCGGTTATTACAGAACAAACTAGACTAGGTAATTTGACCTGACAAAAACAACACCCTGTATTTTTCCTGTAACCTTTGTTTGCGAGTAATATGTCGAATAAATTCATCGCTATCATAATATTGATTGATTAAATATATAAAGTAGAAAACCCAACCTAGCTTGTTCGTATTTAGAGAAGACTGTGGCAATATGCATTGTTCCCAGCCAAAGCGACCAACAATGGTTACGGCCATTCCGTGCATAATTTAGTTCGCAATTAGCTAGCGGATTAATATTGGATGTTGGATTGGCTTTAGTAAGGAAAATATTGCGAGGAAACCGGCGCAACGCATGCAGAATGAGGGCTACCGCACTTTTGCAGATTTTCCGATAGGGGCGCTAGCGTTGCGTAAGGTCAGAAATGTCATTGTTTGAATGTAATACATGAGATTAATTTATATTGGCAAAAAGTTGCTGTCCCGCTATCTACTTCATTAAATCTTATGAAAAATTTAAAAATAAATAATGATGCACAGCAACGTACAGTCGGCCACAGTCTCAGA
The DNA here is from genome assembly GCA_949319315.1 of Zelleria hepariella. NCBI lineage: Eukaryota > Metazoa > Arthropoda > Insecta > Lepidoptera > Yponomeutidae > Zelleria > Zelleria hepariella. The sequence continues at coordinate 31,302,709 of OX439379.1, forward strand.
TACCCCCTTTTGTTCGATTGGTGCCCTTATGCCGCGCGCGAAAAGAGCTGCCATGGGGTATCTGAGATTGTGGCCGACCGTACGTACATGATACGCACGACATTAGTTATGGAAGAGCGGGTCTCCCGGGCACAGATATTTTATACTTAAAAGGGAGTCCCAACAAAAGTGTATATTAGAAATAAGTAAGTATGATGGCGTAAAATAAATTTTGTATTTTTTTTTATAACCTATTATCAATGCCAACGCGGACGAAGTCGAGGGAAAAAATTTAGTCATTCTGGTGTGTATAACCTATCTCCATTCTAATCCTTCCATCTAAATTTCATCAAAATCCGTCCAACTATGTTTGGGTTCGGGTAAAAGAGTAAAAAAGAATAAATTTTAATATGATAGGATAGGATGGAGTGAGAATTACTTTCTCTTTATTTTCCATACCCGGAAAAAATAAATTGAGTAAAACCGCGTCCCTGTCAAAAGTGATTGGTTTAAAAGCTTAACTTCAATATGACCCCGCATCAGCCCCGTTAAAAAACTATTTCTCGATACCAATATCACTGCATAGGTACACACGACAGCACGTCAGAGTGTTTGTTGTAAAGTCGCCCGTAACGTAACTGAGTAGAGTGCTAGCGTGTAAGGGTCAACGAGCTTTCGTGTGTACGCAATTAATACGCGGGTCATTCTTTGAGAGGTCGATTTTTTTGGTCACACCCTAGTATCTACTAAACTATACATCACACAGTACTAAATTAGCACTTAATCGTCTACTTAACTAACGGTCCATTGAGGCATATCAAATAAAAACAATATTTTATAGAGGAAATTGCCTAAATATCCCTTTGAAGGTAAAAAAATGGGTGATTTTGCGAGAATTTTGCATGTCACACGCGTGTGGGCCTGGTATGTTTTTGTTTGTGGTTTTACTCATGTGCCCACTACTATGCTAATTTATACCTTTCTAAATGCCCAATGAGTGCCTGTATCCAATCGTATATCCAGCATTCTATTAGAATGAAAACTCTTGTGTCTGTAGACATTCCTAGAAAAGTCACGCGTCGAGCAAAGTTTAAATCGTGCAACGAAAGTATGTTTTTATACAAGCTTAAATACGCGGCAAGTTTCTAGTTACTGGTGCAAAATATCGTCAAATGGTCCTTGTCAACTATTATGGTTCGTATGTGTCGCTATCTTTCATGCCTAAACTTTTACGTAAGTTCTTGACTTTTTTAAAACTTTGGTTCGGTAAGGTAGCTGAAAGTGGTGGCACGTTTTGCTAGTATAGTAAACAAGACTACACTAAACTGTCCTAAGTACATAAATGCGTATATCCCTGAGTAGGTATTGTCGTAAAAATAAATACGATTGCTTCTATAGTTTAAGAGTAATAGCTACATTTTAGTTATTTCTGAGATCGGTGGCACTGAGATCGGTGGATTTAAGCCACCGATCTCAGTTATTAGCCAAGGATCTCAAAGAAGTTTTCAACATATTGTATCAATTTCACAGATTCTTTAGATATCAGTTTGTTTCTATGGACTAAAGTTTAGACTTCATTTAAGCTATTAAGGTACTGTTTTTTGCAAGGAAATGTAATTTCACGCAAATAAAAAGCAAAATCCGTATAGACAGACAATTTTAGTGTATAATTATTACAGTCACACATATAATAGAGCATTGGTCGCCGATGCGAGAGAACCAGCTTCGATTCCCAGCGCAGGCATGTAACATGACTTTATTTCTTTTCAAAGTTACATAAATTTGTAAATTTGAAGTAGCTAAACCCCTCCCTAATGTGAGGAAAAACATCGTGATGAAATCCGCAACTTAGGCTCCACACGTAATGACTTCTCTTGTGGGCTAGGCTGACCAAGCTGTCAGGATGGTATAGGTCTTGGGCAAGCCTACTCCATCTAAAACAATGTCCCAGATACTGCAGCACCGACTGGTCTCTTCACCCATCTAGTGTAAGTGAAGGTGCCACTGGACGCTGTATAAATAGATGCGAAGGCTTGTTGACTATAATTTTGCGTGTTTAGCTTAGGAATTGATCTTTTACATTGATTTTATGAAAATAAAGATATGATTTTTTTGATAATTTTTATGATGTTTAATAGAAATGTTTTGCTTAATTTAGCCCCCTTTTATCTGTGTCAGTTCATGAGCGACGTTTAAATTTAGAAAAAACGTTTATTATTCACTGTAATTACTGTTTATAATAATTTTAGACACTAACTGAGATCGGTGGCCTTTTTGCTGAGATCGGTGGCTTGTCAAAAAAGAAGATTTTTTTTTCATTAATCTATAAAGCCTACAGGTGTGCCTTATCGACATATTGACTAGTTTTTAAGCCATCTTTTACGGTGTATTTTTAGTTTTCACCTATCTTGAAAAAAAATAAAAGCCACCGATCTCAGCGAAGAACGCTTTTCTCAGGAATGACCGACGCCATACACAAATAAATAAATGTCTGAGGTGTACCGTACAACTTTACTACTTACCATCTATTTCTCTCTGGAGCTTAAATAACTGTATTGTGTTTTCTGCAATAACTTTATTCTCCAACACTCCACCGTTTGTGCTAAAAATTAATACTTAGGTAAGTATAATGAAAGTTCAAAGTTCGTTTGGAAGAAAACAACACAAGTTGTTACAAAAGATCCTAACTCTTTTACAGGAAAATAGTAGTAGGTACCCGGTTTATAACGTTCTGTTGACGTTTAAATTAATCAAATGTGATCGCTATGGCGGGAGAAAAGTGTTCATTGTCATTCAAAATGTTTTACCTACTCAAAGCTGTGCAAATGCACCTACACACACAATATATATATATATATATTTTTAATTTGAACTAATACCTAACTCTATACAGGGTGTTAAAAGACCGCCAACAGACCCGAAAGATACGCATACTAGACACCAAAATAAAGTAGTTTTTCGATAAATTATTGCTGGGATATTATTTTGGTTTTTTAGGTTATAATTTTGAAAAATATTTTATCACGCAATGGATGTGTAACGCAAAGAAGTCATATTACGTAAGCGTTGACATGAACTTTTGTTACTTACGCTCGAGGTACCGATGTTAAAAATACATTGCGGGTTGCAATTTTAACGTCGTTTTCTTCTTCTTCTTCGTCGTTACGCTCTTGTCAGAGCGGTCGTGGTCCACATGCACTATTATCAGTGGCTGATGTTGCGCGCCTTACGATGCCACGCCATTTATTTCGGTCAGAGGTTGCCCGGGTGCATTCATACAAAGTTTTCCCCACAGTGGTCTTGATTTGATCAGTCCATCGCATCGGTGGTTTTCCCCGAGTTCTAGTGCCTTCCACCCTTCCCTGCATTACAATGCACTCAATGGAGTTGTGGTCTTGTCGGGATATATGGCCAAAAAAACTCAAGATACGACTTTGTACAGTACTTGACAGACGCTGCTTGATGCCGAGTTCTCTAAGTATGGATTCGTTGGTTCTGAATTCCGTCCTCGATACTCCGAGCATTTTTCTCCAGCACCACATTTCCAGAGCGTCTATTTTTCCCCTTTCGATCTCTCGGAGTGTCCATGTTTCCGCGGCGTAGAGAAAGATGGGGAACACCAGTGTGTATACGAGCCGGGTCTTAGTGGCTTTGGTAATGTTGCGGTTCTTCCATACTTTCCAACGTCGTTTTATGCAAGAAATATTCAAAATTTTGATGTGGCTTCTTGAGAAGAAATGTTAAGTACAAAATACTGAGTACGTTTCTGAAAAAAAAAAAAAAATTATATCCGACTTTGAACCTCATTATCTCGGAAACCGTTGATTTCCCAGGCATAGTTCCTTGGGCAAAAATGGTTGATATGATGAGCACAATACGTCGTTTCCCGCTTTGTTGGCGGTCTTTTAACACCCTGTATACGTATTTAGACGAATTTGTTGATGAAAATAAATGATAAATTGCAACAGAGTATAGGTAAGTTCCTAGTTCTAGCCCCGGCAATGTCAAAGGCTTTGGTGAAACCGCTTGCGTAATAGAATATTAGATTTATAGAATTCCGAAGTCAGCGCCTTTGGTACGATAAATTCAAATTTTCCTGAAAAGATTTATCCCTCAGCTTGCCGTAGGTAGCAGTTGAAAATGGTCTCTAAGGTAGGTAAAATAGTGCTCATGTTGCATTGCGATAAAAATGTTCGATGTTCATTGAATTAAATCCTTTTACCGTTGAAAGTAAAGGTTTTCTATTTGATATTGGGATTAATATGTCAGAAACGGTTGTGACAATTTGCAGGTTAATTAAAAAGTGTAGCTGTTTGAGATTTGACATGGGTTACCGTTTGTGATACAGGGAAGCAACAAAGAAAGCAGAAGAGTATGCCAAAATGTTTAGGTACCTACACCAATGCGAAATGGCAACAATTAATTAATAACATTTATCTTATATCTTTTCAACTTTAATAGCGTGAAAGCTTTAACTTTGTAAGTCTACTGCAATGATTTTCCAAAAATAAATATGTTTTCCTCTTCCAGTAAAGTGGTATTGGCAGCAGCTGTTATTGATTAAAATTATATAACTAATGCCTTTGCATCTACGTAATGAGATGATTTATACAGCGTCCAGTGGCACCTTCACTCACACTAGATGGGTGAAGAGACCACTCGGCGCTGCAGTGCCTTGGACATTGTTTTAGATGGAGTAGGCTTGCCCAGCACCTATACCATCCTGACAGCTTAGTCGACCAAGCCCACAGGAAAGACAGGTCAATACGTGTGGAGCCAACTGAGCTGCGGGTTTCCTCACGATGTTTTCCTTCACCGTTAACGAGTGGTATTGCTACTACAAATTCACAAATGTACGTAACTTTGAAATTAAACAAAGTCATAGATACATTCCCGCACTGGGAATCGAACCGGGTACCTCTTGCTTCAGAGTCCACTGTTCTACCCACTAGACCACCACCGCTTAATTAAAACATTAATTAAAATTAATTAAAATTATATATTTCGATACAAAAATAATAATTCGGAAGGCAAATAAGATAATTTTATTTTCAAAGTGTCGGACCATACGTCAATATGTCGGTGCTGTCTGTATTGTTTTAAAATGAAGTGCCGTGTAAAATGTTGTCTTTTTTATTGGAATACAATTTAATACAATAAATTCAAATTCAAAATTTATTTCAAATTCAAAATTTATTTATTACTGGAAGATTTATACAGTTTATGATTAACAGTGAGCCCTGCACTAGGAAACCCTGTATCGCAGGTACTCTAATTTGGTTGACATAAAGTTTATTTGCTTCTTGCTGCTCTGATTATTACTTAAATGCTAAACTAAAAATAAATGTAATAAAAATTATAAATTAACTACGCTTTACACCTTAATCTAATGACCTTGATATTTAATCTAGTTACATTTTTATTACTACTATTGAGATGAGGGGGGGGGGGGAAATAAATATATAAATAACAGATAATAAATATCGTTCTGGCGAATAAATGTCACAGAATATTTAATATATAAGTTAATACACACACATTAATTAATCCCCTCACTCGTGCTTTTCACCGGTTCAATTAGTGAAAAAAGCCTAGACAGGTAAGTGTCAGATTCTCTACGTTGTGACTACTAATAGAGATTCTATAAAATCGTAATTCCGGTCAAGCAACCAAGCTGAGATTTTAGATTTAGCCTCTCTAGAGTTGGTACATTCTCTTAATTTGCAATCATCTGCGAGTTCTTTGAAGAGGTAAGGTTGTAGGAACTTTGCAAATTTTTTAGCAAAACATGTGTTATGAGTTGAAGAGGGCGCTCGAAAGACACGTTTATTTACTATCTTTTCATAGTCCGGAGAGTTCAAGATCGATTTAAAGGCAATCACAGTTGATTTTAATATGTATAACTGGCGCACGCTGTGCACCCTCCATTCTTTGTATAATTCATCTGTGGGGTGCATTCTCTTGACTCCTAGCATTACTTTTAGTACAAAGCGTTGCGCTCTCTCGACTTCTATCATTATGGTCTTAGCTGCGCCACCCCAGATGGGGATGCAGTAGGTTATTAGCGACTCACAAATAGCTGTGTATATATATTTAAGGAGAGTTTTGTCCGCACTTGACCTCAGTAATTTCATGATGTTAACAATTCTTCTGACCCTACCCGACAAAGTGTGTATATGATCTCTGAAAGACATCGTCCTATCTAGGGTGATACCCAAATACTTGATTTTGTCTGTGATTTCTATCTGCGGGCAGTGACAAGGATTTGGTGGGTCGGTGGACCTGCAGCTATGGATTTGTATAGACCTTCTACTTTGAGGTGGGGCTGAGGCTTCAGTTTTGTAGAAAGTGACGAACTTTGTTTTATCTGTGTTTAGGGTCAGCAGATTTGTACTGAGCCACTCTCCTAACTGCGACATGCCACTCTCCGCGTGCTGAAAGGCTTCTTCCCACGAATTGCCGTCAAACATTACAGCAGTGTCATCTGCGTAGCAGTAAAGTTCAGCGTTCTTAATTTGCTGCGAGGGAATATCGTTCAAATATATCAAAAATAATACTGGACCGAGAATACTACCCTGCGGGACCCCGAAATCAATCTCAGTTTTTGAGCTGATAGATTGGCCTATCTTAACACGTTGCTGTCGCTGAGTCAAGTAAGAGATAAACCAGTCCAGAGCCACGCCCCTTACTCCTAAATGCTCGAGTTTACCGAGTAGAAGTTTCGTCGACACAGTGTCGAAGGCCTTTGCCAGATCCAGAAAGACACCGACGCACGCCTTACCGTTGTCGAGCAGACTAACTATATGGTTAGTTAGGGCTCCGACGGCGTCCTCCGTGGATCTGCCCCTTCTGAAACCAAACTGTCTTTCGTTAAGCAGGTGATTTTGTTCCAGGTATCCGGTCAGGCGTCTGCTTATTAGTCTTTCGAGTATTTTGGAAAAAACCGAGAGTAACGATATTGGTCTGTAGTTTGCAGGATTATTTTTCGGACCACTCTTATAGATAGGACAGACTGCTGCGACTTTCCAAATTTCTGGAAACTGTCCGTTTGCTAAGCTGAGGTTAAATATATGCGTCAGTGGTGAGACCAGAAATTGTTTCATCTGCTTAATAAGGCGGTTATTTATGCCATCTATGCCTGGTGCGCTTTGGGTTGTAAGTTTCTGTATTGTTTCATGGACTTCTTGCTCATCTGTAGGGTTCATAAAAAAGGAAGTTGCGGTGCCATTTGCGGTAGGGATACTCGCTGCAAGTAGTTCTTCCGTGGTGTTTAATTTATCTAGTGTTTGGTTAGCCAAGTTCCGCCCTACTGAGGCGAAGTAGTCGTTGCAGGCATTAAGCGACTCTTGTGATGATCCGTGTGTTGTCAGTAATTCAGATGGAGGCGCGGCAGCCTTTTTTGCGTAGCATATATCTTTGATAGTTTCCCATAGCTTCTTGGGGTTTCGTCTGTTTTCTTCAAGGCATTTCCGTTCGTATTCGTGTTTAAGTTTGTGAAGTAGGTCCATGCAAAAGTTCCTGTATCGTTTGTATGTTTTTTGTATGATATCGCTTTTTGGGTTACGGCGGGCTTTCAAATGTAATGCATCACGGTTTTTTACACACTTTATGAGACCAGGTGTCATCCATGGTTTGAGAATACAGGTTCTACTGCCTTTGGACGATAGCTCTTTGTTTTTTTCTATTATACCCGTAACGATATCTGTGAAGAGAGTGTTTGCTTCGGGGAGTGAAGTGATGTTTGTCACTGATGACCAGTCGGTTTCACTTAGGTCCCTCTCTATCCCTTCCAGATCCAGTTTCACTGTCTGCCGTCTACCACATCCTGGCTTGGCTTGAGTTTTTGAGATACCTGTCATGACCATGTCATGGTCAGTGACAGAGTTTTTGCAGACAACACCAATTGCTTTATATCTAGGATGGACAAATATATGATCCAGGCACGAGGTTATTCTAGTCGGGGTGACTATCACTGGGATTAGATTATATTCTGCAGTCAGACACAAGTACTTGGACTGATTCTCCGCATCTCCATCAGGCGTTATATCTATGTTCATATCCCCCGCTAGTATTGGACAGGGTTTATCTTTTATGTTATCCAGGCATGATTCTAGTGAGGCTAGAAAGGGGTCTATATTACTAAAAGACGGGGAACGATATATTGCAACTACTGTAAATACGTTGGGAACGTCGATTATTAAGCAGTTTCCCTCATCAAAATGTGGCTCAATACCAGACGCACTCCAATATGATTTCACGAAAGCCACTACTCCTCCGGCTTTGTTTATGTATACGTTAGATCTAAAGGATGAATAACCATCAATAGTGGGGATTATAGTTCTTTCACTAAGCCAGCACTCTGAAAGAACTATGACGTCAAATTGGACATTGGTGCGATTTAAAGATACCAAAAATTGGTTGAAATTTCTGTCAATACTTCGGATATTGTGCGCTAGAATTTTTATTTGATAGTCCTTCGTAAGTAGGTTTTCGCAGTTTTCAATAAGGTCTATATTTTGGCAGTCGACTGAAAAAGTTTGGTCTACTTCTTTTGTGAGATTAAATAACGCCATTTATATAATAAAAAAGACTGTAGGATCTGATACCTAAGCTGACCCTTATGACTGCGATTTTTTGTATATGAGCGAATTTATTCATAAGTGTAACATGTAGTAGGCATTGTTTATGGTGCGAGTGTGATGATATTGTTGGGTTTGGTAACCAATAGATATGTATAATAATATGTTTTCGAGGGTTGCTGTGCATGGTGTGGTCCAGTGTGTGTTGAGGTGTGGCTATTAGATAAGATAATATAAATATTATAAGTATAATTATAGGGAAATAAAAGGGGGACAATTCTTGTGCTTCTAATAGAAAATGGTTGTCTGAACTACTAGTAAATCGATGAGGCGGTTCATTTCTTTTCAGTTTGGACGTTTGCTGATGTGGTTGCTGAGGATGGTCCGATTCGTTCCTCGAGGTCCTCTTCGTGAATACATCTGGCTGATTTGATATTTTAAACGGACTTACATTTTGCCATTTTGTATTTTCACCACCGCACGATACCGCGTTAATAACATTGAATACTTTTTGTACCTGAAACGAAAAATATTTTACGTCAATTTTTTTCGAAATATTTCGGTGGGCGGTGATACGAGCTACATGATTCGCTTAGCATAAAATAACGTTAAAACCGACAGCCAAAAAGCCTAAAACAAGATGTTTATCTTCGTGAGATAGAGTATCTGTACGATAAAATAAGTCGATTGGTCACCAGCTAAAAAGTCAATCTAATAGAAGGAAAGAGATGTAGAGGAAGGACACGGAGAAGCTAAATATTACAACCAATCATGACCATACAGCGAAAATCAAATAAGTTTATATTATTTAATTAATAATTTAAACGGTAATTTTGTGATAGAGCATAAAGTATAAAATCACGTTTGTTCTATGGGGACTTATTATTTTAACCCAATATTTTGTTATTAATACCTAATTTGTAGTGTCCCCCATGGTAAATATTCTGTAAAAATTTCAACTGGCTATCTATTACGGTACCAAAGATAAGGGTAGGAAATACAGAAAACCAATCTAACTTATTGTGAGTTACATTAAGATCAAACTGCGATATTACATATCTTTGCAATAAAGCTTGTGATTTCCAGAAACCTGTCTATTATTTTGTAACTCTATGATTTCAAAATTCCCAATTTGAAAACGGACCAATCATTGATCGTCTGACAATCTAACGGCAGTGAAATTGTCAACTTATTGCTGCCTTGCAATATCACTGCGTGAGTCTAGTGAAATTATAATGTCACTGAAATGAGCCCGTGTTATTGTGAGAAATGGTGGCGGTTGACAATAATCCGGGTAATTGTAATTACACTCGTTAAATTATAATATCACTGGTTTGACAATATCCCTGCGACATATACAATGCTTTAGTGTGCGTAAGCGCGGCTGAGCTTCGTGAGATAGAGTATCTGTACAAGGCTGGTAGTTTCTAGGCTGCTTATTTAGACGCTTATCACGAAATCAGTATTATTTTTGGCCGAACGCAATTGAATATTATTTTTTTATAATTTAGAAAGTGAAAATTATTGTAAAAACCGGCCAAGTGCGAGTCAGACTCGCGCACGAAGGGTTCCGTACCATTATCTATAAAAACGGCAAAAAATCACGTTTATTATATAGGAGCTCCCTTAAATATTTATTTTATTATTTTTTTTAGTATTTGTTGTTAAAGGCGGCAACAGAAATAAATCATCTGTAAAAATTTAAACTGTCTCACTATCACGGTTCATGAGATACAGCCTGGTGACAGACGGACAGATAGACAGACAGATGGACGAACAGCGGAGTCTTAATAGGGTCCCGTTTGGCACCCTTCGGGTATGGAACCCTAAAATTAAACCAATAAATAATACGTGCCAGTACCGGGAATATTTTTTCTACCTACTATACCGACGCTTGTACCGCACCACGCTAGGTAGTAGTCGTCATTTCAAGCTCGAACTCAAGTGTGATATCAGAAAAGTCAAATGTTAATGTCAAGCCTTGGGTAATGTCAATGTCAATCTCAAGATAGTGTCTATTAATATGCTGACAGCAACTCAAGTTTGACATTAGCCAAGCCTTGACATTAGCATTTAACTTTTCTGAATTCATCTGCTCAAGTAGGTGATCTCAGAGGACTATTAATACCACCCTAAGTTAAACAATTGGGGTCTGAAGCGAAACTTGTCGGGATAAGAGAGACCGGCTCTGATTCTGGAGATAAAACTCCGTCACGACTTCACGAGCATCTCGAACCGCATTTAGACGAGGCCAGTAGATAACTTCAAGCGATCATGATGGGCAAGATGGCGTGTTGGTAGAAGAAGCAGTCGCATGATCAAAAAAACATGTCGGGCCACATGAGCTACCTTTCGTTCGGCTCGCTCGGAATAGGTACACATGTGCACTTGGCGCGATAGCAATAATTTTGTGGGCGATAATAAACCTGTGAGACCGATCCGAACCAATTTTCAGAATTTTCCGAAAAAAGGTGTCTGGGCTATACAAGGTGTTACAAAAGTACCTAACTCTTTTTACAGGGTGTAACCTACTGGTCAACAGGATGTCAAATCTGTAAAAAAAGTTACAAAAAACAATTTTTATTTTATAACCTCAAAATTGAAAAAAAATCATAACTTTTTTGTTTTTGTTATTAGCGCAAATTTAAAAATATGTTTGTGCGTGTAGGTGCATTTACAATGCTTTGAGTTGTTAAAACATTGTGAAAGTCAATGAAAACAATATTTAAAAATACTTTTCTCCCGCCACATCGTTCACATTTTATTAATTAAAAAAATAATGGAACGTCATGTAGAGCGAAAAAAATATTTAGGTTGTGATCCCTATTACTGGGTGCTACTACCCTGTAAAAAGAGTTAGTATCTTTTGTAACACCTTGTATAGTCCGGATTCCGAGCCAACAGATCCAATTAAAAAGCGTGGCAGGAAACTATTTTCGTTCAACGATTTTTGTTTCATGTATACGAAGAAATCATTTTGCTACCCCTAAATATTACGCGATTTCGTTGATTTTGGTGTCAATCGTTTTTGTAGATTTTAGCAGTTTTTTGAGATTTTGACAAGGGAATCAACTAAAATTATGATGATGAATATAAATTCAAAACCCGTTTTTTCACATGTCGCTTGCTAGGTTTTGTGTGTAGGCTTCCAACTGGAATACACTGCGCCACGGGTAGCCACGCCTTCTCGAGTCTTTTAGGTAACAAATTAGTAGGTACTAGGTCAATGAAAGTGCCATTGGAGGATGTGTGCTTATAAATCATCTTATTACGTAGATGCAAAGGTACTATGTCGCTTGCTAGGTTTTGTGTGTAGGCTTCCAACTGGGATACACTGCGCCACGGGTAGCCACGCCTTCTCGAGTCTTTTAGGTAACAATTAGTAGGTACTAGGTCAATGAAAGTGCCATTGGAGGCTGTGTGCTTATAAATCATCTTATTACGTAGATGCAAAGGAACTAAAAGTGAACTTATAAATAACCTATTTTTCACATTAAACTGTGAGTAGTGAGTAACTACGCCGTAGGTACGCTTTGAACGCGGTATTGATGCTAAGTTATATTCTGAGGCAAGTTTGAAATACATATAAGCTCTAGTAAGAAAAGCCGGTAAGCCGAACGCATCTGTTATTGAAAGGAGCTTTGAGATGAGCAGTCAAGAGCGTTGACAAGAGGTTAGTAACCGGGACAGTAGCGTACCTAAATAATAGACATAATAATATACGCAAATTCGGAACGCCGGCGGCGGAACATGCAGTTTTAAACCCTGTTTGATTTGACTGGTACTTTGTTCTATCAAGGGAAGGCATGTGTGCTCAATATGCGACAGGCCCTGCCGAAAGCGAACAAAAACTAAATTTAAACCAAGCTATGAACTAGACTAGATAGGTAAAGTAGGTATATAGGTAAAGTATATACTATATTTACAGGTAAAGTACCTGCCCCAGATCGCAGTCCCGTGGCAATGAGCCCAGAACGCTGGCGACGTTGCCTCTTTGATTCTAGGCAAAATGAACCACCGATGTAATATTATTTAGTTAATGGACTTTTTTAGTATAAATATGCTACCAATCAGTGATCGTAGATAAAAATTGAAGATGAAATATAGACGAAATCATGGTAAGAATAATATTTTACACGGATGAAACGTTACAGGAAGGACGTGTTAAGGCATGCCTTAGTGAACCGGTTTTAGAGTAACGTGCATGTCGGGCTACTAACGTAATGACTTAGGGTAGTATTACGAGTAATAGTCGTCTGAGATCACCTACTTGAGCTCGATCTCAAGTAGGTGAACTCAGAAATGTCAAGCCTTGGCTAATGTTAAACTTGAGTAGCTGTCAGCATATTAATAGACACTATCTTGAGTTTGACATTGACATTAGCCAAGGCTTGACATTAGCATTTGAATTTTCTGAGATCACCTACTTAGGTTCGATCTTGAGTTGACAACTATTAATGCCACCCTTATAGTGGGGTGTCTATAGCCGCGTATAATCCGTGCGGAATCAGAATGGGATAATACCTTTTGGAACTGAATCGAAAATGACAGTTCTCGAGTAGCGTCAGTAAAAAAAAATTAGTTCTACGTTCTATCATAGGGTTAAGAAACTGGAAATACACAAAAATGTTTAATGTTTGTAATCTAAAAGGATTCAATGTGATAAAACTCGAGCAGACACCCACGCGCACAGAAAACACAAGCAAGTTTTGACGCGAGTTTGCCATAGATAACTAGAGTTTGCCGAAATGCTGACGCTACAGGACCGCGAGCTTCTCAGTTCCAAAAGATATTATCCCATTCTGATCCCGCACGGATTATAACAAGCGCTACATTAAAATTTGGGGCAATGGTAGAGTCACTCGCCAGTGCGCACGCTCCAGAACCAGCGTCGACAAAGGCGAGATCAAAGGAGATCAAACGCGAACTTGCGCCTGTTGCGAGTTATCCTAAAGTGGAGAAGAGGAGATAGACTGATGGGCGGATTACTACAATATTATTTTATTACTTGCCTTTCTTCGCTGTTTCAGGCTTCACACTAGACGTTGGCATAAACTGTTGAGGGTTTTAAAAGTTAGTTTATTGTTCAAAACCTGTTCAAACATTAGGAAGTTATTTTATTTCGCAGTGGTAGAACTTTAGAAGAACTAAGGCCTTTGCATCAACGTAATGAGACTATTTATATAGCATCCGGTGGCACTTTCACTCACACTAGATGGATGAAGTGACCACTCGGACGCTGCAGTGCCTGGGACATTGTTTTAGAACGATGCATACGATGCTTCGTATGATTCCCAGTGTCTCGCTATACAGTTATCTCGTAGCAGTTGCTACGCGGCTCGTAGCTGTCGCTACGGCGTAGCACTTGGCCAATAAATTCGTTAGCCCAGTGGGTAGAACGTTGGATATTCACGTTTGAGGTCTCAGATTCGAATCCTGGTGTGGGCATGGACCATTGTTTATTTTCATACTTACGTACGTTTTATACCAGTAAAAAAAGCAGTGAAAAAAAAAAACATGATATAACCCATGGCTGAGTTGACTTAACTTAGCTTAATTACTGTCAATCAATTAATTAAATATACTTTTATCAACCACTACTTGGGAGTGCGATCTTATCTTTTGAGTGACTTAAGAGCATATGAGATCTCACGTGAGACGTGGCGTGGGATCGCTATATTAATACCAACCCTAGTTTTATGGGTTCAATAAAATCTTTTATGTATGAGCAAAGGCAACGCCAAACTGAAACTTCAGGGTAGTCAAGTGTATAACCAATAACGCCGCGTACTAAACAACCTAGGGCAATATACAGGAGTTGAATTTTCCTTGTACAGGCAGGCGTGGCGCACTCCACAGATTAGGTATGAGGTTACAAGACGTGGCGGATCCGACGTGTCGGCAAATTCTATACAAAAAATCCGGCCAAATGCGAGTGGGACTCGCGCACCGAGGGTTCCGTACCACCATTTTATGCATTTATTCGGAAGAAAAATAATAAAAACAGCCAGGTGTGAGTCGGATTCAAGCACTTGTAAGGGGAAAATGTGAAATATTTTAAAAATTTTCGTCATAAATCGTAATAAAGCCCTTTCATACGATAATGTACACTGAGCAGTTGGTTAGTAACCTTTTTTGTTACCTTTCTAATGCTTTATCGGCTACACAATGTACATCGACTTTTCGTGGTTAGTTTTATGAAATTACGTCAGTGAATGAATTGTACATATTGTGTAGAAGCAAGAGTCGCTGTTTAATTTTATAAAAAATATTTTGCTGATAAAGTCTTCTGTACCTTGTACTATTATGTTTTCTGTGGCACAGGGTGCAAAGGCACAGATCTTTAAGGTTCTGAAGGCTCAATCGGATTAGAGGAATTTATAGTCGGCCACTTCATTGTACGTGAAACAGAATTCAAATTGGCTCCTCTTTTGGACAAAATGTCCTGAATAGTAAGTATTACTATTACTTACTATTAGCAATAGTAGGTAATAGTAAGTAGTTAGTAAGTAACATAAGATACAATATGTCACACTAGGTAGGCAAACGCCTTTCCTCTCAGAGAGAGAGAAAGAGATTATGCCCCAAACAGGTTTCGTAACCTATGCTTTCCTTCACAACTATCGAGTGGTAATGCTACTACTAAATTATAAAACGTCAGTTTGAAAATAAACTAACTGTCAGGATTTATTTGCCCACACCGGGATTCGAACCCGGAGACCTCACGCCCATGTGTCCAACGTACCACTCAATATTAATAATGTACTCTTTCGTTCTACCCACTGGACTACCACCGCCCGCATGGGAATACCTCAAAGTACGGCTTCTATTGTTTCTCGTTCGCTCCCTTTCTGCGCTAGATATCACGCGGTGCTGCTTTGAAATTCAGATCCGATTTGACCACACCTGAAGTTTGGCCTCGGGCCAAAGGCTGACGGTTGACTGCAGCTGCCCTCAACCGACGACAATACTGGCAAGTGGGAGGTATTCCTTTTCGACTTGTTCTCGCACTATGGTCATGTGCAATAAAGGCTGCATTGAGGGGCTTAGAAAAAAACTACCTAATTCTTCTCTTGATGGATGGCAGTTTTGAATTGTGATCGAACTTTTTTTACAATCATTCAAATGAAGGCATACCGTCAACGTACGACCAATAGTATCGTTTTTATTGTTAAAAATACTGAGGTTCCTTTTGAGTTAAGCCTGGTTTTCACAGGCCCAGGTACGTTTCACAGGTACATTCTGCTGTCTATACAGTACCGACACTGCACGTCACACAGCAACTGATCGGTCAGTACTGTCTCAACTTTGTTTTCACGGACCTGCCAGACAGTAACTGTCCTTCACTGACCGCCAGCTACTGGGCCTGTAAAAACAAGGCTTAAGAATAAGCGTATTTTAAAATCGTCGATAGGGTAATCGTATGAGGTAGTGGCCGCCCCTAGTGTCAGAGTTTTTTGGCCGAAATCGCTGAAATGGCTTAACGACCGGGGCTAACCGTTTACGTGCCTTCCGAATCATGGACGACTGCTGCAATCGTCTATGTCATGTCACAAAGTTATCTTTCCAATCACGGTTGATTTTATTATGGAAGGCAAGAAGATATCACACATCGATGTATGACAGTATGCTTTTTCCTTCAATGAATGAAAAAAGTTCGATCTTAACGCAAAACCGTTATCTAGAGAAGAAAAAACTTTTTGTTTTCTAAAATCTCCTCAGAATATACCATTAATATCACGTATTATCGGGGATGAGTTTCTTAGTGAAAATTACCGGTAACTAGTTAACCGGTTTACCGGTACACTTAGGTAAATCTCATAAAATAGTATGCTTTTATAAGTAAGTACAAGTAAATCGGTCAAGATAGTCAGTCAAGATAGGTCAGGATTGAGCGACCATTTTTAAATCTATTATTTTAAGCTCAGGCCACGATGAAAATAAATAGCTGTGAGCTTAAGAATACTTATTTTCAGCGAGTTTATTAGGTTTACACCGCTGGGTTCACTGGATAAGTATAGAAACAACTCTTTTATCCAACTTATTTACGGTTGAACTATATTTTCCGTCACTATGAATAAGTGCTTTTGCTGCTACAAATAATTAACAGACCGTTTTACTCAATATCAATGCAAGCGCAATATTACAATTCGATATTTTGTAGGTGTTTTAATAAATCCGAGGATTGGGCCGGCCGCATGCATGACACGGCGGAAATGCGAAATGCTTTAAGCTGAAGGTGCAGGCACACTAGCGCTGTCAACGTAAAAAAAACATTTAATATCTTTGATTTTCGAATTCAGATCCGAGTATGTTAAGAACTGTTAGGTCCTATCCATATATGTTAAGAACTAGATACTTAATACATTTCTGCAAAAAAAAAGTTTTGTAAAGTCCGACTTTGAACCTCTTTATCTCGGAAACCGTTGATTTCCCAGGCATAGTTCCTTGGGCAAAAATGTTCCTTATGATGAGGACAATACGTGGTTTCCCGCTTTGTTGGCGGTCTTTTAACACCCTGTATACAACGTTTTCCCGCCAAATGTGACCGTTATTAGAGTTCCGGACCTCAAAAGGAACAGTTTTCCCGCTTTGTTGGCGGTCTTTTAACACCCTGTATACAACATTTTCCCGCCAAATGTGACCGATATTAGAGTTCTGGACCTCAAAAGGAACAACGGAACTATTATAGGATCACTAAAAGGCCTATACCCAACCCTGGGCAGAGGTGGGCTGATGATGATTATGATAATAAGATCACTTTGTTGTCAGTCTGTCTGGCTGTCAAGACTTTTTACTTAAGAACACGTGGAGTTGTCATCCACGATATCTTTAAATAAGTCACAAAAAATGGGGTCCCTATACAAGAAATGGGGGTCAAAATTTTTATGAGTGACCGTGTGATGTGGGGTATCGTATTAAAGTGCTTTATTAGGACCAGCTAAAAAAGTATGTTTTTATTATTTTTGGAATGTATAGTTTTTTTTTATTTGTGACTTACAATTTAAAAAAAAATACCATTTCTCCCTTACAAATGCTTGAGTCCAACTCGCACTTGACCGTTTTTTTATTTTTCATTTTTCTTCCAATAATGTTGATAACGTGAAGGTCCGCTTTTAGGGAAAAAATGCAAAATGAGAATATTTTTTGTATCGGCAGCGCTAGTGTGCCTACCCTCTAATATTGATTTAAATTGCAAATTGCATTGATTGCATCCACTCGGCGAACATTTTTATGACGGCAAGCAATTACCGACGTGAATTCACTTTTGTTGTATTTGATTCGATATTTTATTTCGTTAGCCATTTGCTTTGTGAGAGGGCTGCGGAAGGGCTGCAAGCCTGCAACAAACGAATTTAAAGAGGTACGGTTACCTAACTATTTTAGTTATTGCAAAGTAATGGTTTTTTGAAGTATGACTGTGTTTTGTTAATTGATAGCCTCCGGATGCTTATCAGCACGCGTCTCCCTTCACCGCAATGGGTTTTAAGGATTATCACTGAAAAATGGGGTTCTTTGGGAAAGATGGTGTTTAATGGACACTTAGAGGCGAACTGACAAACATCAAATACATAAAGACATGAAAAAAAAACTAAGGCCTTTGCATCTACGTAATGAGATGATTTATACAGCGTCCAGTAGCACCTTCACCTAGATGGGTGAAGAGACCACTCGGCGCTGCAGTGCCTGGGACATTGTATTGACTTTGTCTTTCCTGTGGGCTAGGCCAACTAAGCTGTCAGGATGGTATAGGTGCTGGGCAAGCCTACGCCATCTAAAAAGACATGAGTAATAACAATATTTTTGAATATAAAAAATAATTCCAAAAAGGGTTAATAACACTGGGATACCTGGGACTTCATGCTTGTTTGTCCAACGTTCCACCCAGATGGGCCTCTACACCGCTTCTTGAAAGTGTTGCAGTTGATTTACGTGAGAATTACGGAGTCTAACGAATTTATTGGTTAAGTTCTACGCTGTAGCGACAGCTACGGGCCGCGTAGCAACGGCTACGAGATATCTTTGAAGCACCTAGAAATCACAGGAATCTAACGTTCTCCCAACTCGAATAAAAACAACTTAAACTTTCGAAAGCACTGCACATTTTATAATTTGCAAACTGTTTCAAACTACTGCGGCTGCTAAAACAATTTTAGGACGGTATAAATTGAATTAAGCATAACAAAGGTAGTTGTGGTTAGTGGTATACTGCGTGTATTTAATTACTGATGGAATTGTGCATGAATTTCTGTGTGCGTTTGAATTTGACAGATAAGCCTGCCGGCAGTACAGGATCGTTCAGAATACGAGTAGCATTTATGTTAGGTCCCTGCAAATGCAAGATACAACGTTTGGAACTAATTAGGTTCAACAACAGCGTAGCGGGAAATTAAGGGTTTGTTTCTCAGATTGATCCTACGAATGCAATCGATTCTCGCCAAAAGTGGTTACTTTTTAGCGAGAATCGATTATATTCGTAGGTTCTAGGATCTGAAATCCAAACCTTAGGTCCTAAAAATAGTTAAGCCTTGTGTTGAGATTTTGCAGGAGAGTTTTTAGCAAAAAACGCATCCAAAAAGAAGTATGATTTTTTTTCATTGGCGGCCCTAGTTGTGCATACTACTGGGCCTTAATGCCTTAACACTAAATGTTGAAAGGTATTATTTTCATTATTCTAAACAACGGAACAACAATATTCAGCAGATTAGGTAATTCCCACGGCCACCCCTAGTGTAAGAATTGGGGGCCAACTGCGAAATCTCGAAATTAGGTAATATCGGTTGCTCCATATTTGATACCACAGGAACAGCATGTCAGCATGCCATGTCAAAGGCCCTTGGATGGCCTAAAAAATAGCCACTACCTCATATGAACCTAACCTAGCAGATTTTTTTTTTAAATTTTGTAGCCAACCCCACCGATAGAACATTTTTTATACGCTGTATAAATGAGATCTCGTATCAAATGCGACCTGAACATTTTCACCGTAGTATTTTATATGATGGCGATTGTCAAATAAAATAATTCGTATAATTATACGAAGCTCATTTTGGACCAAACGGACCAGAAAAGTATACAAAAAAAATGTTAGCTAAAGCTAGATCTAATCCAGAATTATACCCTGGCCATAACAGACTCGCTCACAACTTTACACCCCTGGCTCAAACCCAACCTCGTGCGCGTTTACATCCCTCCCCTCGTGAATTGAAACTCATGGCAACTGTTAACTTTTAGCGGTTGTTTACAAGGATGTAATTATCGATCTAAATTCCTATCCCTCAAGGTTTGCTGGAAAAAATCTCTTACAGAGATAAGCTCGCCTTTGTATAATGTCTTTTCTTATCTAATCTATCTATCAATCATACAGAAGATCATCGAAATCTATCCCAGTGACTTCGAGTGATCAATTGGAAACAGGACTTTGTGATTAAGTCGTATGAAGTAGTGGCCACCCCTGGTGTTACAGTTTTGTAGTCCACCCAATATTTACCAAGGGCCTCTGGCATGGTTTATCAATTATTATTTTTTAATCAGCAACATCCTGTACCAAAGGATTAATTTACCTTCTGGAGCACGGAAGCGCCCATAAATAGATGTGACCCATCCCCAGTCTGTTGTCGTTTGATGACATGACTTCGGATGACAGGATCCTTCTGATCAACATATCACTATCACACACTCGAAGACGAGAGCAGAGCTAGACTGTATACTGTGTAAACGAGGCGTAGTATTTTCAAATTTGGAACGGAGCGCAACGGGCCGTCAGTTTTACGAGAGTCCGGTGCGTGACCGGCATTCGGCCGACCGACTGTAACAGGGCACCGGCAGGGCTGTCAAATTGTTGACGATTCGTCAGGTTGCGGTGCAAGCAGGCAATCCTTTGTTGCTCAGTTGCGCGATTTGGGAGATTAAGATTAATTAGTTGGTACAGTCGGCCACAGTCTCAGATACCCCTTTTGGTTCGATTGGCGCCCTTATGCCGCGCGCGATAAGAGATGCTATGGGGTATCTGAGATTGTGGTAGACCGTAAATATCATTATTGAAGCCACAATTATTGTCCTCCTCCCCTTTTTTGCAGAAAATATATTTTGTTTCAGGTAACAGTTTCCCGAAATTCGTCTTAGTGAAAAGCATTAGGCACGTATTCTAATAATGACAATCAAATAAATAGTTTTTCTACAGGGCCACTTTTGGCGATAAATGATTGCATTCGTAGGTTTTAGGATCTGGTATCCAAACCTTAGGTTCTAAAAATAGTTAAGCCTCGCGTTGAGGTTTTGCAGGAGAGTTTTTAGCAAAAAACGCATCCAAAAATAAGATTTGTGCCCATTTAAGTTGAATGTGATGGCTCTTCACAGTTTCCTTTGAGTTATTAAAATATAACTTTTGTCCGCCGCTCAGACTTAGATAAAAAGTTACCCACATTTTTCCCCATTAACGATGCCAGCGCAGACGATGTCGTGCAAAATCGTGCGCCAAAAGTTGCCAGCGTGTGGGGCCCGAGGCGCGCGACCCGGTACAAATCGCGGACGCGTGCTGAGTTTTTTCCCCGGCTTAGGTTCAATTTGGCCCATATTAGTGCCCGGCTGTTTCCCTATAGAGACGTGATTGTTTATTATTCGACTGTGTTTTTGTAGCGGGAGAAAATATTATTGGTTCGCAATTTATTGCTTACTAGCTTCTGGCCGCGACTTCAACAGCGCAGCCTTACTTTTCCCGGTTATCGCTGTCAGCGCTGACGGAGCTACGGGAAAAGGCTTTAAGGCGCTGGGCATAGAGAGTTTTGTTTTGATATCTATAACAGATTGCAAGATATTTTGTTTGAAAAAAAGTGCGCCGCCTATTTTTTTTGTTCCAAAATATCTTCAAAACGTTTATGAATCTTAACACAAAACTGGATGTGTTAGATAGGTCTCACCTAATTCTTGGGTTTGATATGTGAAAATTTTCGATTTGTTTAGTGTTTTTGATACAGGACTCGATTTTGTGCATTTTTCTTGGCGCGCGGGCTATTCACTATGCACGGCGCCTTAAGCCTATGTTATTTCGGTGTGTAAGCTATCTTAGCTGTTTCAAATACCTTATTATACATATCAAACCGACACTCTAGGATATCCCGTCATAGCTCTTTTTACGCACCCCATAAGTGAGTCAATCCAATAAAAAGTGTTGCCTGGCAGGTCCTTGACTGTACAACCTGA
This sequence comes from Zelleria hepariella, assembly GCA_949319315.1. NCBI lineage: Eukaryota > Metazoa > Arthropoda > Insecta > Lepidoptera > Yponomeutidae > Zelleria > Zelleria hepariella. The sequence goes on from OX439379.1 coordinate 31,324,470, forward strand.
TCTGAAATAAGTTGAACAACACTCTGGCGCCCGAAGTTAAAGACTCTAATTGGCCGAGTGACCTGCGATCCAATTGTCTAATTATAGCATAGGTCACGATGCCTTTCAACTTGACATTATTTGAAAAATGATTTTTAACTTCAACCGCTTTTATTTGAGACGAGCTGTCATTTAAAGCAAATTAATGTGATCGTGTAAGTGAAAATTATTGCAAAATTGTTCAATATATCATTCAATTTATATGGCGTTTTGACATTATTGCAGGCACTGCAGCGTCCAAGTGGTCACTCTATATTTATGTATAGTGTGAAGGTGTCACTAGACGCGTCCCATTGATTAGATGCTCAGGCCCAATCGTTTGTTAACTATTGTGACTTAAAACATAGAGGCCCGGTTTCTGAGTTGAGAATTTTGCTAAGCAAATGGGTAAGTATCGTCCTGTCTCTGCAGATTTCTCACAAAAGAGCGTGACAGAGCGATACGTATGTATGTGCTTAGTAAAATTCTCAACTCAGAAACCGGGCCAGAGTCTGAGTCTTAGGCCCGGTTTCTGAGTTGAGATTTTTACTAAGCACATACTTACGTATCGCTCTGTCACGTTCTTTTGTGAGAAATCTGCAGAGACAGGACGATACTTACCCATTTGCTTAGCAAAATTCTCAACTCAGAAACCGGGCACTAGGCCCGTAAGATCAATCACAGTTTAAACTCAATCCATAGATTAAACCTCGCATTTTGTATGAAAGTTAATCGACAGATAGGGTTTAAGCTAGCCTTTTTGGTTTAAACTGTGATTGATCTTACGGGCCTTAGAAAATTCAATCACGATCATAATCACTTTCTCTTTGAAAGGGATCATGATAGATGAAAGTTAAACAATTGAGCCCCTGGAAAAATAATGACGCGCAAAACGCTGAGGTCACCACTGCCCGGGTAAGCAACACCCTCGGATACTCATTTTCGTTCGATTGTAGCACTTATACTTAACATAAAATCAGCAAATTATTCGACTTTGATTTGGCTTAGATTGAAATGCAGAACAGGTTGTAAGTTTTTGTTGGGAATGTCATTTCTCCTTTTTTAGCTTAAAGTTTTGATAAGCCTGGGGTTAAGCTTTATTATTTTCGCCTTTTATGCCCAAAAAATAAAGAAAAAAAACGTCACAGCGCGATGTCATCAATTACAAATGTTTTACGATAAGGTCAACCCTAATATCTAATAGACAAAACCAGCCGTATCTAATGTAAAATTAACTTTTGCATTGCCCCAGAGATGTCAACGGTAAATGCATGTTTATAAGTCGCTATTTATTATTTAAAGTTTTCCTTCATCTACTTAAGACGCCATACTTCTCGCAACTAGCGCCGCCAATGGATAAAAATCATATCTTTTTTTGGAAGCGTTTTTAGCAAAAAATGCTCCTGCGATTTCTCAACGCGAGGCTTAACTATTTTTAGGACCTAAGGTTTGGATTCCCGGATTGGATTTCCTACGAATGCATTCTTAAGTGATAGGATCTGGAATCCAAACCTTAGGTCCTAAAAATAGTTAAGCCTCGCGTTGAGAAATCGCAGGAGCGTTTTCTGCTAAAAACGCATCCAAAAAAAGATATGATTTTTTTTTCATTGGCGGCGCAAGTTGTGAGACGTATTTTATCTTAAATATGCCCGTTTCAAATACCCTAGTAGTTGAATAGAAAAAAGTCAACTGTAAAAACGACAGCGGCGCGGGCGGTAAAAAATACCGGTCGAGTTTGGGCTATCGGGTGGCGATGTAGAGAAGGTACGGCCCGTCTCTATTGATTGGATTATAATGTAACAATGTATAGACCACATCTTACTTGTAGTTGTCAATATTAAATAAGTACATTTCACGAAAGAGTTCCCTAGTCAAAACACTTATCACAATTTAATAGGGACTATTTTTGTTCAACCCAAGGGAATTCTTTCGTGAAACGTACTTAGTCAATATTGACAACTAAAAGTAAGATGTGGTCTTGAACAATGTCACATTATAATCCAATCAATGGGGATCAAAAAGGGCTCTGCCCTACAAAAGGTGGAGTGGTTTTTTTTTTATTGGTATTGCTTAGGTATGGGCAACTCATGAAAAATTTAAGTTCTCGACCTTGAAAGGTGACAGCGTTAGCCGCCATCTTGAATTGAAGGTGCCAAAATTTATTATTTTGTGCATAATCCCGTTATATATGATGTCTACGCAATAAAGCGCAAGTTTTATGAAAAAGTTATAGCTTTAGCTTAAACGGTTTGGGCGTGATGAGTCAATGGGAATTTTTATTTTTCCATCTCTTGTAACTTTTTATCCAAGTATAAATAAATACAAAAAAATGAAATTTTCTTTGCTTTTCATAGACATTTTTCTCATAAAGTCAACTGTTGAAGCATTATATAAAAAAGAACAAATTTTGGCACCTTCAATTCAAAATGGCGGTCAACGCTGTCACCTCACCCCACTTTTTGCAGGGATAAACTACTTGTTGATTAGGCAAAGGAGAAAATCGCTCACTTCGCTCACTCGTTAAATATTTTAAGATTGAATTTTACTATAGGTACATTGCATACTGTACAGTCTCTATAAGTCTCGAGTTACTAGTGGCCGAAAAAAAGGTATCAATTTATCGTGCGATTGATACACTACAATTTGTGCCCGAACATAATGCCTATGCGAGTATTCGTCGATTTTATTCGAATACACAGAGCAACCTCAGACACCCCAACTTCTAATGATTTCCAACAACTTTTGTTCTACGACTTTGGTAAAAGCGCAATATTTTTTCTCCATACAAAAAAAAATCCGAACATTTATTTTTTATTTTTTTTAGCTTAGAGTAACAAATAGGAGCAGGAGAGGCTAGAAAGGTGGTTGAGAGTGGAGCAAGCAGCGCTGGAAACCATTCTAGCCCAAATAAATGCACACTTGTTGGAAATTGACATCTAGAGTTGGCATTTAGAAGTTGACGTGTCTGAGGTTAAATGCTATTTAAAAATTGCCCTGTATAATTCGCATACAAATAACTTAGTTTCTATCACATTTATTCGAAAAGAGATAGCTCGTTCCCCACAAACCACACAGACTAAAATAGCTTTTTAATCTCGGAGGGACTAAAAGTTATTTGAATTTGGCATATCGATATTGTAAGTAAAAGGATGTAGTCGCACGTTGCCGACTTTCGCGCTTAGACACCTTTTCAGTAATTCCTTACAATCGGTAGCACAATGGCGACTTTTGTGAACCTCTCTACATTAGATCACACCATGCCGACTTTTGCCTAAAATCGCACGATGCCTTCTTTTATTACTGAACGTTTTCATGGCCGCAGAATGCCTACTTTTGCTATCGTCCATACAATTTTAGATGAATTTGTAGAAACTAAACTTCTAGCCCCATAGTTTTCCAATATCTTTATAGTACAGTCGCCAGCGACCGTTTAATTTTCTTGAAAGGTTACCGGTTCCACTTTTGATATGTTGTAAAGCACGTCATTCTGGGTACAAACATCTAATTTTTGAAGTTCCTAACCCGCCGCATCAATGAGAAATTTAAGGTCAAACGTAAGCAAAAATGCACTTAATTCAGAGTAAAAGGTTACCGGTTCCCCTTTTGATATGTTGTAAAACACGTCATTCTGGGTACAAACACCTAATTTTTGAAGTTCCTAACCCGCCGCATCAATGAGATATTTAAGGTCAAACTTACGAAAAAATGCACTTAATTCAGAATAAAAGGTTACCGCTTGCCACCTTGATATTGTGAAAATTTATGCAATTTCACATAATAGAACCTAAATCTTGCAGTCCCTAACCCGCCGCATCCATGAAAAAAATTAAGTCAAAAATCGAAAAATGCGTTTTGGCAATGAATGTATGGGTACCTTGCTTTACATCCGGTAGTTCTGAATTTTGGCTGATTTATTTATGATGTTGGCCCAATGAATTATCAAACTTTGTGATCTCGAGCGCCGACCGCAACCATGTAAAAAACCGAAAAAAAACGCGAAATTGTATTGAAAGCATCGCCTTTTTTCAGTTTTTGGCCACATTTTTGCTCCGATTTTTATGTAAATTGGTACAAGTACTCTACGACCAAATCAAATAGTAACGTATTCTTAAATTTTTCAAGAATTCCCCCCTAATTGGTAAAATTGTATGTCAAAAGTCACCAAAAATGCAGTTAATTCACTTAAAAGGTTACCGCATGCCGTTGTGAAATTGTGATAAAATACGTAATTTGAGCTACAAAAAACCAAATTTTGCCGTTCCTGACCCGCCGCAAACATGAAAAATTTCAAGCCAAAAGTAGGCAAAAATGCACTTAATTCAGAATAAAAGGTTACCGCTTGCCACCTTCATATTGTGAAAATTTATGCTATTCCACATTAATAGAACCTAAATCTTGCAGTCCCTAACCCGCCGCATCCATGAAAAAAATTAAGTCAAAAATCGAAAAATGCGTTTTGGCAATGAATGTATGGGTACCTTGCTTTACATCCGGTAGTTCTGACTTTTGGCTGATTTGTTTATGATGTTGGCCCAATGAATTATCCAAGTTTGTGATCTCGAGCGCCGACCGCAACCATGTAAAAAACCGAAAAAACCGCGGAATTGTATTGAGAGCAACGCCTTTTTTCAGTTGGTGACCATTGACATACAATTTTACCTGTTAGGCAGGAATTCTAGAAAATTTTAAGAATATGTTGCTATTTGATTCTGTCGTAGAGTACTTGTACTAAGTTACAGAAAAATCGGAGGAAAATAGTGGCCAAAAACTAAAAAAAGGCGTTGCTCTCAATACAATTTCGCGGTTTTTTCGGTTTTTTACATGGTTGCGGTCGGCGCTCGAGATCACAAACTTGGATAATTCATTGGGCCAACCTCATAAACAAATCAGCCAAAAGTCAGAACTACCGGATGTAAAGCAAGGTACGGGGTACCCATACATTCATTGCCAAAACGCATTTTTATTATTAAACGGTTTTATTTAGCTCACCCCGTTTGTTTTATTCTTTATTCTTGGGTCAAATTTAGTAATTCAAATTTCACCCTCTTCCTGTCAACCGATTAATCTGAAATTTTGTATACACTTTGGATTTTGGTGACAATACAAAAATTGTATGGGCTACGCGGGATTATTTCTAATTGAAATACTGTTGTGAATATTTTGCAAAACCTGAGATTCTTCACGGCGAAAAGGTGCTGTCCCGCTAATAACTTCTGCTCTGAAACATTTTTATCTTTCGGAAAATTGTGTTCAATTTATTTTTTCCAACAAACCAGGCTTGCTCGATGTGTTTTATTAGTACAGTTTTAAGGTAGGTATTATAAAATGAGTTAAATATAAGTAATTTTTTTTACGTACTAACTTTAAGAAATATCTAAATTAAGAGCCATACTTCATGGCCTAACCTACTCGACAGTGGCCCCAACTAGTGACCACTAAAACGGTAGCTCATTCCATCTGCTCCATGCAAAAATCGCTATGCCCCCGCTTCGACTATAAGGCCCCGTCCTAATGGGCATCGTCAAATCCTATTTTTTATTCTATAAATCGAAAATATAGACAAATATAAGAAACAAATTTGAATATTTTCTTAATTTTTTATGTAAATATTTTTTATTAATTATTTAAAATTTCTAAAAGTTTTGTGTATGACGTCACCACTGGCATTATGTACTAAACTAAGTTCATTGCATTCATAAATTCTTTTAAAAAATAAAAATATGTTGACGTTTGACAAATGTCAGTCAGTCATTTTTTTTTTAACTATGTTTATCCCTGCACGGGATAGGCAAAGGTCTTCAGACCGTACAGCCACGTCTTCAGTATGATCTTTCTTTATTGTCTTTTGCATAAGGCCGGAGCCAAGTCTTTAGTAGCAAGATTTCTCATTTTTGTATAAATGGTAAGGCCAAAGCCAAGTCTTCAGTATAAGATTTCTCATTTTTGTGTGAAAGGTAAGGCCGAAGCCAAGTCTTATTTCGACAAATCAGGTTTTTGTTGTCTCAATCCGGTAAAGTTCCAATCCAGTATAATTTGTCAAAAATCCAGGTTCTAATCCAATCCGGTAAGGTTTTAAATACCATAATCCAATCCAGGTAGGTAATTCAAGTTTTTCATTCTTAAATATCTTGAATTGTGGAGCAAATATAATCATAGATAGGTATGTAATTTTCAAAATTCTTCAATAGGTCTATAGTGGTGCGCGGGATATTTTCAGGTGTGTATGCGAGCAATAGTTTATCAATGAGGGCAAGGCGTTGTATTAAATGGGCTGGGCAGTCAAAAAATATGTGATCCAATGTTTGATCCACTGCGTTACAGTCGGTACAAGTGGGTGAAGATATTATTTTCATACGATGGAGATGCGCTTTAAAACGACAATGGCCAAATCTTAGGCGTGTCATTATGGTGTAGAATTTTCTATTTTTGTAGAATTTCGATCTAGAGAACCAGGCACGATCAATTCTTCCACTTACAGATCTGTACCAAGAACCCTTATTTGCGAGAGTTTCTTGCCAGTAAGAGATCCATTCCTGTTTCATATACAATTTGAGTTTGGTAATGTAATCAGAACTTGGCACAGCCACATTAGACACAGGAGCATTGCTTTCAACAATTGCCTTAGCCAGGAAGTCGGCATTTTCATTACCGGTTACTCCGACATGAGATGGAGTCCACATAAAAACAACATTGACTTTATTTTTGCGCAGATAGGAATACATTTTCTTGATTTCGTAGATAATATAGTTTGTGTCACAATCTAGTCTATACGATTGAAGAGCTTTTAAGGTACTCATACTATCAGATATCACTAGCCAATTGTTTTCTGGGAAATCAGTTAGATGGTCAGATATATATCTCAGTGCACTCAATATTGCGTAGGCTTCTGCTGAAAAGATGCTCATTTCTTCCGGAAGTTTCACTCCGTAACCATTCTTGATATGCGGTAGGTACATAGCTGAAGATACACTATTGTCAGTTTTCGAGCCATCAGTGTATATTTGAGTAAAATCAGAAAAGTGTGACAGTTGTTCGTTAACTTCGTATTTGGATTTTTTCTCAGAATCAATATGAAATACCATCTCGCTGAATTTGCTATCAAAATCATCTGAATAGCATGCCCAATGGTCGTGGCTTTTATGTATATTATTTTGTCGATTGAAGTCAGTCATAAAAGAAAAGTCATGAAGAATATAAGGGACATTTGATGAAGAGCCTAAGGCTAAATTATTTCTATTAAAGTGTGACAAATTTTTAAGCAAAGGATGAGGATCAAGGGATAACATTTTCAAAATAAATCTAAATTTTAGATACTTGAAACGAATATGCAAAGGTTCGATATTACATTCTACTTGAAGAGAGTTTGTAGGTGTTGTTTTCATTGCACCAGTAATAAGTCTTAAATTGTTATTTTGAATAACTTCAAGTTTTTGCACAAGTTGTTTATTAGCAGCAAAGGTAATAAAGCCGTATTCAAAATGACTCCTGACAACAGCTTTGTACAAAGTTATTAGTATTTTAGGATCTGAACCCCAATAAGTTTTAGTAAGAGACTTTAATATATTAAAGCCTCGATTGGCAGAGAATATTATCCTGTCTACGTACTTTTTCCATGACAAATTACTTGTGAAAATGACTCCTAGAAATTTTATCTCTGATACATTGGGCAATAAAATGTCATTAAAATAAATTTTGAAATCATTTCGCTGAACTTTATTAAAAGTCACTACTTTAGATTTTTCAGGGCTGATATCTAAGTTTAGATATTTGAAATATTTTGATAACTTTGAAAGCGCTTCATTTAAATTGCGCATAATCACTTTTGCATTAGATCCAGATGCGTATACCACCAAATCATCCGCAAACTGGAGATTGTGTACTTTAGGGCCCAAAATTAAATTAAGTTTATGAATATACAGAATGAAAATTAGTGGACTCAAAATCCCACCTTGACATACGCCTTTGAAAGATAATCGGGGGCCAAATAACTGATTATTAATCTTTACAAAAACCTGCCTGCCATGAAGAAAAGAAAATATGAAATCAATGAATTTATAGGGAATCCCAATTGAGGCTAATTCTTTACATAAAATATGATGGTTGACATTATTAAAAGCACCAACCACATCAAAAAATACTCCAGCAAATGCTTTATCCTCCTTCACAGATTTGAAAATATCTAATTGTAATTGAGCTATGCTTTCTCTGGAAGATCGACCTTTTCGAAAACCAAATTGATTCATGGGTAGTATATGATTGGATTCAGTAAAAAACTCCAATCTCTGCTTCAGAATTTGTTCAAAGACTTTACCAACGCAAGATGTAAGCGCTATAGGTCTATAAGAGTCTGGGTGATGCTTCTCTTTATTAGGTTTTAATATAGGGATTAGACAATCAGTTTTCCAGTCATCAGGAATTATATTTTGCGACCATAAAGAATTGAAAACATTTAAAAGAATTAATTTTGATTTATTAGAGAGCTTTTTTAACATTTTATATGGAATCCCGTCAAGACCAAAAGCTGTATCTCTCCTAGATGAAATTGCTGATAGTAATTCTTGGAAAGAAAAAGGTTTTACCAGAAACTCGCTGTTTTTAGCGTGCACATAATCTTCTAAATGTAAGTCAGCCTCAACGGTATCAGGAGTATATTTTTTAAGAAAATCAAACACCCAACTTAAATTATTATTAGAAAAACCGTGGACAAATGTTTTGTTAACCTCCTAACGCCCAGGATTTTTTCGCCCAAGTAGTGCTAGACGCCCAAAGCACTTTTAAAAGGTTCACATGGCAGACGCCCAGAGATGTCGACATTCGAAAATGTACTTAAAACTGATCATACAAACGGGGGATTTTTTTGGGTGGATAAAGGATGTGTAAAGACGGTTTTACGCTAGGAAAAAAGCCGAAATATAACAACCTTTTAAAATGCATCTGGGCCGCAATCACTAGTGGAAATGAGTTTTGTATTTTCATCAATTTTAAAGTTATTTGAGTGTATGTACTGAAGAACGGTTGGTTTTCACGAAACTATGAGGTAAAAATTCACAGAAAACACAAAATAATAAATTTTGTATTTTTTTCATCGAAATCTTTTTTTCGAATCCGCCCATCAACCAAATAAATTGTAATATTTGTCTAATTTTCAATTAAAATTGGCATTAAATACTATTTAATGTATAGCTGAATAACTAACCTTTAGGGTGATAGTAAATAGCACTTGAATAAATAAATTAATGTTAACAATATTTTAAATTTTTGTTAGAGAGGGGCTCAAACAGCTCTTATTGTGATAGAAGCCCGCAAGATTTTTAAAAGTATAGCAATGTTACGTAGCGCATATTAATTTTTTTTATCCGTGAATCAGTCATAATTCAAGGATAATTCAATTTATTATATTATAACGATAACCTAATAGTTGTTTCTAGAAATAAGCAAATTATTGATACTTTGTAGCAACATATATTTTATAATATTACAACTATTTACGACCCATAAGCCTTTTAAAATCTAAGCAAATGTAGGAACCCATAAGGCTTTTAAAATCTAGGGTAATGTTGAAACCCAGATACCTTCCAAAAGGTCTTCTTAATTTAAGAAGCTATATAAAAAAAACTATTGGGATTTAGTCGAAAATCTAAACGTTTTATGAAAACATACTTCATTGGTACCACATTCAATACAAAAAAATCAAACAATATAGCAAAGATGGCAAAGAAAAACTATGAATAAATATTCATGTTTACGGCATGCCTCCACCTTCAGTCTCGTTTCGTCGAAAATGACAGATGAAATTTGATTCTGTTGGCACCGCTGACTGTCCATCGATAATACAGACATTACCGGAAACGTTCGAAAACCAATACTTATCATTCCACATGAAATTTGATACTTTATGGGCAATTGAAAATGAGGGCTTTTTAAAAGGCCCCCGGGCGTCTGGCGGATGAAATCGAACTGAGCGCTGGGCGGCTACCACTAACTTGTAGAAGGATTTTTTTTATGCCTTTGGGCGCTAGGAGGTTAAATTTTTTCATCATAGACCAAATATGTGAAATAGGTGTAGTCCTGTTGAACGACTCACATAGAGCGACCCAACTTAATTGCTTTTCACGCCTAAGGGTTAACTTCTTTATTGCCTGACACTTTTTAAAGTTAATGTAATTCAACTCACTAGGATCTGTTTTGAATAGAATTTAAGCTTCTTTAGAATTTTCTACAGCTTCAGTGCACTTAACATTCCACCAAGGAAGGGGAATTATTTTTTTCCTAATAAAACGGGTTGATGCATTACCAAAGTTATTACCATTACTTACAGGGGGTTTATTAGGAACTGGTGAGGAATTCTGCACCGCTAAAATTAAAATTTCAATGAATTTTACATAAGATTCCTTATAATTAGAATCATCTATACTAAACTCTTGTAAAAGAATATCTACATTTTTTGTATAATAATCCCAATTAACACGCGAAAATTTTAGTTTACTTTTAATAGCAGTACAATTTGGAATAGGTAAATTATTATTGTTATTATGAATAAGTAGATTTATAACAATAGGTAGATGATAACTGCCCATAGGGTCATCATATACTGACCACTCACAGTTCAAAGCCAAAGATGGAGAAATCAAGGAAAGATCCAAAGCGTTACGCCTCCATTGATGTGATCCAACAGTGGTCATTTGACCATCGTTCAACAGAACTAAGTTATTTTCATCAATACTTGCAAGAATATCACGACCACGAGCATCAGTTGCTTGACATCCCCATGCTGAATGGGTTGCATTAAAATCCCCAGCAATCAGCATGGGTTCTGGAACACTTTGTATAAGATTTTCAAATTTACTTTTTGTAAAGATAGGGGAACAGTTTTTGGGACTATAAAAACTAACAATAGACATTTCCTTGTTCTCTCCATAAAATAAACGTATTGCTATGTTCTGAATGGAATTGTCATGGAATGTATCTATTATTTTAAGCGATAAACTATTATGAACAATAATGGCAACTCCGTTGTGATCATTGCCAGAATCTAATCTACAAGTAGTATAACCTCGAATATTAAAACGGTTAGAGGGTTTGAGCCAAGTTTCACAAATAATTGCTACATGTATGCTATTTTCTTTCAGGAAATGTGTTAAAACGAGTCTGTTACTAATTAAACTTTGTGAGTTCCATTGAATTATATTTAATTGATCCATGAAAAACACCAACAAACTACTTCTTAGTGTTATTTAGTGTTTCCAGTAAAATTGTTTTAATGTTTTTAGAATTTATGGATAAATCATTTGATTTGTTTTCAGATAACAATTTAATTATTGAGCCTACAATCAAATTCAATATCTGCTCTGAATTGAGCAGCATTGCTAGTTGATCGGAGGGACTTTTTGATTTTAATGGAGGGAATGATCTTTCTATAGTCTCAGTAAAGGTTTTCTTGTCAAGGTTATTTTTATTCTCTTCTATTTTCTCTTTCTTTACAGGACACAGAGATGATATGGCAATATGGTTTCCTTTGCAATGACAGCATGTGGCATCCTTGACGTCGACTGAGCAAACTTTAAAATTGTGACTCTCAGTGCATATGGAGCACCGCTCAGCATTCTTGCAAAACTTAGCAATATGACCATACCTTAAACAACGTAGACATTGCTTGACTGGGGGGATGTATGCCCGCACACTGAACCTCCAACTGTTGAGATCGACACTCTCCGGCAGGGTTGGACAGGAGAATGTGATTGAGACTGTTTTTAATGGCTGGTACTCTACATTATCATTGACTTTTGTTCTTTTCATGAATCTTCTTACAGATACTATATTTTTCGTGCTAGAAATGTTTGTGAAGATTTGCTCATTTGATAGTTCCAGGGGCACATGTTGAATGACCCCTGTCACCTCCGTGGCAGCTGCTGGGATGCTGGCCTTTAGCTTGTAGTTGTCTAGGAATTTTTTATTGCTTAGCGCAGCATTAGCGAGCCCTGGCCGCTCGAAGACTACACCAACCTTGTATTTGTTCATACGTATCAACTGCTTCACACCTTTATTGTACCTTTTTAGACTGTTGGCGAGGGACATCATGTCTCTATCGCCCAACGCCTTACCACTATCGGAGCTCTCAAAATACACAATATACTCAAAGTTACCACCATCTTCCGGATAGAACCTGGTGTAGTCAGCAACACGATACGGTTTGTACTTATCTTTTTCTTTGTCATACTCATCCTTCTGATCGGCCTCATCACAGGGACTCAGAAAAGATTCGCTACTATCTGACTGAGCGCCTGCCTCATCATCCTTCTTCCTTTTCTTTGGCTTCTTCTTCGTCATTTTCAATCAACAAGCAAACTTTTACTCTCTTTTTGTATTTAAAATAATTTTATCAAAGTTTTAGTTAAAATTTGCCGCCTAACTTGTTCGAAGTTCCCGCGCTTTTTCCTGTCAGTCAGTCAACAACAACTGTCAAAAGTGTCAAATAACTGAGAAAATGACCTTCTTGTTGAAAGTATATTTTTTAAATACCTATTTGTAGGCAATGGAACTACCGCATTAGAGGCTATGATGACGTCATCGAAATAAAAATGAAGTAAACATTTTTGGCGATAAATATTAATAATTTAATTTTACTTTTTTAATTTTACTTATTTAAACCCCTAATAGTAATCAGTATCCCTATTCCTCGAAATGGTTTTCAATTTACGGCAATCGATGCCTCAAGGATCAATGCCCATTGGTCAATGGTCGTACGATCATGCGATTCGATTTCGACGCGCCATGGATAAGCGTATGCTAAACAAGAAGTCATCATCATTATATTTAAGAGTTATCCTCTTGTCGGTGCAGCATTCTCCATGCACTTCGATCACAGGCCATTTCCTTTGCAGCCTGGTACGTCACAACATCCACCTTCTCTTTATTTTGGTCAAAGTAGCTTCTTCCTGGCCTTCCTCTACCTCTCTTTCCTTCTATCTTTCCTTCTATTATGTTGGTTATGAATTTGTCGTGACGTAGCAAGTGGCCTAGCATCTTTCCTCTTCTGCATTCTATTGTCTTCATCAACGTTCTCCTCTCCCCTACTCTTTCCAGGACTTGCTCATTTAACACTCTTTCCGTCCAAGATATCCTCTCCATTCTCCCCCGTTCCCTCTGTGTCAACGTCCATGTTTCGCACCCATAAAGTGCCATGGGCCATACATAGGATAGTACAAGTCTCTTTCTGATGGTCTTTGATATATTTTTAGATTTTAATATATATCCTTTTTTGTGGAATGCTTGTTTCGCCATTGCAATCTTAGCTTTGATGTCTGCGGTGCATCTAGAGTCTTCGGTTATTATACTGCCAAGGTATTTAAAAGATTTAACTTGCTGTATAGGAGTGTCGTTAATTTTGATGTTAGCTGTGGGAGGGGTCGGTTTCTTAGATGTAATTAGAACTTTTGTTTTATTTATATTTATTTTCAGACTGTGTTCCTTGAATAAGGTATCCATAGTATTAAGTAGTGTTTCTAGATCACTGGTGTTATCGGCAACAGCTGCAATGTCATCCGCAAATCTGATAAAGACCTCTTTCTCCATTAAATACGACTCCCTCAGCTGTTTCTTCCGGTATTTTATTAATAGCTGTTTCTATAAATATGTTGAAAAGTAGTGGTGACAGTGAGCAACCCTGGCGAACTCCTTGTCTGCTCTTGGCTTTTCCTTTTTCTTCTCCAATTTCTATTATTGTTTCTTGGTTCTTGTAGAGGTCATATATTATCTTCCTATCTCTGTAGTCCAGATCAGCGTCTTTTAAGCTCTTCATCATCATTTTCCAATCCCCTTTGTCAAACGCTTTCTCTAAATCTATAAAAGCTATGTTTGTGTCTAGTCCTAGGTCCATTCTTCGGTCTATCAATAGTCTTAAGGCTAGGACGGCTTCTCTTGTTCCTCTCTTTTGTCTGAATCCGTATTGGTCGTCTCCTAGGCAGAATTCAGTTTTGCTTCTTATTCTGTTTTGAATTATTTTAAGTACTATTTTAGAGGCCTGAGAAATGAGGCTTAGGGTCCTATGCTCTTTACATTTTAAAGTGTTAGGTTTCTTGGGCAGGGCTATTATTTTAGTGATGTTGAAGTCTGTCGGTGTTGTTCCAGATTCGTAGATGGATTTCACAATTTGAAATATTTCGTCAATAATAGGTTTATTAGCGTGTCTAATTAACTCTATTAAGATTCTATCTTCTCCTCCTGCCTTCCCATTTTGAATGCCCTGCAGAGCATAATCGAATTCTTCTCTGATTATGTCTGGTCCTAGTTTGTCTGGATCTACGTCTTGTTCGTACTCTATATCGTCTTCAGATAGTCCATCTCCTTCATAGAGTGTTTCAATATATCTCGTCCATCTTTCTAGTATATCTTTGTTGTTTATTAGGATACGTCCTTGTTCATTTAGGATCGCAGTGCTTTTAGTAAATTTAGGTTTTTCCATATTTCTTATTATGTTATAAGCTTTATCAATTTTACCTTTCTTCATGTATTCTTCTATACCTTTACAACATTTCTCAATGTCTTATTCTTTGCATTTTCTGCATTCCAGTGTTATTTTATTTGTCAACATTTTGTATTCAGTCATGCTTTCGTCGTCGAAACAAGAAGTGGGGGTTCTAAATTCTAAAGTGAAGCAACCGTATAATGCGGGGGATCGTATGAGCTCAAGCTATAACAGATTTATGATTGTTTTTACAATGCATAGTTTTCGATGTAAGACGAAAAATTAAGGAAAAAACCGGCCAAGTGCAAATCGACTCGCGTTTTTTCTTATGAATCCCCACGTGTCAGAGTAGGGGCCCGCTCGAGCGCTGGATGGCACCCTGCCAGCGCCTCTCACTTGGCATTAATTTTAATATCAAAATGGCGGCGGCCGGCGGAATTGGCGGGAGGCGAGCGCATGGCGCAGCTGGTTTTTTTCTTCCCTTAGTCGCCCGGTTAATGTATTGCTTGGCTCCTAGACTCTTGTATGTCACAATTGTATTGTATAGTCGACAGCATTGAGATATTTGTCTTGTAACAAGTGATACAAATTTTGCTACAGACAATAACGCTTAACTCAGTAGTTTCCTGCGGCAGTTCACCCGACAGAAAAGAGAAATTATGCCCATTTCGAACAAAAATAATGAGATAATTATATAGCGCCAATTCATTGAAATTAGGCTACCATTTACTGGTCCTGACAAATGAGGTCTATCAAATCGCTATTCTTTCGCTGACCGGACTACAGTGGATATTTTTCTACATTTCTGTAGAGAGGATATTTTTTTATTTTTTTTTATTAGGTTACGTTAGTACGTAAGTTAATTTCATTGTATCTCGCCCAATATGACCGCATAGTTGGTTGAAAGAAATTATTTATTATTATTATTTTAGGTGCTGCTGGGCAATAGTAATCTATCCAAAACTACTCACTCACCATTTAAATGTTTTCGTTTGTGCAATAAAGAGTTACTTACTTACTTAAAAAAGCAGCTTTTGAAAAATACTTCAAGCAACTTTTGTTCCTATTTTTCCTATAAAATGTATTATTTTTTTAAGCACGAGATCCTTGGAGTTTCTTTACCATGCTTCTTCTCCAAGAACGATCAGAGCTAGTGAAGCTGGAGAAAAAAAAGTAGCTAGATACTTAGTATTAGACAGTATAAGTATCTGATTTATGTATTTTTTTTTTACTTTAGATAATATTTTGACGTTCAATGTAAATAATTTATTTATGGCTTATTGAATAAAAACATTTGAATCTTGAATCTTGAATCTATTTTAAACCGATTGTGAGGGGATATTTCATAAAGAAAACAAACCTCTCGGTACGTAATGTTGAAAAAAGTATTGGTAAAGTTATGAAACCTGCAGGTCCATGAGAGATAAATCTCATAATCAGCTAAATTATTGATGTATTGTTGTTTAGAGTTATGAAAAGAATACTGTTGTCGTGAAACAAAAAAGGCTGTAAAAAATACAGTTTAGCTACAAACTTTAAAAAAGCTGTAAAAAATGTGCATTTACCGTTACGCTACTTACGTTGACCCTTAAGGGTAGACGATAGCAACGTGGCAGCAAATTCAAAATTTTCACAGTTTTTTACATTTGGTAGCTAAACTGAGCTATTTTTGTTCAGCGATTTTTCGTTCGAGGCAATAAAACAGTATTCTTTTCATTATTGTAAACAACAGAACAACAATAATTCAGCCGATTATGTGTTCTGGTCTACGAAGCAGTGGCACTGCCCAAAAAACTTGTCGCAGACCAGAACAGAACACATAATCGGCTGAATTATTGTTGTTCTGTTGTTTACAATAATGAAAAGAATACAATTTTATTGCCGCGAACTTAAAATCGCCGAACAAAAATAGCTCAATTTAGCTACAAATTGTAAAAAACTGTGAAAATTTTGAATTTCCCGCCACGTTGCTATCGTCCCACCTTAATTTAGTACAGCTGGTACTCGTTACGTCATCTCATTACGGAACTGCATAAAAGCCAAAGTTTTATGCAACTCCTTGCCACATCCGCACCACAATGTTCATGAATTGCATGAAGCAATCGCAAAGTGTAATGAAAGATCAGAGCTCGCAGATCAAACTATTCACTTTTCAGTCTATCTAGGCCGAGCTGCATTGTGTTGCCAGCCCGCTCCAGTTTTAGTTACGTAGTTTTAGCTACAATGAATTCGGCGTTTGGCTTGCTTTATGTGGTAGCCGAGTGGGTAGTTTGATAGTTTGTTTATTCATTTAAAATCATGTCTTGTCTTGTTTTGATTTATCACTCATTTGGTACTTGGTACCGTCCGATTTGGCTCATGTTCGAACTTAAACATTTTCTTTGCCTCATTTACCCGTCTACCAAATTTCAGGACGATCCGACTAAAACTCAAGTTATCGTCGAACGAACATTCATACAAACATACATACATACAAACGCCGGATTCTTCAAGTCTCGCTTCGCTCGCTCGTTCAATAAAAAAATATATTTAACAAATGTATGAGATTTTCTTTTTTATTTATTGAGGGCGGCGGGTTAGGAACTACAATGGGCATTGATCAGTGAGGCATCGATTGTCGTAAATTGAAAACCATTTCGAGGAATAGGGATACTGATTACTATTAGGGGTTTAAATAAGTAAAATTAAAACGGAATATTAATATTTATCGCCAAAAATGTTTACTTCATTTTTCTTTCGATGACGTCAACATAGCCAAATGCGGTATTTTTATTACGTTTATATAATAACTGAGAAAATTACCTTCTTGTTGACTTGACACTGACATTTGTCAAACGTCAACTTATTTTTATTTTTTTAAAGCATGAATGAATGCAATGAACTTAGTACATAATGCCAGTGGTGACGTCATACCCAAAACTTTTACAAATTTTAAATAATTAATAAAAAAATATTTAAATAAAAAATTAAGAAAATATTCAAATTAGTTTCTTAAATTTGTCTATATTTTCGATTTATAGAATAAAAAATAGGATTTGACGATGCCCATTACTAAGGTTTTTATATCCTTACGTAGGTACTTTATAACATATCAAAAGGGGAGCCGGTAACCTTTTATCTACGTGAATTAAACCGTTAATATTATCGAACTATCTATCCACATTGGCAGGGAATACTATACATTATTTATGAAGAGGCTACTCCACTCCCATCAATTGAAATATATTAATTCCAGAGATATAGTCGATCAAGGAACTTAGGAGAGTGATGGGGACCCTCCCAACTAATATAATCATGCAGTACTCTAATCAATCAGATCTGCCCTGATTGACAATTACTGGGCCATTAATCAGTTGCCTCGTTGTCTGTTCGAGAGTAGGTGTAGGTCAGTGCTTCTCAAAGTGCGGGCCGCGAAAGCGGGCCGGGGCGGTTGCGTAACGACTTCGAACGGCCACAGTTCTTACTACGTTCAAACTAGTAGTTCGCCCCGAACTGTTAACTCACGATATATAACTTTTTGCTAACACCATTCGCGCAGGCGCGCGCGAATTGCATATAAACTTTACGAACCCATATCTCGGCAACCCCTCGACCGATTTGACAGAAATCAGCAAAAACTTTTCCCCTATACAAAATACTCCGTGTAATTTTAGTGGTTTTAAAGCCGAAGGCACTTTGTTGCACTGGTGATCCTGAGCCTAATTACAAAATTTCGATCCAAAACGCGCGAAAAAAAAAATCACTTCTCCATATAAATTGGCGATAGACATTTAAATTGGTAAGAGTTTTTTTTTTCGCTCATTTTGGAGTAAAATTTTGGAATTTGGCTCAGAATCACCAGTGCAACAAAATACCTTCGGCTTTAAAACCACTAAAATTACACGGTGTGTAGAAGTTACGATTTCTAACATTTCTTTCTCAAACCTCAGTTGGCTAATAGTCTTTCAATCCCTTCATGAAATACGATCGATTGGCATTTAATAAAGAAAAACAAATCGTATTTTTCCGAACAAAATGTATGGGGAAAGTTCTGTCAGGAAACTGTCATTTCTAGTAAGTTGGTCTGGCATTTTGCTAAGTCATCCTTTTTCAGTAGTCTGTGTGGACGAAAGCGCGGGCAAAAGCTAGTAACGAAATAAAGGAACTCCTTTGACTTGTGGCGTTACCTAGCAACGCCCGTGAGCAACGCATTGTTGATTTCATGACACTTTGAGAAGACACGATTAGTTACATTTAGCTCCGCGGTTATTTCGACATGATTATTTATTGTAGGGAACTATATTTTGTGTCATCAAAGTTTATATTTGTCATCAACTTGTATCATCTAATTAATAGATCTATCGCCACGAAATATTTTCATTCTCAAAAAAATAAAAAGTGTCGCCAGGTGCAAATTACCAAATTAATGTCAATATGTACGCAGAAAAAGAGATGGAATAACTTTATAATCGTAGTGCATCCATTGAATAAAAACTTTGTTCTCAGAATAATAGGTTTATTAAACAAATAACAGCTCCGTATTCAGAATAGTAGATCTGTCATCAAATAAATTGATTATCGTCCGCAGATTGCGATTTGTTTTTATTTGTTATTTTGTCATCAGTACCTGTAGTTACAAATTATTTCGTTCAATTCTCCAAATAATACTATTCGTTACCAATTTAATAGTTCAGTTCATAAATTTTTAAAATGTTCAAAGGGGCGGAGCCAAATTGGCGCGCTATGAAAATTGACCAATCATGCGCAGCGATGGGTGGTACACACGACAGCACGTCGACCTTTACACGCTAGCACTCTACTCGGTTGCGTTATGGGCGACTTTTCGACAAAAGTGTACAGACTGACGTGCTGTCGTGTGTACGAGAGGTGGCGGTTTACTTCATTCGCTTGATTCCGTGCTCCTTGTTGCAAGTGCATTTTATATTATTATTGTATTTTTGGTTTTAGTTGATTTCTCAATAGTTTATTTATATTATCATGGCATCAAGTTGTAGTGCAACTCCTACAATAACGTTATCATCGCTCGTTGAGAAATCACTAGTGGAGAAAGTGCTAGTACAACAATAGGTACAGTCGGCCACAGTCTCAGATATCCCTTTTTGTTCGATTAGCGCGCTTATGCCGCGCGCGATAAGAGCTGCCATGGGGTATCTGAGATTGTGGCCGACCGTACAAGCAGTATACAAGTACTTAATGTAAGATAGTAGTTAAATTCATAGATACAAAAACATTATTGTTCTGGATCTTTATGATTTTTTTAAGTTACATATTTCATTTAGTTAATGACTGTTTTTCCTTAATTTGATTATACAGTTATCAGGACAAACCTATTAAAATAAGTACAAACCTATTTATTTGATACTTGATAATATATCCCGATGATTATATGTGATTTATTATGAAATTGTTTTTATATTGTTTGGAGACTACACTTTGATGACAGATCTATTATTTTACGGACAAACCTTATTTTTTATAACATTCAAAACTTAATAAATTGATGATAGCTTAAATCATACCCTTTATTGTATTATAATAGGTTTCAAAGTTACGTACATTTGTGAATTTGTAGTAGCAATACCACTCGCTAACTGTGAAGGAAAACATCGTGAGGAAACCTGAGCGTGTGAGGCATTATACCCTTAAGGTGGGATGATAGCAACGTGGCGGGAAATTCAAAATTTTCACAGTTTTTTACATTTTATAGCTAAACTGAGCTATTTTTGTTCAGCGATTTTTGAAAATGAAAAGAATACTTTGTTATTTCCGCGAACGAAAAATCGCTGAACAAAAATAGCTCAGTTTAGCTTAAAAATGTAAAAAACTGTGAAAATTTTGAATTTCCCGCCACGTTGCTATCGTCTACCCTTAACGCGAAAATCGCCAATCCGCATTGAGCACGCGTGGTGATTAAGCTCGCACTCTCTCTCTGAGAGAAGGCCTTTGCCCAGCTAATGGGACATGTACACACGACATCACGCCAGAGTGTACACTTTTGTTGTAAAGACTCCCGTAACGTAACCGATTAAAGTGCTAGCGTGTAAGGGTCGACGTGCTGTCTTGTGTACAACTGTACAGGCTATATCTTACTTTTAATAGGTATCCTGCGAATACAGAGTATATAGAATTTCTGCAAACCTATTATAATACAACAATCATGTCGAAATAACCGCGGAGCTAATAATGTAACAAATCGTGTCTTTTTTAAGTGTAAAGAAATCGACAACCCGTTGCTAGGCAACGCCACAGACTCATCTGTCAAAAAGAAGAAGAAACTCATTTATGTATTCTTATGTACACACCACAGCACGTCGAGTGACTTTAAAACAAAAGTTTACACTCTGACGTGCTGTCGTGTTTACCTTTAGTTGTCTATTGTTTTTCTTGCATCCAACATAATAATTTCCTCGCTCTGTGAGATTAAAAGTTGTGAGTTTCGCACGGGTGCAATAATATTATTTGCGTCTCGTATTTCTGAATACCAGCATTCGCTGCAAAAAATAATTTTATTTTGCATCCTTGCATTATAACAAATATCTAACTATTTCGGTAACTTCGACATCTTTTGAAGATGCACTATTCAAAAAAATATATACCTAAGTATGACACTAGCATCGGCAAGTCAGCTGAAAAATTTGGCGCATTTTGTCAAGATTTCTAAATAGTAAGTACAAAATACTTGACACTTGATTTCGTCTAAATGTCCGGCTCTATAGGGACCTGAGTCCGGCTTTTCTATATTTGGGCGTGGCAGCCCTATATAAGGTCCCGGCAGAATACCAGCATTACGAGAAGTATTACGTACTTTCTCTGTAACAATGATGAGTCGGGTCCTTTTCACAAGCGCAGTACATGACATTTTCCTCTCTTTTGTTTTTGTACAATTTAACTTGCCTACTTGTGTATTTTTAGTCGTAAGTATCATTGTACTGCGTCTATTTGTAAATAGGTAAACTTTTTTTTTTATTACTAACTTACTACGTATAATCCTCTGAAATATGTCGTGTCATACTCGCTCGTATGACTCCTAAGTCATACGAGCGAGTACGTCAGTCGTCGAAATACTAACGCAGGGAAAATTTTTGTTGGACTGCAAACTGCGTGGGAATGGAACATTAGATTTCCGACGACAGTCCAACACAAATGTTTTGCTTACATACGAGTATCTAGCTTGACAATAGCTATCTCCTTCCACCATGTTTGTGTTTATTAACTAAGTATGGCAACACGCCGTCAAAAAACTAACGTTTGTAACGATGAATGGCAGCACATCTAAGGGTGGTATTAATAGTCCTCTGAGATCACCTACTTGAGATCGGTCTCAAGTAGGTGATCTCTGACTTCTATTAATACCACCCTAAAACCACGTCCTAGGCACTGCAGCGCCGAGTGATCTCTTCACCCATCACTCGGAGTCAAGGTGCCACTGGACGCTGTATAAAGCATCTCATTACGTAGATGCAAAGGCCTTAGTTTTTACCGGGTTCACTACGCCTTTTAGCAGATCCATGGACACACAAGCGTGAGGTCCCAGGTTCGAATCCTGGTGCGGGCACGTATGACTTTATTTTAAAACTTAAACTTTCGTAAGCACTGCACATTTTTATATCGTCGGCTATTCCGACAAAATAAAAGTAAGTGAAACCGTTAAAGCGATATAAAAATATGACTTTATTTATTTTACAGTAGCAATACCACTCGAAGAAAAACATCGTGAGTTAATCAGATAGCTGGACAAGCCTACCCCAACTAGACATGCCCCACTGCTGCCTACTCGTATCTAGTATGAGTGAAGGTGCCGCTGAACCAATTCAAATTTCATTACCAGTGGCGTAGCTTAATAGGGTCAAAGCGGGACAAGGTCCCGGAGCCCCCAAGCTCAGAGGGCCCCCTCGGACCTTGACACCACACCGTATTGAAATAACAAAAAAATCTCCCAGGTTAGATAACCCTATGTGCGAGGAATCAACAAAAAAAATTGACGTCCTTATTTGGACCTGTAATATTTTGACTTTATAAAACCTAAAATGTTTAGTTGGGGCCTCAGTTTGTTTTTTGCCCCATGCCCTGGTTACATAACTACGCCACTGCTCATAACAGAGATGCAAAGAAAGGCATTACAGTATTGCTATCTTTCATCGGGCAGGTTACGTATGTAGGTCTGCAACATCTATTAGACCATCCCACTTAATGTTGTTTGAGTTGAGTACCGACCGATCTACTTTGCATGGCAAAGGGAATGCTGCGTGATGTCGTCGCTACGAGTACCTACTGTGCATTGCAACGCCGACCGTTCGCTCGCATTTTAACTGACTTGCTCTAATGCCCTATCTACAGGGACAGTTCTCTGCGCAGTACAAAATTGCTGGAGTTTGTGATATTTTCTCCACCGATAACGAGTGGTATTACTACCACAGATTGACATTGGCTACATATTTGCACCCTTCGGCGTAGAGACCCTTGTTGTCGCCTCGGGTGACGAGAGGGCTGGTGCCTACCTTGGGCATAGGTTGAGCCTCGCCATCCAGCGGGGCAACGAAGCTGCCAGCCTTCTGGGCACCCAACCGGGCGAAGGTGGCGACCCTGGCTCAAAGTGTTTGCCTAAGTTAGTACATATTTTTACTCAAAAACGCTCCTAATGTGGTCATTAATATAAAAATCCTCTTTGAGCAAAGTCGGACTTGCCGGCACTTTGATTTGGCGCCAGCAAAGATGTATGAAATTTCATTACTTTCGTGTTTTGCGGCCGGCAATTTCCTTTTCATCTCACATGCTCGGAAAGTACGCTGTTACTTTAAACATGCGATCGTAGAAAATCCTTTTTTAAACCAGTTTGCATTTTTGTGCGCTTCGAAATTAGAACTCGACGCTCTAATAAAAAATATATAAGGTACACACGACAGCACGTCAGACTGTACACTTTTGTTGTAACATCGCCCGTAACGTAACCAAGTAGAGTGCTAGCGTGTAAGCGTTTACGTGCTGTCGTGTGTACTCCTTCAACTTTTAGCGTTGCCTAGCAACAGGTTGTTGATTTTATGACACTTCAAGAAGACACGATTTGTAATCAACAACCAGAGATGGCTAAATGCCCGGGTTAAAATCCACCGCTGGATTAAAATCCATTTCTGCCCAATAAATGCCGGGCATTTATAATAAACGCCGGGCGGAAATGAAATTAATTTTGTCCTTACATTCGGTGCATAATCGGTAACAAAAAAAGCTACAAACAGGTGAAATACGAACTTAATTTTAATGTTTGAACATGAAACCTTATGTGAAGATGATTAAATGAGAAAAGAGAAAAAAAAGTAGGGACTGGACAAAATTGTAAAAGAAAAAATGTTGGCGAGAGTTTGAAATTACCCTGTGAGTGACGGTTTCCTATCGTATTATCGAATGTCTTTTCACCGAATATCGTTGCATCGACAACGAATCACCGAATGGTCGGATCATCGAAAGGTTCGTTTGATCGAACGTTCTACTTTATTATTTAAAAATAACGCTTATTGAAAATTATATGATGTGATGGATGAGTAAGTGAGTTTCAAGAAATATTATGCGTTGTGTGAGGTTTACAAGCTAAAATGTAACATTGGTTCACCTAAAGTAGCGTGTCGGGTTTTTTTTTTCAGAGTCGTTACAGGTTTGATTTCCAGTGGCAGCATGTAATAGTGACTTTACACCTGTTTTGGTTTCCTTACCCGAAGGGTGCCAAACGGGACTTACAAACTCTGCCTTCGCTGTCTGTCTATCTGTCCTAAATTTGTAGTGACAATACTTGCTAATGAAGGGAAAATCGTGAGGAAACCTGAACGTCGGGCATATAATTAACGCGAAAAACGCCAATCCGCAGTGGGCACGCGCGTGGTGGGACATTTGAATAGGTACTGCCGGGTGGCAGCTTGTGAAACGACAGTTGTAGTAGGTACCTACTGGGCTACCACTGCTCTAGCTCTAAATATTGGTATAGGGCATTTGATAAAACGACCTATTCGATGAAGGGTACCATCGGTGATCCGACCATTCGGTGATTCGTTGTCGATGAAACTACATTCGGTGAAAAGACATTCGATGATACGATAGGAATCTGCTGTGATACCCGTTGGGGAAGTCATTGCTTAGGTATGCTTTCAAAATATGCAAAACACTAAAGTTGCCATTCATACCTTGGCTGTCCACGAAAAGGCTAGGTACACACTTACCAATGGAGGCTAACCCAAATCAGCACTACTAGACGAAGGATATTGTAAAATGTTGAAACAATGCCACCTGTCTCTGGAACCCATTACAGAGGCTATAATACGTCTAGAATTCAATCAAAAACCCATAAGGATTTTTTAACTTTACAAAACATGCATTCCAATTTCCAAGTTACTTTTCTGTTTGCCAGAAGTAACAAAATTTGAAAACGAAGTCAAGGAAAAAATCTAGACGTTGTTGATGTGAGCTCTGCACGATAACGCCTTATAAGTTTGAGAAAGAGATATCTAATAACGAACACCAAGGTATTAAATATTAGTAACATACTCTGACACGGACGTCCTATCCTGTAGCGGACGGACTGTAGGTAAGTTGATGGTTCACAGAATAGAAAAACAATCACACTAAGCTATACACTGCACTGCATACAAAAATATCGGAATAGTTAACAGTGTCCATCTTGTGCTTGAGGTCAGCTATTTAGTGATATAGACTAAAATGTACTGCAAATTTTAAACTGTTTTAGTGAAATCAAACTTTTTTTGACGGGAATTGCTTGGGTAGGCGCTAGGAACACATAGTGCTGGAATACGCATCGTTTTTTAAATATGAGATCTTGAAAAAAAACTCAAACTTATTCTGTCGGGCGTCGGGAAACTATAGGGTGCACTCTAAGTCGATAGCGAAACTTTAAGTAGGCTGTCTACTGATCAATACAAACAACTTGTACCTACTAGGTGGCGAAAAAAATGGAGCGAAAAAAATATCAGCCACTTCATATATTTGGCGCAGTACTGATTCGACCTTTTGTATGGAACAGCTGATATTTTTTTCACTCTATTTTTTTCGCCAACTAGTACAAGATGTTTGTATTGATCAGTAGACAGCCTACTTAAAGTTTCGCTATCGACTTAGAGTGCACCCTGTAGTAACTGGGTCGCTTTGGAGGTGTTTTTTTTATGGGAATCGCTTGGGTAGGTCCTAGGAAGCAAATAAGGTCCTGTGACTTGGTGCCGGGTAACGTACCATTTTTTATAAAAAAAAATACATAACTCAAAAACAGTGCGTTTCCCGGCATCAAGTTACAGGACTTTTTTTGCTCTGCAGAACCTAACCAATCAGTAACCGGTCAAAAAAAAAAAAAATATTTGTAAAAAAATCTAAGTTTTCGGCCCATAGCGCCGATAGCGCCCCCAACACTACACCGCAACCAATTTTCTTTCCTATTATCGTCATTTAATATTTTCCGAATAAGGTTTTGTAAACAAAAAAGTAATTTGTGGTGAATTTCTATTTATGCCCGCCGAAATGGGCAAAAATCCATTTCTGCCCGATTTTAACCCTTTCTGCCCGATTAAAATCGTTTGGGCAGAAAAGGCAGAAATTCATCGCCCATCTCTGTCAACAACCCGTTGCTAGGCAACGCCATATACTCCTTTGTGAAGAAGCAAAGAAGAAGGAAACTCATTTCACTAACCTCTATGTAGGTACCTATGTCTATTGTTTGTCTCGCATGGCTAATGTGAGCTCGCTTCTGTGAGATGAAAAGTTTTGTGTTTCGCACGAATGCAATATTATTTGCGTCTCGAGCTTCTGAATACCTCGCTACGCTCAGGTTTCTTTTTTTGAACCACTCGCTACGCTCGTGGCTCAATTTTAGAACCCACCGCAAACAATAATTTTGCATTCTTGCATAACAAATAACTATTGAAAATCCATTGCTGTCGAGTTTTGTTTCAAAATTAGAACTCAGAAACCAGGTGCAAAAAGGATTGGGTGTTTGGTTGTTTCGAAAACAAAAGCGCGGCCATATTGTTTTCGCGCGTTCTTCGAAGTTGTTTTTTCTATGCTTGCTGTTTTTGTCGTGAGCAAGAACTTTTCAAGCGATGAATCCTTCGATTCAATGTGTTTAACACCGCCGGTCATTCAAAAGGAAGCGAATTGGAAATTTCTTGCCACCGAAGTCAAATGATAAATACCAGCTTTCCTACGAAAAGTTTGTGCAATGGAAAATCTTCAGAAAGTTAAGTAAAGCTTCTATTTAAACGCGGCGATAATGAACTACTTACTTAGTTTAGTTTAGTTTAGTTTATTTATTTAATAAAACCCACAGCACAAATCAAATTACATAGGTAAATTATTTTAAAACTAATCACCGGCCAATTACGGGCTTACATTATTTAGGTAAATCTTTAACTGCGAAACACAACATGCGTGCAAGAGAATAAATAACACTAATAATATATTTCTACATGCATTAGAAATATACATTGTTAAAATTAGGGAAATTTAAATAAAATATTACATCCAAAATTAGCATCATAATAATAAAATTCCATTCAAAATTAGCATAAAAAAAATACAATAAAAATAAAGAATAAAATTATTTCATCAAAAAAGCCATTCTTTCTCATTCTAAGTGTGTATTGGGGAATATACTGTTGATTTTAGTATTTGGAAGTGTTGAGAGTGTAGTGCAATGTGTACGTGTATGTGTTTGTGTGTGTGTGTGTGTGTGAGATGGTGTTTGCTTTAAAGAGAAAATTTAGCTTTGTTAAGTTTTATTTAAAAGTTTAGTTGTAACATGTTTCTTGAAAACTCCCGGGGCGACGTGGAAGATATCCGTATCAGAAAATTTCTTATTATATGTATTAGGCAAACGGCAACTCATAGAATTTTGAGCATAGTTTGTGTCAACAGAAGGTACGTTAAAGAGAGAGCCAGCAGTATGGCGAGTACGGGTAGATGGGGCCCACAGGGTAATCAGAGTGTTGACCAGATCAGGACAGTCGACGAAACCATGGCAAACCTTATACAGAAGCTGCATGTCTAGAAGAGTGCGACGATCTTCAAGTGTCATAAATCTGTGATGTTGGCAAGATGTCTCGTAATCTACATCAGGGGAGTGTGTCCGATAGTTAAGATGATGTAGGAACTTCCTCTGAATAGACTCAATAGTATGACAGTAGGTAACATACTGTGGATTCCAGATGGGACTACAATATTCCAATACACTCCTCACATACGCATAGTATAAAGTGCAAATACTTTTTGGATCTTTAAAAGGCTTGCTGACCCTAAGTATAAATCCAAGATTTCTATACGCCTTGTTGTTGATGGCTTCAACATGATCATGGAAGGTCAGCTGTGAGTCCAGCAATACTCCCAGATCACGTATGGAAGTCACTACTTGAATTTTAGTGCTATCGAGATAGTAAGTGTGAGAAATCGGTTTGGTTCGCCTCGTAAAAGTAATATGATTGCATTTGGATGCGTTAACGTTGATTCTGTTTCTTAAGTAGTATGTTATTAGGCGGTTAAGGTCTTCTTGGAGGTGCAAGCAATCCTGAACTGACTTAATTCTCATGTAAATCTTTTTATCATCGGCATATAAGATAAATTTAGCATGATTGAAACAGTAACCGATGTCATACAGGTAGGCAACATAAAGCAACGGTCCCAGAATAGAGCCCTGTGGTACTCCAGATGGAATTGGGACTTTTTCATTATTACCACTAATCATTTTCGTTCAATAAATATTTTACTTAGCCTTTTTAGTCGATTCACAACCTATTTTTTAAGATAAAGTGCATGCCGCACTATACGTGGGCATTCACTTTATTCCTGACTAGCTTTTGCCCGCGACTTCGTCCGCGCAGACTTGGTTTTTTCCCGTTATCAAATAAAAAATAGCCTATAGCTCTCAGCGATAACGTAGCTTCCCATTAGTGAAAGAAATTTTGAAATCGGGTGAATAGTTTCGGAGATTACTCCCTACAAACCTACATACATACTTACAAACTTTTCCTCTTTATAATATTAGTGTATGTATGTATAGTGTATGTAGAATAGTGTAGATGTAGACGTAGACTATACGAAGGCGTGGGATGTGGTTTAGGCACGGTTTAGGTAAATGGGTTGAACGGATTCACTACGCCTTGCCGAAACACGTTTCACCTAGTTACACTTCACCTATGACGTCTCATCTAACCTACAGTAGAGCTAACGTTCAATTCATCTAATGTTTGTTTTAACTATAACCATTTGTTCGAAGCTACACTTCACCTAATTACGATTCCACTAAACACAATTCATCGAAGCATCATTTGTTCGATGCTAGGTACATTTCACCTTATAATAACTAGTGGTTCGCCCCGAACTATGAACTCGCGAGTGTACCTAACTTTTGCTAACACCATTTGCGCAGGCGCGCGCGCGCATTGCATATAAACTTAACAACCCCATATCTCGGCAACCCCTCAACCGATTTGGCTCATGTTCGAACTTAAAAATTCTTTTAATTTAATTTACCCGTCTGCCAAATTTCATGATGATCCGACCAAATTTACTCAAGTTCGGTACGGTCGTGTGGCGTGAACAGCGCACCGCACAGTGCGTTGGTTCGGCCGCACCAGGTTCGAGCGTCTGTTACTGCTATAAGTGTCGACGTGCTAACACTTGGGCCTTAAGACTGTAACGCAAATATAATAAAAAGTAAATATAATAAATAGTAAGTAAAATAATTAAACGCAAGTAAAGCGGAATAGTGACTTCAAAATATGTTTTTCTTCTTTTTATTTATAAATGGCAAATAAAATGTGTGTTTATGTTATACCTATCCAATTAATTTGTTTTTTTTAATGAGATATCTTCAAGTCCACGTTCCCTTAGAATCTCATAGACGGCGTAAAACAACTTTGGTCATAATTTTTAAAGTTCTGTCACAGAACCCTAAAAAGTCAAAATTTTGTCTATGATATTGTAAACTTTTTTTTGTAAACCCTTAAAAAAACCTGCTAAATGCGAGTCGGACTCACGCACTAAGGGTAAAACGAGCCTCGAGGCGTAGCCATGAAAACGCGATGCAGGCGGAACGCGACGCTGGCGGAAAGCGACGGGGCCGGCAAAATTCAATCAAATGACCTCTAGATAAAACCACATTAGACTAAACAATTCCTAGATGAAATAAGCTCTCGGTCTAATGACATTCGGTGAAATGAACCAAAGGTGTAATGTCATTCGGTTAAATGAAGTCTAGTTTAAGTGACATTGGATGATACGTCATAGGTGAAGTGTAACTAGGCGAAATGTAATTCGGCAAGACGTAGTGAACCCGGGTTGGGGGATAACTGGGGGTGCTTATATCGAGAGAGGCCGTGTATTCTGGTTAAATTGGCACTATGTGCTTGACCCATTTCGCTAGTGGATTTGACTAATTCGAATAAATGGAGTCTGCTTCCCAATCTACCTCAACGAACTTCTCTAGGATAGTAAGGTGAAAAATATCATGATAGAAGTTCATCTTTTGGACCGCAGTTTCTTCTCGTTTCAGAGTCCCTTGTTCTACCCTCTGTGCTACAGCTAGGTTCGATTCCCGGTGCGGGTATGTATATGTTACCGGCCAAACCCGATTTAAGGATAAACTAGTTTCGCCTAGGCCAAACTAGTTTTTCCGAACGTCGTATGGATAAACCGGTATGTCCTAGGCCAAACTAGTCTAGCCGAAACTCGTTAGGAGAAACCAGTTTAGCCTAGGCCAATCTAGTCTGGCCTAGCAAGAATATGTAAGCTTCAGGATAAACTAGTATGGCCTAGCCCGAGCTGATATTGACGAATGATCAGGTATGAATGTTACCATATCTCGTAAACTAAGAGGTTTAGCGCAAAAATTACGATATTTTCGAACCCCTTAATAACCCCGGAACCAAGCCTTTTACTTCTATACGTGTTCTAAAAACCGACATACAGGGTGTTAAACATACAGGGTATTCCTGAAAGTGTGACAGACAGTCGAAAAAGATTTAAAACAAACGTTAGGTCAGTAGGTTTGGTTGGCGACACACTGACATACCTCTTTTTGTTTACGAATGCTTCTTTAAACCGGACAAAACCGGACATACCGTAGACTTTTTGAATGTAGACTTTTTCAAATTCGGAAAAGTAGAATCTGTATTACCCCTACTCAAATAGGGCTAGACTAGTTTGGCCTAGGCTAAACTAGTCTAGCCCTATGCTCGTATGGAGAAACCAGTTAAGCCAAACTAGTTTAGCCCTATTGAGTAGGGGTAATACATCATCATCATCATCATCATCATCATCAGCCCACCGCTGCTCACTGCGGGGTATAGGCCTTTTTCCCTACAGATTCTACTTATTTATGCTAGCCTAGTACTTTTTCTTAAAATTAACAAACCCGCCGTAATTATTTGAACAGTAGGGGACGCATTTAGAGGCCGAATTTGAAAAAGTCTACATTCAAAAAGTCTACGGTATGTCCGGTTTTGTCCGGTTTAAAGGACCATTCGTAAACAAGAAGAGGTATGTCAGTGTGTCGCCAACCAAACCTACTGACCTAACGTTTGTTTTAAATCTTTTTCGACTGTCTGTCACACTTTCAGGAATACCCTGTATGTTTAACACCCTGTATGTCGGTTTTTAGAAAACGTATAGAAGTAAAAGGCTTGGTTCCGGGGTTATTAAGGGGTTCGAAAATATCGTCATTTTTGCGCTAAACCTCTTAGTTTACGAGATATGGTAACATTCATACCTAATCATTCGTCAATATCAGCTCGGGCTAGGCCATACTAGTTTATCCTGAAGCTTACATATTCTTGCTAGGCCAGACTAGATTGGCCTAGGCTAAACTGGTTTCTCCTAACGAGCTTCGGCTAGACTAGTTTGGCCTAGGACATACCGGTTTATCCATACGACGTTCGGATAAACTAGTTTGGCCTAGGCGAAACTAGTTTATCCTTAAATCGGGTTTGGCCGGTAACATATATATTTTCAAAGCCAAGTTCATTTGTGAATTTGCAGTAGCAATATCACTAAACTTGTAAAGGAAAATATCGCGATTGACTTGTCTTTCCTGTACGCTAGGGCCTAGCTTAGTTGGCCTAGCTGCTAGGCCAACTAAGCTTTCAGGAAGATAGGTATTGGGCAAGCCTCGTCGAACAAACATTCATATACAGGGTGTTTCAAAAAGGTCCTGTGACACTGAAAAGGGTCCCTTAGCTCATTAATACAAGCAACTTTGACTATGGAGGCAAGTGCGAAATCTACCCCTAGAACAGTAATTGATTTTTAGTATGAAACAGCTGATATTGTTTCAAGATTTCAACTTGGTGCTATAGTTAATATTGCTTATATTGATGAGTGAAGCGACCCCCATCAGTGTCACAGGATCTTTCTGTAACACCCTATATAGACACATACAAACGCTGGATATTTAAACTACCTATATATAGACTCGGAGAACTTCGATCGCTTCGCTCGCTCGATAACTTAAACATTCGAAGCAGCAGCTGTTATTTGCGTTCGCTATCACTCAAAGATTGCGTTCACGTAATTAGGACCATCAAAGGGGCACCAAAGTGCCAACTTCGTTCGAAACTCTTTGTGTAATTTAGCGAAAACCGATTAATAACAAAGTAAGTGGCGCAGAAACATTCAGCGCTGGGCAATTAATTTGACAAGTCATTCATCATAACAACTATAGGGAAGAGGATACTACATAACTCAAAAAATTTTAAAAAACCGACTTCACTGGTTAAAGGTGCACTGTTATTATGCTTTGGTCGCGAAGTTTCTTTAGTAAGGTTTTTTGGGATCGCGGGTGTACTAGGGCCCTGTCTTGCCGGCACCTTTCTCGAATTCGCACGCACACAGCAATCGACGCGCGGCCGACCGCTCACGCACACTCTTGCACGGTCGACTGCGCGAATAGTGATGTAAAATTGAAGAATCGAAAATGTACTTTTTATTTCAAACTAGCATTTGCGCACGTTGTTTACCCGACTGTCCAAAGGAGGGTTATGTTTTTCACGTTCTGGAAATTATGGGAATTATGAACCACCTCCACCACTCACGATCCTGTGCCAGACGTAGCCACTGTATTCCGGTTACCAATTCTATGAATAACCCATATCTCCTAAACGGCTAATGCTAAACCCATGTTCGTTCATGGTACATACCCTAAGAAAAGGACTCGACAAAATCTACCCGATTCAAGTATCAAAACTTTAACTGCCCATATCTCCTAAATGGCTAATGCTAGATAAGTCTAAGCTCTACCTCTACCTGATGAAAGAAACAAAAATAACTAGTTGTTCGCCCCGAACTATGAACTCGCGACCCCATATCTCAGCAACCCCTCGATCGATTTGGCTCATGTTCACACTTAAAAATTCTCTTTGCCTCATTTACCTACCGGTGTGAAGTTAGCTGACAAAACTTGGCTGACAATAATAATTATAATACTGCTAAATTAAGATGGTAATTTTTTAAATGCATTTTTCAGGCCTTGTAAGTATCCTGAAAGTCAGTAACTGTAAAAAATGATTGCTCAGATCAAAACGGTCAAGTTCGAGCCGGAATCAAATAGTTTTTCTTAAATATGTTCTCAGTTCAATCTTAATTTTATGCAAACCGATTAAGATTCCAGGCAAGATTAGTTTTTTACCACTCTTGACGCTATGATTTTCTTTAGCACATACTACAATCTGTCCAACAACACCAAACTCAGGCTTGGATTCCATTCAGAAGTACTCAAAAAAATTTGCTGACAAAAATAATTTCACGGTTTTTTCAACTATTTTCAGTTTGGTCAAAATTAAAAGCCGCCAGAGTTTTTTACCACTCTAGACGCTATGGTTTTCTTTAGCACATACTATAAGCTATCCAACAACACCAAAATCAGGCTTGGATTCCATTCAGAATTGTGTCTAGAGTTGTAAAAACTCTGACGGCTTTTAATTTTGACCAAACTGAAAATAGTTGGTAAAATTGTGAAATTATTTTTGACATTAAATTTTTTGGGTACTTCTGAATGGAATCCAAGCCTGATTTTGGTGTTGTTGTAAAGCTTATAGTATGTGCTAAAGGAAATCATAGCGTCTAGAGTGGCAATAAACTCTGGCGGCTTTTAATTGTGACTAAACTGAAAATAGTTGGAAAAATCGTAAAATTATATTTGTCAGCTAACTCTTTTGGGTATTTCTGAATGAAATCCAAGTCTGATTTTGGTGTTGTTGGATAGCTTTTAGTATTTGCTAAAGGAAACCATAGCGTCTGGAGTGGTAAAATCCTCTGGTGGCTTTTAATTTTGAAAGAACTGAAAATAGTTTTGGAAAAATAGTGTAATTATTTTTGTCAGCTAACTTTTTTGGATACTTCTGAATGAAATCCAAGCCTGATTTTGGTGTTGTTGGATAGCTTATAGTATGTGCTAAAGAAAACAGCAGCGTCTAGAGTGGTAAAAACCTCTGGCGGCTATTAATTTTGACCAAACTGAAAATAGTTGGTAAAATTGTGAAATTATTTTTGACAATAAATTTTTTGGGTACTTCTGAATGGAATCCAAGCCTGATTTTGGTGTTGTTGTATAGCTTATAGTATGTGCTAAAGGAAATCATAGCGTCTAGAGTGGCAATAAACTCTGGCGGCTTTTAATTATGACTAAACTGAACATAATTGGAAAAATAGTAAAATTATATTTGTCAGCTAACTTTTTTAAAAACTCTGGCGGCTTTTAATTATAAACTTTAAGAGCAGTTTTACGCGTTTTTTAGAAACTTTAGATATTTTTTTCTAGCTTGCTATCAATTATATGCCAAAATCAATTGTTATGGGGTGTAATACAACTCTTCAAAAACTTGTGTAATTATTTAATGGTCATAATACTAATATTTTCTGTCATGAACCACAAAAACTGTGCGGTACGTTTAAGTACTAACCCTCCTTACTGGTAGGGGGTCGCGAAGATAGCAGGGTAGCGGTTTTTTTTTCTTCAGTTATTTTAAATTTTGAAGCTAAACTGAGCTGTTTTTGTTCAGCGATATTTCGTTCACGGCAATAAAATAGTATTCTTTTCATTATTCTAAACAACAGAACAACAATCATTCAGCCGAGTATGTGTTGGTCGACAAAGCAGTACCCACAAAACTAGTTTATGACCAGAACACAATCGTCTGAATTATTGTTGTTCTGTTGCTTACAATAATGGAAATAATACTATGTTATTGCCGCGAACGAAACATCGTTGAACAAAAATAGCTCAGTTTAGCTACAAAATGTAAAAATCTCTGAAATTTTTGAATTTCCCGCCACGCTGCTATCTTCCAGCCTTAAGGTGGGGCGATAGCAACGTGGCAGGAAATTCAAAATTTTCACAGTTTTTTACTGTTGTTGTTCTGTTGTTTACAATAATGAAAAGAATACTACAGGGTGTTAAAAGACCGCCAACAAAGCGGGAAACCACGTATTGTCCTCATCATAAGGAACATTTTTGCCCAAGGAACTATGCTTGGGAAATCAACGGTTTCCGAGATAATGAGGTTCAAAGTCGGACTTTTCAAAACTTTTTTTTCGCAGAAATGCATTCAGTATCTAGTTCTTAACATATCTTCTCAAGAAGCCATATCAAAATTATGAATATTTCTTGCAAATAACGACGTTAAAATTGTAACCCGCAATGTATTCTAAACATCGGCACTTCAAGCTTAAGTAACATAAACTGATACCTACGCTTGCGCAATATGACTTCTGTGCGTTACACGTCCATAGCGTGATAAAATATTTTTCAAAATTATAACCTAAAAAACCAAAATCATTTCCCATCAATAATTTATCGAAAAACTACTTTGTTTTGGTGGCTTTCGGGTCTGTTGGCGGTCTTTTAACACCCTGTATGTTATTGCCGCGAACGAAATATCGCATTCACCGATTTAGGTACTCTTAAATTGTTAACAGACATTGTTTTATGAGTTTATGACAAACGTGCATCCAAAACTTCAACGATTTTAGCCTTGACTCTCTACTAAACGGATATTTCTATGAAAAGGCTAGTAACGCGCGCAGCGCGCCCGAAAATTCACCATATTTGCCCTTAAGTTCTTTGACAGAGATTTCCCAGTTAAATGGGACAAAGGTGCTCAACATTCGACGATTCTTTTCTCTATTATACAGCATTTATTTGTGAATAGGACAAACCCGAAAATTTACCGATTTTACCCATTAATTACATAAGTACCCGAGGGTTTATTTGTAAATAGGACAGCGCCCTCGCATAACCATCGATTCTACCCTTAAATTTGATAATGGACATAGAAAATAGAGCAAACGCGCGCAGCGCGCTCGAGAAATAGCCGATTTTACTCTTACATTTCGTAATGGCTAATGAATTTGGGGCGATCATGACCCCATGTATTTACAATGTTGTGGTTAAGTTTATTTACCGCTCTCTGTCCTATGGAGTTATATTTTTACACATGCCGCAACTTTCATCCAAAGAGCCGCATGCGGCTCGCGAGCCGCAGGTTGCCGACCCTGCACTATACTATAGCCCAGGGCCCTTAGCGTAACGCAATGGTGCCAAAATGGGCTCCCGGTTGACGGTTTTAATTACGATTTATTAATGCTGTCGGTCCAGTGTCAGTCCTTTTAATGTTTTTGTAGTACAGCAAAGAATACTAAGAGTCTAATGCTATAGGATTAGATCGCTGGTTGTAGGAGAACAACGAAAAAATCCCGGTTTTGTCCTTCTACCTGGGACGCCATTGATACTCCATTGTGTTACAGGGTAAGGCCCCTGAAACTAATCCACAAACTAATGTGAACTATCCAGCCAGTAGTCGAGCCGCCTGATGACTGATCGGGCGAGCAAATGATTCGCTGCGGGCTCTGTTCGCTCGGTCGAGCGGACTCACCCCCTTGCAACAACCTCTAGGCAGTGTTGCCATGTTTGTGCAAATTTCCCCTTTTTAGCCGATTTTGGAAAGTCCAATGGTGACTCATGCTCCCAGATTTTTTTTAGATAATTAAAACACCATTTAGTACTCCAAGAACAACTGGACTTATTCCATATCTTTGATTTCTTAGTTTGTCTCTTTTTAAAACATGAAATACATGAAAAAATATATTAGCACGGACGAGCTTGCGGGCAAAAGCTAGTGATTTTTATAGCATCCAGTGGCATCTCCGTACTCACACTAGATGAGTGCGTTAAGAACATACCGATTGCCTAATTTTCAGTGAGAATTTTCGTTTTCTCGATTTCTGCTCGTTACACACTACACAGAAACCGAATAGTACAGTCGCCCATAACCCTTTAATTCCTGTTTAATTCACGGAAAAGGTTACCAGCTGCTCTTTTCTGCATATAAAAGCACGTAATTCTGCATATAAAAACCTAAGGCGGACTTGCGTCAGTCAGGGTTAGCCAACTAACTCGGAGTGGGTTTTTTCTCGTAAATATTCTACAGCATCATTAGATTGCCATACATCGTTACACACAGAAACCAAAGACATGGTGGAGCCGAAGGCAGTTGTCAGTTTTTACCCGACTACGCGAAGCAAAAAGGAGGGTTATGCTTTTAGCAGTGTATGTATGTTGGTATGTATGTATACTATATGTATGTTTGTTTATGTGTTCATCTGTTCCGTCGCAGAGCCTAAACTACGCGGCCGATTTCAACAAATAAGGTGTCATTGAATTTTTTTTCAATCACCCAGGTGACCTAGTATAGTTCAATGTTAAAAAAATCCAAGATGACGGCTGTGGTGCGCCCTAAAGTGGTGGACCCAAAAATAAAAATGTTTGGATACCAACGTCTCATGGATATCAAATTAAAGAACTTTAGAGAATATTTAAACAAGTAGAACAAAAAAATACCGAAATGTGTTTTTTGGCCCATTTTGGTGCTATTCTGGGTCATCGTCCAAGATTAGGTACTTAGATCTTCAATATTTTGGTCATCCCATTTTTTACGATGACTCTTACTTTTTCACCTATCATTCAAATCCGAGCTAAATATACTTAGTTAAGTACTTACTTGAGTTATATTGTACTTACTTGTTTCCTTCGTATTTTGCAGATCCTTGGTCTCTTGATATGCCATGCTTCTCTGAATCTCGGCGTGTTTCTTACATTCGTACGGTAAGCAACACCCTTGTTTACCCCATGAAAGCTCTTCGTGCGCGGGATAAGAGTGTCAATCGAAATAAAGGGGGGGTATCCTAGTGTGTCGCTTACTATACAGTGTCGATAGAAACTACGAAGTGGGATTCTGGTTTGTCGTATTTCGCTAGCTTCGACGTTCGCTGTAGCAATGTCTGTATCAGTAAGGTAAATGCAGCTATGAATGGCGCATTGAAAGCCTTGAGGGCTAAGCTTGCTACAAGTCTGTTATGCATTTTAATTTGATGAAAATTGTGTGAAAAGGGGCAGTTTTCGCTGCTACACTATACGTTCCTTGGCCGCAAACATAACACTTACAGTCATGCATATAAAATTCATGAATTTTGTGTGAAAATTAGAATTATCTAAAAACCACGGTACTACTTTATATAGACCCCAGCAGTAATAAATTAGCTTCGAGAAAGAAAAGTGGTCGTTGTCTGATTGATGGACAGTAGGACCAATAGGAAATAAAGGTTCACGGGGTAATACCACACCACACTTGTGGTAGAACCACGAGGACGTGGTACGAAGCAGACCAAGTGGTTAGAGGATAGGTATTCTAGATCGTATAGACGTACTTAGTTCGCGTAAGAAGAAAGCGAAAGTGAAAACACAATATAGGAATATGCAGTAATTTATGTACATGTAAACGGCCGAAAGGCGCCTTATATCTACGTGCCCCGAATCTCGGTAGTTACGTAGATAGATAACTTTCGTATTGACGGTATAGTTGAAGCTAAAGTCGGCCACACGCTAGGGTATCCCTTTTTGTTTGATTGGCGCCCTTATGCCGCGCGCGGTAAGAGCTGCTATGGGGTATCTGTGACTGTGGCCGACCGTACGTACGAGTAGGTATAACCCGACCGAGATTGCACAAGCGGGCGCAGGTAGAGTTTGGCTAACAAATGCGTATTATGCGTCTTAAAAGTTTCAGGCAAACTGGCGCTCTACCAATGAGGGCCACCGTTATAGTGGTCACTAGTTGGCGCCACTGTCTAGTAAGGTCATGAAGTACAGCTCTTAAAGTTAATTATTTCGGACGTAAAAAAAGTTTGCTTACATTAAAATCACATTGAAACTGTACCAATAAAAAGTTTCGAGCAAGCCCCGTGAATACAATTTTCCGAAATATAAAACTGTTTCAAGGCAGAGTGAGGTAGCAACAGCGGGACAGCAACTATTTGCCATAATAAACCCGCGTAGCCCATACAAACATAGACATTCTGACCTTACGCAACACCAGTGCCCCTATCTACAAATCCAAGTGTGGTAGCCTTCATTGAGCTACAGAGACAAGTAACGGTTGATGAGTATTTTCAACCTGCAAGCGTAGCATAAGGCTGGGTTAGAGCGTATCTATGGGTTTATAACTCTGTCTATCCCGCTCTCTACGTCAAACAAAAGAGCAAGATACATAGTTTTAAACCCATAGATACGCTCTAACCCAGCCTTATGCTACACTTGCTATATGTCCTGTATGTATGTATGGTGAAGATAATGCAAACTTCTTACACAGGTGGCGCCTCCGTCCGTAAGCCGATATACAGGGGCCTTAGCCTGTAACGCAATGGTGCCAAAATGGGCTCCCGGTTGACGGTTTCTATTACTATTTATTAATGATGTCGGTCCTTTTAATGTTTTTGTAG
Organism: Zelleria hepariella; assembly: GCA_949319315.1. Lineage (NCBI taxonomy): Eukaryota > Metazoa > Arthropoda > Insecta > Lepidoptera > Yponomeutidae > Zelleria > Zelleria hepariella. The sequence goes on from OX439379.1 coordinate 31,363,759, forward strand.
CACAGCAAAGAATATTATGAGTCTAATTCTATAGGATTAGTTCGCTGGTTGTAGGAGAACAACGAAAAAATCCCGGTTTTGTCCTTCTACCTGGGACGCCATTTGTGTTACAGGCTAAGGCCCCAGGTTGAAATATTCGCATTGACAGTTACTTTGCTCGGTAGATCAATTGGAAGAGCTCCGGAACGGTTTGCCTAAGGTTGCAGGTTCTAGTCCTGTCCCGGGTGAATTTTAAAGCCAAACTCTATCGATTTCAAGGACACGTGGAGTTACTCTACTGAAGTATTCCTATGTTGTGAAAATGATTTCTATGACGTCGATAAGTTTGCAGGGCTTTCCTAGAAAGTTAAACAAGCTCTTGATACCTGCTGGTTGAGAGCAGTTTAACTACTAAAATGTTTCCTAAGCGCTTAAAGTTTCTAGGCTGCGCTATTGTGTTCGCTTTTTAGTATGAAATCACCGAGAGCAAATCTGTTCCAGTTGGGTCCACTACTTTTGACGCCTTGAAAACTGTATTTTCGTTTTTATACACCCGGTCTGTGCCATCGTAGCGTGGGTAATTTTAGTTTTGGTTTCATATTTGACTTGGTCAAGAGCATCATTAGGATCGTAAGATCAATCACAGTTTAAACTCGGACCATAAACCTCGCATAGAATAAACCTCGCATTTTATATGAAAATTTTTAAACTAGACTTTTTGGTTTAAACTGTGATTGATCTTACGGGCCTTAGAGTGTTCTGAAACTTATTCAAACTTTTAAACTTTAATGAAAATTTTTAAACTAGCCTTTTTGGTTTAAACTGTGATTGATCTTACGGGCCTTAGAGTGTTCTGAAACTTATTCAAACTTTTTTTCAGCCGTTCTTGTTGATGAAGGGAATTTTGAAATAATTTTAAAAAGCCTAATTTGGATACTGTGATGTGACTTTGTTTTTATTTTTTATTAAAAATATCATTTAAAAAAAACTTGACTAACATATTTACCTAACTTTTAAAGTGGCCTTTTGCTGTGGGGAGTAAAAATTCAACATCTTTAAAATGCCGAAATGTAAGGGATGGTGATAGATGTTGCATTTAGACAATAGCCCCCCAAGAAGCTCAGGGAAAGTGCCTTTTCCTGTGTAAATTGATTAAGTGGAAATTGCATGATTTTCCGCAGACCGTGGAACTGCCGGCCTCTCCTAATTGACCTCGGGAGATGGTGACTCTCCTCCAATTTTTTAATTGAGAATATCACTAACCAAATACTTAAGTAGTAAATACGTTCTCTCTCTGCAGATTTCACAAAAAAAATGTGTCAGAACGCTACTTAAGTATTTGATTACTGAAATTCACAATTCAGAAACCGGCGCATTGTCGGCCACTGACGTATGGATGTCAGTGGCCGACAATGCAGTATTGTCATTGCGTTTCGACAGCTGTGACAGAACGCTACTTAAGTATTTGATTAGTGAAATTCTCAATTCAGAAACTGGTGCATTGTCGGCCAACAACGTCCATAGAACAATCATGTTATTTTGTTTGGATAGCTGTGACAGAACGCTACTTAAGTATTTGATTAGTGAAATTCTCAATTCAGGAACCGGCGCATTGACGGCCACCGACGTCCATAGAACAGTATTGTCATTGCGTTTCGACAGCTATGACAGAATGCTACTTAAATATTTGATTAGTGAAATCCTCAATTCAGAAACCGGTGCATTGTCGGCCACCAACGTCCATAGAACAATAATGTTATTGCGTTTGGACAGGTGTGATGGAACGTTACTTAAGTATTTGATTAGTGAAATTCTCAATTCAGAAAGCAGTGCATTGTCGGCCACCAATGTCCATAGAACAATAATGTTATTTCGTTTGGATAGCTATGACAGAACGCTACTTAAGTATTTAATTTGTGAAATTCTCAATTCAGAAACCGGTGCATTGTCGGTCATCAAAGTCCAAACAATAATGTTATTTCGTTTGGATAGCTGTGACAGAACGCTACTTAAGTATTTGATTAGTGAAATTCTCAATTCAGAAACCTGCGCACTGTTGGCCACCAACGTCAATAGAACAGTTAAATATAATTAAGAAAGGAATTCGCATTTTATATAATTTTATTTTATCAATCACTTTCTTTTGCCCGCGACAAAGCAAAATATCTTGCAATCTGTTATGGATATCAACATGAAACTGTCTGTGTCAGATAGGTCTCAACTAATTCTAGGGTTTTATATGTGAAAATTTTCGTTTTTTTTTGTGTATTTGATACAGATTTTGGGCATTTTTCTTTAAGCGCGGGCTAATTCACTATGCCCAGCGCCTTAAGATTAACAAGACGACTTTTATAAAACCAATTGCAGAAAAAACAAATGAAATGAAATCATCCAAATGAAATGCGTCCTGGCGGACGGCGTCCAATTGACGCATGAGTCGCATGACCCATAGAAAATGGATGCTGCTTTCCATGTCGAGCGGATTTTGGAATGCATGCTGCAACGCCAAATGGCATTCCATTGGATGCATCGTCAAATAGGAAGCTTAAGGCTAGAAGATGGCATCGTGGCGGAAAATTCAAATTTTTTACAGTTTTTTACATTTTGAAGCTAAACTGAGCTATTTTTGTTTAGCGATTTTTCGTTCGCGGCAATAACATAGTATTTTTTTCATTATTTTAAACAACAGAACAACAATAATTCAGCCGATTATGTGTTCTGCGCCTCTATTATCTAAAAATTCCACTCAACCTCCGAGCGTCAAAACACTCGAAAATTGCCCATAATGAAAGGAACAATCTTTATTTTGACACTTAAAAACCGTTATTTTTACGGTGGATATTTTAGATACAGGTCTACGACAAGTTTTTTGGGCAGTGCCACTGCTTCGCTAGGCTACAATTTTGTTTATGCCAAAAACGGCTGTTCTGCCAAAAGTTAAATTGTAGCCTAGATTCCTGGGTCTCGACTCTGGGCTGATGGTTCTAAAAATTGCTATTAGTACTAAAGAAAACTCTGTTGCTTAACTTTTTCAAAGAGGGGGTTTTAAAAAAAACCATGATTTTTTTATCATTGTTGGCGATATTTAGCCCTTATTAAAGCCTTAAGCGCCTGTCATGTGAACAAGGCCTAAGTTTAAGCCAAAGTTCTGCGCAATATTTCAGCACATCTGGCTTTTTTAAACTTTTTTTAAACATCTATCGTGATTTATGATCCCAATCAGAGTCGAAACGCCATAAAAATTGTATCAATTAATTTTATTGTACTGTACAAATTGTATGAATAGTTCCCTCAATATCCTTAAAAAAGGAGTCGCGATCACAATCACAATCATAAATATTTTAAATGCCTGCTCGTGTCTAATAAAATGTTGTTAAAAAAAAAACAAAAGTATTTCAAATGTCAAATTAAAACGGCTCGTGCCGTGCGTGATTGATGCAAAAACTGCAGCAGGTAGGTACATCCGAGTCAGAGTAGTTACCACGAGTGCGAAAAAGCTGTGCCGGACGTCTGCCGGACGTCTGTCATGTATCCTAATACTACATATTAGTAAGGTCGTTTACCAACTTATCACTTTCAGTGACAGTGACAGTAAGCGCTCGTGGTACCTGCTCTGACCTCGAGAATTGGAAATATCGATTCCGCTTTTCAATTCTTAGATTTTGTCACAAAGAACGTAAGCGCGACAGGTGGGTGAAACTCATACGAGTATAGTAGAAGAACTTCTCTCCTCTCTCAAATACGAGAAAATATAACGGCTTGATATTATCTGTGCAGTGTGCAGTTTGATGTTTATTGAAAAAAGTTATCTTTGTTCACAAGACTTCTTTTGTCACCGCTTTCGAAAGAGCTACTCGTATTTCTAGGAAGTTTTTTTTCAAGGTACAAACGACAGCACCTTATTTCGTGCACTTTTAGGATAAGATAGGAATTCCGTATGACCTTCCGTTATTTTTCTTATAAATACAATACAAGCGATAAGGCGCGTAGAATGTATATTCAAAATAATGTTTTTGTTGATTTTCACAATGTTTTACCAACCTACGCACACAAGCAAGTGTTTGGACTGAATCCAACAACAGAAAGCTTTATTTGTTAATTTTTTTGATGTTATAATTTTGTTTTATAGTAATGTCATCCTGTTGACATAAATACTGTTTTTTTAATTCGATGCAAAAAAAAACTGTCACTTTGACATGTTGCGGGGTCGTAAACCAAAAACATCCCGATCACATTCATTACGCACAAAATTCGGTGACGCAAAATTCATCGGCTAAAGACACGTATATAACGTGAATCGGTCCCAAAAACAAGCGAACATTATCGAAATAACATAGAGAATAAATTCGCGTAACCAAGAAATAAACAAAGCTAAAAAAAAATACAAATACCCCTACAAATTTCTTGATAAATGTGACACATTGGAGTTATCAACATCATCACCACTATAAAGTATAAAGTATATCTTTCATGCAATAAGGTTTTAAGTCACACAAGTCTATTATTTACGGTAAAAAACATCTACCACTCGGTACTTTATACATATTATATGTATAATGGTAACACTGCCTTTTTTTATGCATCGATTTAAAAAACAGACTTTATAGTTACAAAAGTTAGGAACTTTTGTAACACATTGTACAGCCGGCCACACGCTAGGATACCCCTTTTTGTTCGATTAGCGCCCTTACGCCGCGCGCGGTACTTGCTGCCATGGGGTATCTGTGAATGTGGCCGACCTTACCATACCGCTGAGACGAATAGTGTCCTGGGTCTCAAACACCCCTAGCCCAACGCAAAAAAATAAGATATTGAAATTCAAACTTGCACCTACTTGCATTCAGCAGAGACTAGGTATGTCCAGCCCCTCTACTCTCGACGCTATTTTCAACCCCCGACCCAAAAAGAGGGGTGTTATAAGTTTGACCTCTGTGTGTGTGTGTCTGTCTGTCTTTATTTCTGTCCGTGTGTCTGTGGCACCGTAGCCCTTAAACGGGTGAGCCGATTTGGTTGCGGTTTTTTTATTTGAAAGCAATGTTTCTAGCGAGTGGTCGTAGATATGTTTTATCAAAATCGGTTCATGCGATATGCTAATTTGAAGCTAAAATGTCGGGGGTATTATTATTTTTTATTTAGTGGATATTCATTATTGAAATCCTATTCAAAACCTATTTAAGATATAACAGTACAATGTACTCGTAGGTATGTAAAAAATAAGCATAAATGTTAGAAATTCATAGCCGCAATTTTTTTTATTTTATTAATAATATCGTTTTTATTACTATTTAGCACTGAACTTAACAATAAGATATTTATTTCTCAAAAAGAATACATACATTCACTTACTTGAGAAACAATAGTTAAGTAGGTAACAATACAATATCGATAGACAATTATCGAGAATTTAAAAAAACAATAGCGGGTAGTCCTTCAATAAACCATGCACAGTCCAGAAAGATACTTTCTAGGCCACGTTCTTTCGATATCTCATAGATGGCGGTAAACAACGTTACAGTGTAAAGAGTCTACTGTTAGCATAGACATAATTTTTTTTTATAGGCAAGGATATGAACAGATCGAGCCATTAAGGTTTACACAAAAAAGTTTACAATATAGACCACTGTATCGGCGTTGACAGCCTTGTTCGACCACAGAGGGAAAAAATGTTGGACTAACTATTTGATTGTTAACCGATTGGTTGAGGAGCTAGGTAACTAAAATCCAGCCAAAATTGTTGAAAAGCTATATTGTTTGTGAAATAATTTTGAACATAAAAGTAATATTTTGAAGGCGTGAAAACGGATATGCACAAACATGCCTACATTCACCATCGAAAAAATCTGCCCTATTGAAAAATACTTCAAACAACTTTTGTTCCTATTTGAAACCTATTGTGAGGGGATTATTAGGTATCAATGGATTGAGTGGATGGTAAAAGCGGAAACACTACATTTTGCTCCACCACTAATACCCTTAATTTGTTTGGGCGTAAGGTACGAAAGTAACGAGCGCGAACTGCCATAAAAAAAAACACGTCTCGTCAGCGACATCTACTCCGTGCAATTTTAGTGGTTTTAAAGGCGAAGGTATTTTGTTGCACTGGTGATTCTGAGTCAAATTACAAATTTTCATTCCAAAACGCGCGAAAAAAAAATTCACTTCTCCATACAAATGGTGTCGATTGGCGATATCCGTTTGTATTGGGAAGTGTTTTCTTTTTCGCTTGTTTTGAAGTAAAATTTTGGAATTTGGCTCAGAATCACGAGCGCAACTAAATACCTTCGGCTTTAAAACCACTAAAATTCCACGGTGTATAGTTACAAATTTGGAACTCGGTCATTCCTGAGAAAAGCGTTCTTCGCTGAGATCGGCGGCTTTTATTTTTTTTCAAGATAGGTGAAAACTAAAAATACCCCGTAAAAGATGGCTTAAAAACTAGTCAATATGTCGATGAGGCACACCTGTAGGCTTTATAGATTAATGAAAAAAAAATCTTCTTTTTTGACAAGCCACCGATCTCAGCAAAAAGGCCACCGATTTCAGATAGTGTCTAAAATTATTATAAACAGTAATTACAGTGAATAATAAACGTTTTTTCTAAATTTAAACGTCACTCATGAACTGACACAGAGAAAAGGGGGCTAAATTAAGCAAAACATTTCTATTAAACATCATAAAAATTATCAAAAAATCATATCTTTATTTTCATAAAATCATTGTAAAAGATCAATTCCTAAGCTAAACATGCAAAATTATAGTCAACAAGCCTTCGCATCTATTTATACAGCGTCCAGTGGCACCTTTACTTACACTAGATGGGTGAAGAGACCAGTCGGTGCTGCAGTATCTGGGACATTGTTTTAGATGGAGTTGGCTTGCCTAGCACCTATACCATCCTGACAGCTTGGTCAGCCTAGCCCACAAGAGAAGTCATTACGTGTGGAGCCAACTAAGTTGCGGGTTTCATCACGATGTTTTTCCTCACATTAGGGAGGGGTTTAGCTACTTCAAATTTACAAATTTATGTAACTTTGAAAAGAAACAAAGTCATGTTACATGCCTGCGCTGGGAATCGAACCTGGTTCTCTCGCATCGGCGACCAATGCTCTATTATATGTGTGACTGTAATAATTATACACTAAATATGTCTGTCTATACGGATTTTGCTTTTTATTTGCGTGAAATTACATTTCCTTGCAAAAAACAGTACATTAATAGCTTAAATGAAGTCTAAACTTTAGTCCATAGAAACAAACTGATATATTTTGAATTAGTCATAGCATCTCGTTCGGTGTGGTATCTAAAGAATCTGTGAAATTGATACAATATTTTGAAAACTTCTTTGAGATCCTTGGCTAATAACTGAGATCGGTGGCTTAAATCCACCGATCTCAGTGCCACCGATCTCAGAAATAACTAAAATGTAGCTATTTCTCTTAAACTATAGAAGCAATCGTAAATTATTTTTACGACAATACCTACTCAGGGATATACGCATTCATGTACTCAGGACAGTTTAGTGTAGTCTTGATTACTATACTAGCAAAACGTGCCACCACTTTCAGCTACCTTACCGAACCAAAGTTTAAAAAAAGTCAAGAACTTACGTAAAAGTTTAGGCATGAAAGATAGCGACACATACGAACCATAATAGTTGACAAGGACCATTTGACGATATTTTGCACCAGTAACTAGAGACTTGCCGCGTATTTAAGCTTGTATAAAAACATACTTTCGTTGCACGATTTAAACTTTGCTCGACGCGTGACATTTCTAGGAATGTCTACAGACACAAGAGTTTTCATTCTAATAGAATGCTGGATATACGATTGGATAGAGGCACTCATTGGGCGTTTAGAAAGGTATAAATTAGCATAGTAGTGGGCACATGAGTAAAACCACAAACAAAAACATACCAGGCCCACACGCGTGTGACATGCAAAATACTCGCAAAATCACCCATTTTTTGACCTTCAAAGGGATATTTAGGCAATTTCCTCTATAAAATATTGTTTTTATTTGATATGCCTCAATGGACCGTTAGTTAAGTAGACGATTAAGTGCAAATTTAGTACTGTGTGATGTATAGTTTAGTAGATACTAGGGTGTGACCAAAAAAATCGACCTCTCAAAGAATGACCCAACTACAACTTATGAGCTGTCAAAAAATCACCCTTTGGTTTAATTTGAAGGAATGAAAGTTTTTCTGTCATTATTTCAAAAGGTGCAATTTTTCTGATGCTGAGTGTAGCTTGTCAACACTTTTGGCTGGATTTTTTGTAACTTATAATAACCTAGCTATCTCAACTTTACCAATCGGTTAACAATGGCTAGTCCAACCTTCTTCCCTCTGTGGTCCAACTAGGATGTCAACGCCAATACAGTGGCTTACATTGTAAACTTTTTTGTGTAAACCTTAATGGCTCGATCTATTCATATCCTTGCCTATAAAAAAAAAATATGTCTATGCTATCAGTAGACTCTTTACACTGTACCGTTGTTTACCGCCATCTATGAGATATCGAAAGAACGTGGCCTAGAAAATATCTTGTTACATCGCTGTTGTAAGGCCGTGTTTACATTAATGATAATGGGTGGGAAAACAGGTTGATGTTATTTTATTTATCTATTGAAGAGTCCTTTCTGATGTGGTTTCTAAGTAGTTTTTTTCTAACAATCTTGATCTAAGTTATTTAGACGCACAATGCCCACTTTTGCATCTAGTGACTTTTTCAATATTTTCATAGGTAGCACAATGAAAACATGAATTTATTGAACATCGCATTTTTTAAACTTTACTGTAAATATAATTTTTGTCCCTATTTCGACATACTCTAGCTAATTATTAAAAATCGGCAGTACCTACCTAACCTGGGGCTTAAGTCTGTAACGCAATGGCGTGTCGATACATTCCTAATAAAACGACAAAACCGGGTCTTCCTCGTTTTTCTCCTACTAATAATTAGAATCAGAATATTCTTTGCTGGATCGACAGCATTAATAAATCGTAATTGAAGCCTACAACTGGGAGCTTATCGAGGCACCATTGCGTTACAGACTCAACCCTGTTAGGTAAAATACTTCTATACTATACTAAAAACTAAAAGGCTAGCAAGTACCTTTTTAAAGGCTTGATGCAGATCTTGATAAAAATAGGTATGGATAGACGCAATATTATTGAATTATAACTACTTAGTCAAAACACGTTTGTTAAGATTTGTGGCCTCAGATCTCGATTATTTAATTATTTATCAATAAATAAATAAATAAAATTTATTTATGAGTCCCTAAAAAGTCTTATCTGCCTTTTGGGCAGTCTGGTTTCTAGGTATGTTTTTATTTTCACTACAGATTGGTACATGGTGGTTACGCGTAGCTTACCAAAACTATACAGTTTCAAGGCATCAAAACAGAGCTTATGAAACCGGTAGACTTATGGTGCAATGTCAAAAATTACTTGCTTAGGTATGTCAATATCAAATATCAAAAATTAGCGCTGAGCAAACACCTTAGATTCTAAGATCAGAATAAAACAAAAACAAAGTTTCCCGCTTAATTATGTGAAATAAAAATGAAAAGAACTTGGCAAAACAACAACAGAACAACAAACAACCAGGAAAAAATCGCAAACTTAAAAATACCAAACCGAACATAGTTATCCGAAGAAAAAATAAAATAGGTCTTGCTACAAGTAAATGGTTTTACCAGAAGTATCAAATTCGCAAAATGGCGCCCGCCAAAGCAAAGGATTTGTAACTTTTTCTATGGCAAGTCACAATTTTTACAACTAATGAGATGGGTTGGTGATACAGGCCTTCATTATCTTCATTAATAATTTATTATGATTTCTATAATAAACGTCTTATCTTGACTAATATTTTGACTAAATACAAGACACAATTATTTTGAAGATAAATTATAATTGAAAATACGCTTATGTTAGCAATCATAAAATGGATATTCGAAAATAATTAATCATGTTTGCGTTCTCGCAACCGTTTCCCATGACCAAGTTTAAATATTAAACATTGTGGGTATCATATCTGCATTTACCTTAAACCACGCGCCCGCAGTGAGGCATAACAGTTTCATTAAAGGCACGAGTGAATTAAATTTTCCGCATAAATATTACAAAGTCGCCACCACAAAGGAATAATAGACAAACGCATTAGAGCATTCATAAACAGCACACAACAACATGAAAATGTCGGAAAAATCAGCTAGAGGGAAAAGCACTTGTTACCTTTTAGCATTGCGGGTGTTGTGGTGCAGGCTGGAACAAAGGATTCGCTGCACAAGTCCGCCGGTCGAGCCCTCGGTTCAGAGCTTCGGGGAAGGACTGCGGGAATGCCACACTAAACGGAAATTACGACACGCGCCGCGACATTCTTTCAAAATGTTAACTATTTAGTGCCGTTATTATTTTTCATCAATTTTATTTTTCTCCTATTTTTGCCGACTTAATTTTGAGTACTAAGTCCCATTGCGATTAGAACGTAATTAACCGTGAATTTTGCGCTAGAATTAGAGGCCACAACCGCTCAAATCTTTTGTTAGGGACGCCGCTTCGCCTAGGCGTTGCGAAACGCCTTTCCTGAGGCCGAAATCCACGATTTTACTGACTGCAGAAACAAACAAAAAAATTTCAAAGTTATTTATTTTGAATTGGTTATTTATTTATTTTTAATCTATTAGTAACTAGGGATGCCTTTTAGGACAAAAGGAGGAATAGCCACTAGAGGTCGAGGTATCGTACGCACCCCGTATCCGCTAACGTACCGCGAAATACTGGCTGCCTTCGCAGGTTGTATGCATTGATTCGGCGTAGCTCCGCCGCGCGTAGCCGTCTCGCTCGCTCCTGAAAGCTTGCTGCCTCTCTCCTACATTTCAGGTATCAGCTCCGCCCTCAACAAGAACGAATTTTGGCTCAAGCGGGAGAGTAGCGCTTCTCAAATAGTGAAAATAATTTAATTAGATCGACTAGTTTCCGACTCCTTTTTTACTCGCTAGGGTGATTAGAAGCGAGGGTTATGTTATGAAGTCTTTTAAAATCGTGTGTGTAAAAAAACTTATGAACAGTAAAATTGATTTGCTGATAGACGAAGAAAAAATAATAAATACGTACAAAGCAAAATCCTCATTTAATTCTATTCCGTAAAAGAAAATTCCTGGTAAGTTCCGAACCGATAATGCATCAATTGATGGAATTGCGCTAACTCAGAATGGCTTCGTTTTCCAAATTATAGGAAGAACGTAAGTAATCGATAGTAATGACTCTATAATTCCTCTTTTATTGAAACAGTTCCATTATGTTTTCAACACCATTTATTTAGTGTCATTGTTTTTTTTTTTCTTTCTAGACCAGTGTTTTAAAACTAAACGTTATGGAGATTTTAACATCATAACAATTTTAACTTGTTCTGCGATAACCGCATTTCTACCAAAAAAATAAAGTTTACTTTATACATAATATACATTTTTATATTAATATAATAACAAAACAGCTTTTGCACGCGACTTCGTCGACGCAGACTTGACTTTTCCCGTATCGATGTCAGCGTCAACGACGCTTTAAATAGTGTTTCATCAAAATATGTCCAGACATTTCAGTGTGGTGGAAGAGTAATAAATATCCATCTATCCATTTATAAATATTTCGCGTTGTAGGAGAATTTAATCAGACAAACGGTCCCCTGACAGAAAGTTGAAAGAGTATGGGCCCACTTACCTGGTCCGTGGATGCTGCGGTATTTCCGGGGCCCCGGTGCTGGTCTGCGGGTCTGGTGGTGCTGTGTAATTCTGCTGGAGAGCTTGTGGAACGCGACGTATTATTTGTTTTAGATTTTTAGAAACGGAGCAGCGGTTTTATGTGCGCGCTTCACGATCGGCCATAGCAAGTCTTTTTTTTTTTAAATATGGATGCGTTTAGTGCTCGCATCGCTTGAAGCGCGTTTGGTTCGTGAACCCATACAACTTTCGGAAAAACAAAATTGAAAACTAAGAAAATAAGAAAACAATCCTGTTTTGTGCTGGTTCACAATATTTTGAAAGTACGGAACACGCGTTTATAATATTAACTAGCTTTTGCCCGCGACTACGTCCACGCTGTGATAATAAAGAGCCCATAGTTTCACACACACAGCTGCAAAAATACAGCATGTGTTAGTTTTTTCCACGATCGATCAGCTGAAACGCTTTCGGACGGAGCTAGAGCTTGTTTGCGTTTTTATAGTGTTGGCTAATCAGGTTAATTAAATGAGCAGGTAGCAACTGTGGGATTATTTTCTTTCTCAAGGTTCGCACAGGTAGGAGTTATTTTGCTTTATAAAAGAAAACAAAAAGAAAAGTAGAAAGTCTCTATAGCGCTTATACGATTATTTATTAACTTAAGTACGTTGCTGTTTTGTGCAGATTTTCTTGTAAGTTGCATAAAATCTAGTCTATGTATAAGGGTCTATAACTGTTCACCGAGAGGTTGATATATAATGTTTTATATAAAATTTACCATTCATTGATCACATGAGCAAAATGCAGTATGCAGAGAGTCACTTTCGATAAAAGGAAACGCTGGACAACGATAATCTATTATTTCGATAGACTTTGTTGCTCGCAAAATAAAGATAGAATTAATTAACTTGTCCGTAAAACATAGTGCACAAAGGCCGACTTATTTCAACACAATGCGTTTCTTCCAGCCAACCTTGGGTGGTTAAAAATTGGCTTGTGCACTTTATTTTTCTAATTTTGCTCTTTAGTTTGGGCTGCGAAAGTGTTTCATACCACACACCAACTGAAAAAAAAAACATTGTAAGGAATATTTCTTTTGAAGACATACCAAATCACTAATCCACTCCAATCTTTATCTTTCAGAAGGTTTGTTTACCTTACGTGTACGTAAACTTGGATTTAATGAAAATGATCTGGCCCAACAGGGAGTCTATCTTATTACGCACATCATGCTTCATGTTAGGTACTTAATTTTTTTCTTAATTAAACATTTACACTTGTTTTATTTTTCTTGTGAAGAAAAAATGGTGGACAGAGGTGACACATACTCGTATGTATATTCTTCGATGCTCCGATTCATCGAAAAACTTTAGCACAGTTTGTTTCTTCGAAACATAATTAGACATTTTTTTTCTCATCCGCCAGTTTGGAGGTCGCTGGCACACGCATTGATTGCAGCAAAACATATTTAAGCATCGCGCACTGCCAGGACATTTATGCGAGCGTCCGAGATATTTATCGTCTGAAGCGCTTTTTTATACATGGTGTTACTGGACCAAGCTCTCGCTAGGAGAATCCCCAACTTAGAAGGATGGTTTGAAGGCTGGCAAGTCCTTTGCATCAAAATCATATCCAGAATTAGAATAAGTAGAGAGCAAGCCAAAAGAAAGAATAACTAAGCGAACAGTTTGATTTAGCAACGGTTTCTTAATTGAGAAATTGACTTAATTTATACTTAAGTACCTGGGTGACCGAGCTTCGCTCGAATTCTACGAGATGGCGCTACATTTTTCTTGATTTGCTTTGCCCTTAATTCATCCAAATCGTTTGAGCCGTTTCCGAGATCCCCCTTTTAAAATTATATACAAGATTAACTCGTTTGAAATAATAGAATAATCGTTTTTAGTGACGTTTGCAGAGACAGAACGACACTTAACTATTGAGAATCTCTCAATTCAGAAATCTGAGGTTAAACTGACAAATGCAAAACACAACCTTCATTCACATTTCACCAGACTGATGTCACAACCACAAATGCCGCTTGCCACACGCTCCAACATATTTCATGTGTCCCGTTAGCGAGACTTTCCTTGTCTAACTAACCATTTAGCCACTACACACAGAGTTAGAGAGGCACATAAATCTGCATCAACCTGGAGCGGTATAACTTGCTGCAGGCTCGAGAGATTTTTTGCAACGAAAGAATCAGAATTCTCAGGAAATTGCGACTTCTGGGTGAACCTTATAAATTAATAAGGATGGCATTAATAGTCATCATCTCAAGCTCGACCTCAAGTAGGTGATCTCAACAATGCTAGTGTCAAGCTTGAGTAGTTGTCAGCATATTAATAGACACTTGAGTTTGACATTGACATTAGCCAAGGTCTCAAGTTGGTGATTTTGTTTTTTGAGTTCAGCTACTTGAGCTCGAGCTTGAAATAACGACAATTAATACCCTTAGAAACAATGAATTCATAATAAAGTAAATCGGCAGCTTTACACCAAATGTCATACAAGCATGACAACGGGACGCCGCGAATGAAAAAAAAAATGAAAAAAAAAACAACTCCTTAATCCTGATTAATGTTTAAACCCTGAGGATATCTCACACAGGTACCTACCTCGTATTACTGAAGCAAGCCAGATCCCTGTAATAAACTTTAAACTGCAAAAGCTTATCCGCTTAAAGCTGTAACACCCTGTAGCACCCTGTACTGAAACGCTAACCTAGTTGGGAAGATTCCTAACTAGACTTACAGGGTGTGGTCACTGTATCTTTAAAATTTTAGTTAGCCCAACGTCTACGTTAAATAAATAAAGGCCTTTGCATCTACGAAATGACATGCTTTATACAGCGTCCAGCAGTATGTTCACTCACACTAGATGGGTGAAGAGACCACTCGGCGCTGCAGTGCCTAGGAAATTGTTTTAGATGGGGTAGGCTTGCCCAACCTATACTATCCTTAGCTTAGTCGGCCTAGCCCACAGGAAAGATGAGTCAACACGTGTGGAGGCAAATAACCCGCGGGTTTCCTCACGATGTTTTTCCTTGACCGTTAGCGAGTGGTTTGGCTCAGTACTTTTTATTTTTTGAACATTTCATATTCTTAAAAAGTTAGCATTTTTTACAAAAAACGTATTTTGACGAATCGCACCCTTGACTATAGTCGGAAAACCCCATTGCAGCGCTGCTTGCTTTGACAGAAAGAATAGTTATTTGTTATGCAAGAATGCAAAATTATTGTTTGCGGCGAGTGCTTGCATTGAAAACCGAGCTAGCGAAGGTTTCTAAAATTGAGCCACGAGCGTAGCGAGTGGTTCAAAAAAAGAAACCTGAGCGTAGCGAGGTATTCAGAAGCACGAGACGCAAATAATATTGCATTCGTGCGAAACACAAAACTTTTCATCTCACAGAAGCGAGGAAATGACTTTGTTAGCCAAGCGGGACAAACTCTATAGACAACTACTTACAGGCAAAACAGGTGAGTCAAATAACTTCCTTTTAAAAGCATATTTTACTGTAGTTACGGCTGCCGTACTAAAGTTTTGAGCTTCGTTGGTATTAAAACCATTCGTTTTATTAATAATTTCCTGAAGTTTATTTATCCAGACACAAAAATAATGTAAATAAAAGAATGTTTTTTTTTCCGGGTGCATTCTGAACTTATACCATATAAATAAAAAAATTGTAGGAGATAAAAAATGAAATTAGTAATATCGTTTGAAAAAATGTATTTAACAAACCAAAACATAATTATCTATTTGATAAAACAGAAGCGCAGCATTTTTTTATTTACTGGTATTTAAAAATAATTATGTGTACAAAATATTGAAAAGACTATAAGAAGAAACCGCGTTTCTGAATGTTCTATTCCGTGACTTTACCTTTTTTAAAGATGCTTATGCACCATTTACATTCACAGTTTTGTATAGAGAATGGGCACGAACAATCGCTTTCGCTGAAATACGCGTTTAAACGAACTATGAATGAGGTTTTATTTTCCATCGGGATCTGGCATCTACTTAAACGGCCAGTGTTTTTTTCTTTTTCAAAACCATAGGGCGCGGGAAAGACTGTCCCGGCGTCGCGTTCAAATTTCGAAGCGCACAAAAGTTCAGATAGTTTAAATCCGGCCTTTACACGATCGTAAGTTACTAGTAACAGCAAACTTTCCGAGCGTGGGAGATGAAAAAGACATTTATTTACATACCACAACACACAGCCACTTAACCTAAGACATAAGTAAATTACAAATAAATTTAAAATAAAACAAGAGACAAATTATAAAATAAAGACTTAAATCTACACTGTGTGAAATGGCCGTAAAAAGGTCCTGGCTCAGCGTTATGCTACGGTTACCCGTAGCGCTGGTATTCTGCCAGGACCTCTCTTATAAATAGGTAAATAAATAAATAAGTAAATAATAATACTAGGTCATGCCTGTAACATACAATACGGACATTTGAGACTTCTATTTAAAAAACAGGAAAGGTTAAACAAACAAAGAACACAAAGCAGAAGTTGACAGTAGGTAATTACAAACAGAAACAAAAACAACAACAATAGAAACAAACAAACAGCTAGAAATAGGACGATTTGACGTGTTTCAGGAATAAAGCTATTTCAAAATTGCCCTGTTTACTTTTTTTTTTTGTTGTCCCGGATGTTAGTTTCCTACTGCTGGCACTGCTGGGCAAAGGCTTCCATCTTGTCAAATTGTCTAAGTCTGCGCGGTCAGGGTCGCAGGCAAAAGCTAGTTTGAAAATGTATGTTTTAAGATTTATACAGGCTTTATGGTGGTGATCCATAAACAGTAGAATGATCCTGACCCAGAAAGTATTTGGCTCGATCCTTGCTTGTTAGTTTATAGCCAGTAAACTTGGAATGTAACATTATACAGTAATCATTATACAGGGTGTTTTAGAAAGGTCCTGTGACACTAAAAGGGGTCGCTTAACTCATCAAGACACTCAATTTTTACTATGGGGCCAAGTAGGAAATCTCGAAAAAAATATCAGCTCAGACGCTCAGATTTCCTCACGATAATTTATTATAAAAAGTATCCATATTACAGGTTTATCAGTTTTCGGCAAACACAGAGTGTCACAGAACAAAAATAAATTAATCAAAAATGTATCCACATTTTGATTTCCAGCTGACGTGCTACACAGTTATCTCGTAGCAGTTGCTACGCGGCTCGTAGCTGTCGCTACGGCGTAGCACTTAGCCAATAAATTCGTTACACTCCGCGATTCTCACGTAAATAAGCAGCACCATCTTCGAGAACAAGGAATAAAGGTTGGGTTTCGAGCAAAGAACAAACAAAAGAATACTTGGCACTCGCGCACTGAGGGTTCCGTACCACTATTCTGTGCTATATTTGGAAAAAAAATAACGACCCCAAAAAATTTTTCTCACCAGGCACTTGGCCATTTTTCATAGTTTGTCATTATTCCTAGTTTGAACCTGTATGTTAGCGTATTTAAGATCAGAAAAAACATTTAAATCGTATTGATCGTTGTATTGAATATTTTGTATCATTATTATTTAGCAATCCACAATAGTAACATAATATTCTGTGAAAATTTCAAGAGGATGCCTATTACGGATCCAAAGATGATGAAGATGTCGTATCTTCATCATCTTTGGACAAACAAACAAGCAGCGTAGGAAGGTACGGAACCCCAAACAGATTATCTGTCCTGTGGCGATTATCTGTCCTTTAGCGCTTGTTCACGGGGGTAACGCCGCAAAGAAAAGTTCACGGCGTGAGTGTGGCGAGGCATATTTAAACTGCATTCAGTTTTGTTCAAACTCATATAATGGTTACAGCCAGCTAGATGTTGATTTTTAACCGACTTCAAACAGGAGGAGGTACTCAATTCGACCAGTATATATATTTTTAATGATTGTTAATGATTTTGATGATTCTTTTTTATTTGAAAGTGTATACTTCCCATGTCTTGTGGTCCCATTTTTTGTGACATTTTCGAACAACTTCTAACTTGGGCCTTATGCAGCGCCTTCACTCACACTCGATGGGTGAAATGACCACTCGGACGCGTCAGTGCCTGAAACATGTTGTAAATGGAGTAGGCTTGCATACTTGTAGCACCTCTACAAACTAGAATGGTAAACATCGGATTATATTTTCAAAGTAAACGGAATGAATCATCTTTTCATAGTAAACATTTCAATATTACAGTCTTGTTGCGGACCAATAATGTTATAGGACTTCATCACGAACCAAAAACCAGATATGAATAAGTTAGTAGCTGTCGAATTGGCTTTTGTGACGGCAGAGTAACACCAACCTATCTTATAAAGCCTGGTGCAGACTGGTTTCGAGAATGTCTGACACTTAAAATTTAAAAATTCACGTAATATTTTTTTTGGTGTGTTGGTGTTTTGGTCATTCAGTGAGAATAGATTATGATACCTGTTGCGTTTCTATTCATAATACTAAAAATTACACTCAAAATAAATGCTCATTAATAGTTATGCTCAAGTCCCACGAAATGTTCGTGTCGTGTGTTTAGTGAATGTAGAGATTTAGGCCTTTACATCTACGCAATTAAATGATCTATACAGCATCTAGTGGCACCTTCACTCACACTAGATGGTTGAAGTGACCACAGCGCCGGCTGTGTCTAGGACATTATTGAACATAGTGAACGTTCACGCTTAGCATTGCCTTAAAACGTCAATATTTGCCAACCATTATCGAATATCTGGACGTGGCCATCGTACACTCAACTGTTAGTATTAAAGCGGAGGTCACCAGTCTGTCTAGAAGCTACAAGTGTACCGCTTTAGTCAGATCACACACTGCATTGGCAGGGCGATTTCTCAAGTGCTGTAGCCTCGAGTGGGGGGTGGCCCCACTAAACCGGGTACTTCGCTGTGGGATTGACACTTGCTACCATCACCATGTGTCAAACCAAGTGTTAAATTTTTAAATCACACGGTATAAACTTTGCTTTCTCTTTTTTGCTCTGTTTACATCGAAGAATTGACAAGTTTTGCCAAATATTTGGTTTCAAACGAAGGAGCCATTTTTCTCTGTTTTCCTCTTGAAGCGTTACAGGATTTGTAGAGTTACTCCTATTTGCCCACGAGATACTTCTTTAGCGCCCAAGAATCTTCTACAAACTCTAGCTTTTAAGAGGGCGCTCCATTTTCCCATACAAACGTCGTTCAGGTTTAATTTCTAAACTACAGGTTGGATTTTGCTGAAACTTTGTTTATATCAGTAGATGACCAATACGGAGGTTTGCAAATATTTTTTATAATAAAAAATAGCCCTTAAGAAATTAGAGCGATGCGTTTTTCGCGCCGAAAAAGGGGTTACTTTCAGCTGTTATTTACTTACATTATAACACTGTCTATTGGAGTCTAACTACCTTGGAAACATCAATAATGCATTGTTCTTGTCAGATTTTTTTTTTATATCTAATAAAATGTAGAAATGGCAGCTGAACTACGAAAAAATTTGGGAAAATAGATCTATTACATTACAACTACATACTCGCGAAAGGACACGAACACACAGACCCATACAGCCACATTGCCTCTCACTTTTCCCGCGCCCCGTCTCGCTCTGGGTAAAACAGCTATAGACAACAGTGTTTCACGCGCTTGGCCATCGCCGAGTTCCCACGGTCCTGGAGGGGCCTCTTAACGCTACTCGCTACAATCCTGCATCATCCCAGCCAGCTACATTGTGTATCTACCGTAGCTGACGGCCGGTCCACAAGCACAACATCTGCTTGAGCCTAAACTACTTAGCCAATTTCAACAAATGAGGTGTCGTTTGATTTGGTGACTTATGATAGTTTAAAAAAACCATGATGGCGGCTGTGGTGCGCCCTATAGTAGTAAACAAAAAAAAATCGGGTACCATCGTCATGTGTATCAAATTAAAGGGCTTTGAAAGACCTTTTGAAAAATGTGTTACATGTAGCGTCAACGTTAGAAATAGATAAAAACATACCAAAATGTGTTTTTTTTGCCCTTCTTGGTTCTATTCGTCTAAAATTATTTATATATTTACGAAAAAACATTAAAATTAAAATAGAAGTCAAAAAATAAACCCGACTACTAAAAGGCTTGAAACACTCATTATCAAAATAGACTCATAGGTAATTAATAGTAGTCGGAGGACACCACATTCGCATTTGATAAAGCAATTACTTCCGCCTTACCTATTTTAATGATAAGCGGGGGGTTACCCTTAACGCTATTGCGATCAAATAGAAAAAGTTTAAAAAATAATTTCTCTTTGAATTCGCATAGTAAGGCTTTGATTTTAAATACTTTGTAATGTTTATTCAAAGTTAAGGCTGCTTTATTCAATAAAAACACAAAATGCGTCTTAATTTGTAAAATATTAAATATTGTAAATTGTGCCATATTGCGGCCGTATTGGAAAAATGCTTCAAGGGTAGAGGGGCAGGTCTTGTTTCAAGCCTTTTGGGAGTCGGGTTTTAGTTTTTAACTTCTATTTTCTTTGTGAATCGCGGCCGTGGCGGAAGATAGGACACTCACGGCGTGTCCCGGCCTCGTGGAGGGCGCAAGGGCTGGACCCAGTTAATAATGTACACACAGACAGATTGTCACCCGACCGGAGTAGTAGCGATGGCAGAGCAAGGTGGGAAGGCAAACTAGCACCGCCAATAAAAAAAAGGCATCTCAAAAAAAATTCTTTCTGGATGCCATTTTTGGTACAAACAAGCCGATAAAAAAGATTCCCAAGGCTTAACATTTTTTAGGATAGATAGATCCTAAAGTCTGTGAATATAATTTGCACAAATCAAAAGTGGCCGTTTTGTTCTTTTGTGCATTATTCGTAAGTTCTAGGAACTGGGATCTAGGCCTTAAAATAGTGAGGCCGATAGATTCTCATGTTTTGGCCCGTTTTTTGCAAAAAAACGCTTCCAAAAAGAAGATGTGTTTTTTTTTGGCGGTACTAGTGGACGGGTTGTCCCTCCTCTTTATCGGAATTAATTAAAGTTGAAAAAAAAACAAGAAAATCATTGAGTCAATATTCTTAAAATTTGGTGGCGTTTTGACTCAATTTCGACCAATAAAGAAGGGTGTTCTAAGTTTGACCGCTATGTATGTCTGTCTGTATGTCTTTAAGTATGTCTGTGGCACCTTAACTCTTAAACGGGTGAACCGATTTGGAGAATCGAAATCGATTCAGCTGTTTTTGAGATATGCTTATTTGAAGCTAAAATGTAAATATATTTTCTATCTATTCAGGCCATACATAAATATGCCAATCTCGTCCATTATCCTCCCGCTGTTTAGGCTAAAGACCAAGGCTTTCAACCAATGCATCCTCATGTACGGTGCCGACACATGATCGCTTACCAAAGCGAGCATGGAAAAGATCCAATGTATTTTATTTAATAGTTTAATTTAGTAGCGAAGACGCTGGCGGGACAATCTCGTCAAATACATGCCGGAGTGGTCTGAGGTGGCCCAGGACCGAAAAGTCTGGACTGAAGTGGGGGAGGCCTTTGCCCAGCAGTGGGACACTAATACCGAGGCTAAGTAAAAAAAATGTAGTTATAAAACTTTGGATAGAACATACGCGCTCTCTTCTGCCGACGCTCCAGGTCCTCGTTTGGCCTCTCCTTTTATTATTCGCGTTATTTACGAGCATTTCTGGGACTGGGGCTCTATTCAGCCTCTTAAGGCTTGGCTACGAACACGAACCGACGACCCTAAGTCTGTCTCTTTCATGTGGCCTGGGAGGGAACGGAGCAGAGACACAGACGAATCTTGGCCGCTGGACGGGGTCGACTCACGCCAGTACAATTGACAGCTTCGACTGACTGACTATCAATAATAAGAATAAGTAGGTAGTTTTTTAGATATCCTTCAGCCAATGCTGACTAATTTTAAAAACGATAAGCAACGACGATTGCAACTATTTGGTGGAACAGTTTGTAACAATTCACACGTCGCCGCGACACTCGTGTTTTAGGGATATACACATAGGGCAATTTTATAAATAGCTTTATTCAAATATATTGAAACACCTAAACTTTAAAATGTTCTTTCCAACCACTTTTTACGACTTTGGTGAAAGTGCCATGTTATTTTTCCAGTCAAGAAAAAAGTATTTTCACAAAAAAATAAGTGTTGAATATGTTGCGGCGCAGGGGGTCTACCGGCTAAAACGAAGCCGATTACCATTGGCAAACATCGAAGTTCGATTTATGAAAAACTAGTTGTGCCCGCGACTTCGTATGCGTTTTTACACATTTGACATTTAATTTAAATTCGACTGTGGAGGAAAACTCAAAAGGAAGGTTTTTTTTTAACCCCCGACCAACAAGTAAGTAAGTAAGTAAGCAGTCATAAGTTTGATAGCTTTGTGTGTGTGTCTGTTTATGTGTTTATGAGGGTGTTCCTGACTGTGTGTCTGTCTGTGTGTGTGTGTGCCCTAATCTAAACAATACATTTATGATAAAACTAGTTGTGCCCGCGACTTCGTATGCGTTTTTACACATTTGACATTTAATTTAAATTCGACTGTGGAGAAAAACTCAAAAGGAAGGTTTTTTTTTAACCCCCGACCAAAAAAGAGGGGTGTTATAAGTTTGACAGCTTTGTGAGTGTGTCTGTATAAGTGTTTATGAGGGTGTGTCTGTCTGTGGCACCGTAGCTCTTAAATGGGTGAACGATTTGGAAGCTTTAGGTTTTTTTTTAAATTTGAAAGCAGGTTTTCTAGCGAATGTTGGTTCAGTTTCAAAATTGGTTCAGCTATTTATTAAATAGGTATGCTTATTCGAAGTTAAAATGTCGGGGGTATTTTAATAGTTATTATTTCTTAACTTGCGGTAGCAGGGCTGAAAAGAAATCAATAGAATAAAAACCCTAATCTAAACAATACATTTATAAATTTAATAATAAATATGTATTGTTTACATTAAGGTATCGCCCGTGATAAGATACCAGGAACTTAGCATAAGAATTGCTTAGGAAGTAAAAGGGTTTATATGTATCTCCCTCGACGTAGAGTGGGATAGATAAAGTTATAAGCCCATAGATAAGGTCTTACTCATTCTCATGCTAAGCCAGCAAGCAAAGCATACATCTAATAACTCTGTCTATCCAGCTCAACGGTAAACAATAGTTATTTGTTATGCAAGAATGCAAAATTATTGTTTGCGGCGAGTGCTTGTATTGAATACCGAGCGGTGTTAAAAGACCGCCAACAAAGTGGGAGACCACATACAGAGTGTTAAAAGACCGCCAACAAAGCGGGAAACCACGTATTGTCCTCATCATAAGGAACATTTTTGCTCAAGGAACTATGCCTGGGAAATCAACGGTTTCCGAGATAATGAGGTTCAAAGTCGGATTTTTCAAAACTTTTTTTTTTCAGAAATTTATTCAGTATCTAGTTCATACCTTTTCAAGAAGCCATATCAAAATTATGAATATTTCTTACAAAAAACGACGTTAAAGTTGCAACCCGCAATGTATTCTAAACATCGGCACTTCAAGCTTAAGTAACATAATCTGATACCTACGCTTGCGCAATATGACTTCTGTGCGTTACACGTCCATTGCGTGAAAAAATATTTTTCAAAATTATAACCTAAAAAACCAAAATCATTTCCCAACAATAATTTATCGAAATCGGGTCTGTTGGCGGTCTTTAAACACCCTGTATAGTCCTCATAATAACAAACATTTTTGCCCAAGGAACTATGCCTAGGAAACAAATGGTTTCCGAGATAATGAGGTTCCAAGTAGGATTTTTTTTTCCGGAAATTCATTTTTTTTTTCTGAAATGTGTTCAGTATCACGTTATTAACATATCTTCTTAAGAAGCTATATCAAAATTATGAATATTTCTTACAAAAAACGAAGTTAAAATTGCAAACCGCAATGTATTCTGAACATCGGATAGCCTAGATTGTTCCCAGAATCAGGACTTATCACGGTCCTAAATTTGACTGAAAACTATTCAGCGGTATTCGCGTGATGAGGTAACACACAGACAGACAGACAGACAGACAGACAGACAGACAGACAGACAGACATAAACCGATTTTTTTGCATTTTTGTATTCAGTATAGTTTACTTAGTAACCCCTGCTAGTTTTTTTCTAAAAATATTTAATGTACAGAATTGACTTCGCTAGAGTTTTATTATAAGTATAGATATCTTTTGTTTAGATTAGGTATCGCCCGTGTAAGATACCAGGAAGCTTAGCATAAGAATTGCCTGGGAAGTATGGGGGTTTATATGTATCTCCCTCGACGTAGAGTGGGATAGATAAAGTTATAAGCCCGTAGATAAGGTCTTACCCATTCTCATGCTAAGCCAGCAAGCAAAGCATAAGGTTGGGTTAGAGCGTATCTACCGCAAATAACTCTGTCTATCCCGCTCTACGGCAAACAAAATATATTTTTTTAATATCAAGTTGGGCTCAGTAGAGTAAATATTTTAAAAAAGGCACACAAATATTTCAACCTCGCGTGGGTTCAAACCCAGAACATTTCGACCGCGACGCAACAGTACTACATTTCTAACATCGATAAACTTTGTCCGACCTGGGAAGGCAAAGTTTTTTGTTCGAAAGTCCGTTATTGGCTTAATCTTATTTTTAGACAATATTGAGAAACTAATTTCAATATTTTTTATTTCGGTTCAGTAGTTTGGATTTTACAACGTTTCAAAGATACGGTTTTATGACCTTCACGCGACGGTCTGCATACTGTTGGCGGTCATAGGAACAAAACATTTTAGCGCATAAAAACAAAACTACTGGACCAAAATAAAAAATATTTAAATTAGTTTCTTAATATTGTCTAAAGATAAGTTTAAGCCAATAACGGACTTTCGAACAAAAAACTTTGCCTACCCAATTCCCTCCAGCAAGCACCATAAGGCTGGGTTAGAGCGTATCTATGGCTCTGTCCATCCCGCTCTACGTCAAACAAAAGAGTGAGATACCTATTGTTTTAAACCCATAGATACGCTCTAACCCGGCCTTATGTTATGCTTGTAGAACTAACATTTTCCGCTAAAATAAAATAAAAACAAATGGCGATTTTTCATTTACAATATGCGCCCCAAATGCCAAAAGTCGTAGCGTGCTATTATACAGAGTGTTAAAAGACCGCCAACAAAGCGGGAGACCACGTATACATACGTTATAGTCCTCATCATAACGAACATTTTTGCCCAAGGAACTATGCCTGGGAAATCAACGGTTTCCGAGATAATAAAGTAGGACTTAATTTTTTTTTTTTTCAGAAATGTTTTCAGTATCACGTTCTTAATATACCTTCTCAAGAAGCCATATCAAAATTATGGATATATCTTACAAAAAATCAAGTTAAAATTGCAACCCGCAATGTAGGTTTTCGAGAGAATGTGGTTCAAATTCGAACTTTTTTTTTTTTGCAGAAATATGCTCAGTATCACGTTTTTAACATATCTTCTCAGGAAGCCATATCCAAATTATGAATATTTCTTACAAAAAACAAAGTTAAAATTGCAACCCGCAATGTGTTCTAAACATCGGATAGCCTAAGTTACTCCCAGAAACGTGAGTTACGACCATGTTAAGTTTCGTTGAAAACTATTCAGCGGTGTTCGCGTTTATCGTGATCATACAGACAGACAGACAGACAGACAGACAGACAGACAGACAGACAGACATAAACCGTTTTTTTTGCATTTTTGGATTTAGTTTAGTTTACTTAGTAACCCCTGCTAGTTTTTTTCTAAAAATATTCAATGTACAGAATTGACATCGCTAGAGTTTTATTATAAGTATAGATATAGATATAGATAGATAGATAGATGAACTGGGTGGCTTTAAAATAAACTGGGTGGCAGCACATTTTTCAAAAATCGAACTTCGTTTTTTTGGCCAATGGTAATCGGCTTCGTCTTAGCCAGGAGATGCTGGAAAGGTGGAGTGGAGCGGCGCGAAAGCGCGATTCACAGGCAGCGCTGAAATGGTACAGTCGGCCACACGCTAGGATACCCCTTTTTGATCGATTGGCACCATTATGCCGCGCGCGGTAAGAGCTGCCATGGGGCATCTGTGACTGTGGCCGACCGTACAAATGCAAACTTTTGAAGGATAAGAAACGTTCAGTAAATAAAAAGTATCGAGCTATTGGAAACGTCGTCGAACAAAATGTTGGAAATCACATTTTAGCAGTAGACGTGTTTCAGGAATAAAGCTATTATAAAAATGCCCTGTATAGGTATGTATTATTTCTATCTGGGGGCATGGCAGTGCCCCCGCCAGGTCGAGCGCGAAGCAAACACTGCCGTACCATCCTTTACTGGAACCATTTCGCCGCATTTTCAGGCCCCTATTTGAGAACCTCTGGATAAGACCAGAACGCAGAAATTTTCGTCATCCAGTAAGCTATAATCACATACTTAAAATCCAAAATTTCAAGTCTGTAGGTCATTTAGTTCCGAAGTTAAGCGAAAGCAAAGTTTCGCATTTATGACACACACTCACTCACTCACTCATGATCATCATAATAGAACTAGTACTTCCCATAAACTCAGAGAGCTGAAATTTGGTACAGAGTTAGGGTTGAATGGCCACATAAAGGGAAAACTATAAAAACTAGGATAATCGAAGATCTGGAGTACCTGGTGACCCTGATTAGAAAACACAAGAGCCCTAATAGAACTAGTACTTCCCATAAACTCAGAGAGGTGAAATTTGGTACAGAGTTAGGGTTTAATGGGCACATAAAGGGAAAACTATAAAAACTAGGATAATCGAAGATCTGGAGTACCTGGTGACCCTGATTAGAAAACACAAGAGCCCTAATAGAACTAGTACTTCCCATAGCTTAAATTTGGTACAGAGTTAGGGTTTAATGGGCACATAAAGGGAAAACTATAGAAACTAGGATAATCGAAGATCTGGAGTACCTGGTGACCCTGATTAGAAAACACAAGAGCCCTAGTAGAACTAGTACTTCCCATAAACTCAGATGGCTGAAATTTGGTACAGAGTTAGGGTTTAATGGGCACATAAAGGGAAAACTATAAAAACTAGGATAATCGAAGATCTGGAGTACCTGGTGACCCTGATTAGAAAACACAAGAGCCCTAATAGAACTAGTACTTCCCATAGCTTAAATTTGGTACAGAGTTAGGGTTTAATGGGCACATAAAGGGAAAACTATAGAAACTAGGATAATCGAAGATCTGGAGTACCTGGTGACCCTGATTAGAAAACACAAGAGCCCTAGTAGAACTAGTACTTCCCATAAACTCAGATAGCTGAAATTTGGTACAGAGTTAGGGTTTAATGGGCACATAAAGGGAAAACTATAAAAACTAGGATAATCGAAGATCTGGAGTACCTGGTGACCATGATTAGAAAACACAAGAGCCCTAATAGAACTAGTACTTCCCATAAACTCAGAGAGCTGAAATTTGGTACAGAGTTAGGGTTTAATGGCCACATAAAGGGAAAACTATAAAAACTAGGATAATCGAAGATCTGGAGTACCTGGTGACCCTGATAAGAAAACACAAGAGCCCAACCAAACTATTATAGATCGACATATACCGCCCTTACAAAAAATATTCAACTTGGTGGGCCGCTTCATTTGATGTCAAAAATCTAAGGTCTGAAGTATCTGATGAAGAACCCTCAGCTGGTATCAGCTTTATTAGAGATATTATGGTAATGCCCCTTCTACTATTGGTACATAAAAAAATCGACTGTCATTGCAAAAATCCAGCGTAGTGGGACACATCTTCATTTAATCTAGCCTATAGCGTCCCACTAGTGGTTCGCTCCGAACTATGAACTCGCGACCTCAGTTAAGATGTATAACTTTGCTTACGCCATTCGCGCAGGCGCGCGCGCGCTTTGTATATAAACTATACAACCCCATATCTCGGCAACCCATCGACCGATTTGGCTCATGTTCGAATTTAAAAATTATTTTAATTTAGTTTACCCGGCTATCAAATTTCATAACGATCCGACCAAATTTACCCAAGTTATCGTCGAACAAACATTCATACATACAAACATACATCCATACAAACGCCGGATTGTTCCAGCAGACTCGGAGGACTTCACTGGCTTTGCTCGCTCGTTCAACAAGAAATAGTCGGACGATTAACTTTATTCTACTCCAATGACATTCCAATTCTACTCGAACATTACACAGATTTAAAAACTGTGTCAAATAAGAAAATCTAATAAAATTAATCAGTAAGCCCTCGTTTCTACAAAAAGAAGTGAAATCCCACCAAAAACATTCTGTAAAAACTAGCCAGGTCTCGATGGATCTGCTTGTTTATCTCTAAAAAAGTAATGAAATCTAGACAAAGTCGTGCCAAGTCTAAGGTTCCTTACTGCGATTTCTTTATTATTATAGTTAATGTTGTGAGACTTGGCTGTTGAAGGGTACACAAGGGTACAAAACCAGGTGCTCTATGACACCATTGCACCAATCTGTCGCCAGAACCGCTTGTGTACCCTTCAACGGCCAAGTCTCACAACATTAACTATAATAATAAAGAAATCGCAGTAAGGAACCTTAGACTTGGCACGACTTTGTCTAGATTTCATTACTTTTTTAGAGATAAACAAGCAGATCCATCGAGACCTGGCTAGTTTTTACAGAATGTTTTTGGTGGGATATTTCTGTTCCATACAAAACATCAATGGAGCACCTGGTATTTTTTCGAGATTTCGCACTTGGCTCCATAGTGAAAGTGGCTTGCATTGGTGAGTTAAGCGACCCCTTTGAGTGTCACAGGACCTTACTGTATTAGTTAGAGAGCTGGTGACCAATCGAGATATTTTTTCGTACAAGGCTGGGAGTTGGTAGGCTGATAGAGTAGACTTCGCTTAGTCTGGGAAAAATATTTTTTTTGCCCGGTCGCGGTTGAAAGTTAGATTTTTTCGAGTTTGAAAGTTTAAATGTATGGGTTCAGTATTTTTTTTTAACGTACAAGGCTGGGAACTTCTACGTTACTTGTTGAGACTCCGTTGAACAAGAAAATAAATTGTTTATTGGCCAAGCCTGGTTGAAAGTTTGATTTTTCTAACCCAAAAATTCACACTTTCTAGGTTATAAAAAACAATATTTCTACTGAGTTCGCCTAGTAATAAATAGTGATTTGGTAATCAGCGGAGACTAAAAAGGCAGCCTAGAAACTCCCAGCCTTGTAGACAAAAAAGAAATGATTCAACCCATACATTTAAACTTTCAAAGTCAAAAAAATCTAACTTTCAACCGCGACCAGACTAAAAAAATATTTTTCCCAGACTCAGCGAAGTCTACTCTATCAGCCTACCAACTCCCAGCCTTGTGCGAAAAAATATCTCGATTGGTCACCAGCTCTCCAACTATATGTCCTTGTAGGTATAACCGAACTTTCAAGTCTTCGTGAAACTTCATTCAAACTTCACCACTATCAGTTTTCAGTTGAGGAGTGAGTGTCTGTTCAAAAGGGACTATCCGCCATTTCTTTATTATTTTGAATTACAGGTTGCCATTAAAGATGAACGAGCAAAATGGCCTGTAACTGCACGTATTCTTGGGACAAAGATGGAAAGTCTGTTCAAAAAGGACTAGACTAATTTGTGTGTCCATCTAACGTTCATTTCGTGCACCATGTTTTTCTTGACGATAGATTTTGTTGCCGAAATACTTTCCTGAAGAAGATGAACGTTGAAGCTTAGAAGAAAAGGGACTATTTTCAAAACTGTCTGATTATAAGGGACTATTTATTCAGTGCCTGAACAAAGGGGTATCAAATAAAATAAAAAATATTTATTTTAAAAAAATACTTTTTATTGAAAACTACTGTTAAATATTAGTTCTTTAGGACTAAGCTATTTTAATGAGGAAAAAATAAACACAGACAAAGTTTTTGCTGTTTTCCCAAAAATTACTTATGGTGACTTTAGTCCCTTTTGAACAGACACTCCTCAGTTAGGTGTGCAATCACACAGCAGAAGTTTCTACTTTCATCCAAATACTGGTATTTGGAAGTGGAAATTAACAGGACTCATGATATGACCCTTCGCTACAGCTGTTAGAAATGAGCTTATTATTTTACAATTATTTTTCTCAATCTACAAAAAACCGGCCCAAAGCTACAGTATTCCGGACCTCTCTTTGTGTTACAAATCCGCCTGTTTATCTTCCATTAAAACATTAAAGGTTGCCTTTTTTTTCATTCCATTCGGTGAAACAAAAAAAATACATTTTTAGGTACAATCGCGTTTTAAAGTAAAAAATCATGGGTCCCATTTAAAAGTGGATCTACCAAGCGTTTAAGACTTGTATCATGTTTATTATGCTTGATTTATATTTGCAAAGACCGCTTCTTAAATAAACTCTTACTGCCGATTTCTGAATTGTATCGAAAATTCACTTAAGTATCGAAAATAACGTGACAGAAAGATACTTAAGTATTTACATAGTAAAATTCTCAATTCAGAAACCAGGCCTTTCCTCAGTATAGTTAAACAGTTGAAGAAACGTAGCACTAAAATAAACGCACAATTTCACTTTGTGTGTTTTTTTACTGACTGTACAAGAAATAACAAAGGTTTCGTTCCATCTATTTGAAGTTTATTTTACAGTTTTTCGGACTTTCGTTGTACAAATTAGATTTTTTCTCTCAACGAAAACAAAGAACGAAAACTGGGTATGCGAGAATATAATGGAATATAATTATAATCTAGATTCTTCTAGATTTTAAATTAAACGTCACTTTAAGACTTATTTTCATTATTAGTAAGTGTTTGTTCTCGTGGGCGAAGAAAAATCATAATCAGTTTAGTACGTGCAACTGTTATTAGGTATGGACTGAACAAAGGAGACCTTTTGATACGGTTTTTCGTGCAATGAAGTGATATACGAGTCTATCCTATGTAAACTTCAGTTACTGTTGGTCAACGGTTTTGAAACAAACAAATTGTAATCTCTCTTTTAGGGTTCCCACGATACAGGCTAGGCCTAGTGTGGGAATCACCATCTAATCCTGTTAATTTAAATTTGTCGAAAAATCGCTATGTACCTACCTATCTTGATTTGAAAACTTGTTTGTGTAATCTTAAAATACCTATGTATACTGTGCATGCTTTTTTTTGTAAATAAATAACTTATCTTAAAATTATCTTATCTTATCTAAGTAGCCACACTTTTCGTTGTAACTCGTACCTATCTTCTGAAAAGCCAAAAACCTTTTAAATATTAGTTTTATGTTAGTTATTAGTTTTATGTTATTCAATCGTGATATTATATCAAAAGCTGGCATTACGGACTGTACCGAGTGATAAAGGCTTTAATGTTATTACAACGACCCTTCCTTCTGACTATAGTCGCAGAGTTATACTAAGTACAGGGGCAGTAAAAAGCCTTCGCTTTATTTGGACATGGGCGTTGTTTCTGTGACACCCGACTCAATGACGATAGTTTTAGTAACGCTTGAAACTAAAAAAAGTATTTTTTTTTTATTCACAAATTACCTTGTTCAATTTGTTCTTTAATAACCGCGATAGCGGAGACCCGGGCCTTCTCAAAAGATATTGTGAGTGCGGCCGCAAGCGATAGTTTAATAGTAAGGTAGGCAGCAATTAAAAGTTTTTTTTAATATTTTTCACTGCAGTTTTTTTTTTTTTGCTTCAGTATCGTGTAAATAATCAACCCTGGGTTGGGTGTCACTTTACAAAACAACACCTTGTATATTATAGAACGTCGCGACCGGGCCCCAAGCCTTTCTTTGTTGGGAATTTTCCGTTTATACAACGTGTTACAAAACATCCTCACTCTTTTTACAGGGTGTTACCTACTGGTCAACAAGATGTCAATTCTGTAAAAAAAGTAGAAAAAAAACAATTTTTATTTTATAACAACAAAATTTAAAAAAAATAATAACTTTTTTGTTTTTGCTCAAATTAAAAATATGTTTGTGGGTGTAAGGTACATTGGTCTAGCTTTGAGTTAATAAAACATTGTGAAAGTCAATGAAAACAATATTTAAAAAATACTTTTCTCCCGCCACAGCGTTCACATTATATTAATTTAAAAATCAACGGAACGTTATAGAGAAAAAAAAAATTAGGCTGTGATCCCTATCACCGGGTGCTATTACCCTGTAAAAAGAGTTAGCATCTTTTGTAATACCTTGTAGTGAGGAGCTAGATCAGTGATCACCCGCACCTCCTATAAGTTTTCTGGCCCCCTTCGGTACAACAGGACCTTTTGTAACGCGCTATAGCCTGTGACAATACTGAGAAACACCTAATTCGACGACCAAAGAGGAAACAGCCTTTCATAATAGCTTTCCGTTCGCTGCTGTTAGTTGCCAAGCACATAGACCAAGCATAATAGGGGTTGAACACAGGTCACTTCCGTTCTTGGCCGGATATTATGGTCAGGCTATTGTCGTTTAGTTATTAAGGCTGGAAGATAGTAGTGTGGCGGGAAATTCAAAATTTTCACAGTTTTTTACATTTTGTAGCTAAACTGGATGATTCTTCAAAAAAGTGTTCTTCGTTGATATCCATGGCTTTTATTTTTTCTCGTCGTTGGTGAAAACTCAAAATACAGAGGATAAAAGGGCTTAAAAACTAGCCAATATGTCGATGAGGCACACCTGTAGGCTTTATAGGTTAATCAGAAAAAAATCTTCTATTTTGACAGGCCATGGATATCAAAAAATATACCATGGATATCAAATAGTGTCCAAAATAAATATAAACAGTAATTTCAGTGGTACATAAATGCTTCCTTTAGCTTGATTGTCACTCATGAACTGTCACAGACTTAAACAGGGCCTTAGTGAAGGAAAAGTATATAAATAAAACATCACAATAATCAAACCAAAGTAATCAAAGTTTTATTTTGAGAAAAAACAGTAAAAATTTTGAAGTTTTTAATCTTTTTCAATTGCTCATAGATTTATTTTAAGCAAACACATGCTGAGTTATTAAATAATAAAAGAGATAAATTATGCTCAACAAAGTCTATAAAATTGTAACATTAATTCTTAAGTTCTCATTAATTTCAGGCCTTAAGTCTTATAAAACGTTTTGATAAACAGCTACTATTATTTAAAAGCTATAACATGAATTAACAGTTACACATCCATCCCGAATTTCATCCAAAGCCATCCAGCCGTTTAAGCGTGAAGAAGTATAGTAAATACATAATATACATATTAAATAAATAAAAAAATAAATTGGATTTTATTCATCACGATATTTAAATCAAAACAGAAGAAGATTAGTAGAATATAACCCAGCAGCACCATCTAAAACAATGTCTCAGGCACTGCAGCGCCAAGTGGCCTCTTCATCCATCTAGTGTGAGTGAAGGTACCACTGGAGGCTATTTAAATCATCTCATAAAAAATAAAATAATATAGCCTTTTATTGCTTCTCAAAGTTACATATAAAAGTATTTGCAAAGGTAAAATAAATCATCTCATACGTAGATGCCTTAGGCCTTTATTTTTTTTAACCCAGCATAGTAGTACGAGTCAGACTCGCACACTCAGGGTTCCGTACCACCACAATATTTGTGTAACATATTTTAATATTATATTTACCCCTTACTTTAGGTGGTGGTACGGTATCCCCGGTACGCGACTCCGACTAACAAGGAAAAACTTTAGGATATTGTACACGAAGGGTGCTAAACGGGACTTTATTACTCTGCCTCAGCTAATTCTACCATTATTTTCATGTATTTGGTAGAATCCCTCTTTGTTTTTTTTAATAACTAGTAGAATGACCATTCTTTGCATGTATTTGGAAGAATCCCTCTTTGAAAGAACCCTCGGTTCGTGAGTCCGGCTTGCACCGGCCGGTTTTTATTAATCTTGTGTACATTAATTAAGCCGTATAATTACAATGGATTTGGAAAAATGTAGATAAATAGATAGATAGATTCTGTGAAAAAATCAACTGCTTGCTTATTATTCAACCTATTATATTTAAAGTTAACAACAGCCCGTTAAACGTAAGGCAAACAAGCAAACAGACATGCAGATATGTACTGGATTAGTAATAGGGTCTTATTTGGCAATTTTTCGGTACGTAACCCTAAAATAAGTGAAATTTAAGAACATTTACTTGATATCCATGGCCGGTATGTGATATCCATGGCTTAAATCCATGGATTTTAGGGCC
Organism: Zelleria hepariella; assembly: GCA_949319315.1. NCBI lineage: Eukaryota > Metazoa > Arthropoda > Insecta > Lepidoptera > Yponomeutidae > Zelleria > Zelleria hepariella. The sequence continues at coordinate 31,397,652 of OX439379.1, forward strand.
ATGGATATCAATAAAATTAAAAAATGACGTTGTTTCTCTTTAACTATAAAAGCTATCGTATTTATTTTGATGTCAATACCTACTGAGGGACCATACCCAATCCTGTACTTTAGATAGTTAAGTGCAAATAGTATCACTTAAGTAGCAAAACTGACCACAAGTTTCAATTACCCTCACGAACCAAAATTTAAAAAAAGTGAAGAACTTACCTCACAGTGTTGGCGTGAAAGTTAGCGACACACCCGTCCCATCTTAGCACCGTGGTTAAATTGGCAATATTTTACACCAATCACAAGACAGTTACCGCGTATTCAAGTATGTTTAAAAGCATACTTTTGTCGAGCGGTTCCAACTTCGCTCGCCGCGTGACATTAGTTTAAACGTCTACTGACACAAGAGTTTTCATTATATTAGAATGCTGGATATACGATTGGATAGAGGCACTCTTTGGGCATTTAGAAAGGTTTAAATTAGCACAGTAATGGGCACATGAGTAAAACCACAAACAAAAACATACCAGGAGCACACGCGTGTGACATGCAAAATACTTGCAAATTCACCCATTTTTTGACCTTCAAAGGGATATTTAGGCAATTTCCTCTATGAAATATTGATTTTATTTGATATGCCTCAATAGACCGTTAGTTAAGTAGACGATTAAGTGCTACTTTAGTACTGTGTGATGTGTAGTTTAGTAGATACTAGGGTGTGACCAAAAAAATCGACCTCTCAAAGAATGACCCAACTGAGCTATTTTTGTTCAGCGATTTTTCGTTCGCGACAAGTTTTTTGGGCAGTACCACTGCTTCGTAGACCAGAACACATAATCGGCTGAATTATTGTTGTTCTGTTGTTTACAATAATGAAAAGAATACGGTTTTATTCTCGCGAACGAAAAATCGCTGAACAAAAATAGTTCAGTTTAGCTACAAAATGTAAAAGTCTGCGAACATTTTGAATTTCCCGCCACCTTGCTATCGTCTACCCTTAAGAAGAGGGTCACAGCCAACAATGAAAAAAAAACAATCTTCTTTTTGGAAAAGTTTTTTTTTTATTAAAACGTGCCGTCAAAATGAGAATCCTTAGTAGTATTAACTATTTTTAGGACCCAAGGCCCTAAATCCCGGATCATAGAACCTACGAATAAATCCTGCACAAGAAAAACAAAGGCACTCGTTTGACTTAGGCAAATTTTATTCATATTTTATCTTTCGTAATATTTTTTTATCGAACAAAACTGCTCGATGTGTTTTATTAGTGCAGTCTTAAGGTAGTATTAAATATGATTTTAATGTAAGTGATTTTTTTTTCGCTTGAAATAACTCTTTAATTTTATTTTTGAGCTTTACTTCAGGACCTTACTCGACAGTGGCGCCAACTAGTGAGGACTAAAAGCGCACATTACACCGCTGAAGCTCCCCAAATAAATTATATCGCAGGCGGAGCTTGAAAGATGAGTGCGAATTGCGAACTATGATTTGTTAGCTGCAGTTTGTTAGTAGTAACTTTATAGGGTACAGGGTTTCCTAGTGCAATTCCTAGGCTCACAGATAATCATAATTATTGTGTAAATCTTACAGTAATAAATTAATTTTGAATTGTGAATTGGAATTTTGAACTTTAATGAGGCTCCTAAACGGGCAATATGTGGCTGCAATACAATGGCCGGTAACATTGACAGCAATACCTGCACGCTATGCAATATTGCAGATTGTAGTTATTATTATTAATACATTTATATCAAATTATTAAATTCCCAATTTCCCACCTTATTTTTGTTTTTTGTAGGTAAGTGAGAGCATGAAGAAAATATTAAATAATTTAAACACAGATTTTAACGGATTTAAGACTCGTTTTATTAACTTATTACATTTTCCAACGTTTCGAGACCTTTGCAGGGCTCGTGGTCGCGGCAGAAAATCTGTGTTTAAATTATGTATAGTGCTCGTGCAAACCTAAGAAAATATTATGAAAATATTAAAATTATAAAGTGTCAATTGGGACAAAGTGTCCGAATATACGTACGTATTTTGTCCGAGTTATTGAAACACTCGCAAACTCAATAATACGTGGCAGCAACAAGGCAACAAGCAAGTAGGCCGATATGATGAAAAAAAATAACCGACTTCACTGGTGAACTGACGCAATGGGATCTGCTGCTGTCCGCTCTCCATCTCCGAAGTTCTTCATCAGGGGGTCTACCGGCTAAGACGAAGCCGATTACCATTGGCGAAAATCGAAGTTCGCTTTATGAAAAATTAACTGGCTGGCAGTAAAATGAACTGGGTGGCAGTACCTACATTATTCATAAATCGAGCTTCGATTTTCGCCAATGGTAATCGGCTTCGTCTTAGCCGGTAGACCCCCCGATCTTCACCATTTTTTATGAAAAAACAACATATGGGTCACTTGACCCATATGTCCTTTATTAAAGTCGGTTAAAAAATAATCAATGAAACCACATAGTCGAATGCACATTCTTCCAATATAAAAAGTAATTCCATATTTAAAAGAGGAATGACCCGTCCCGCCAAACGCTCAATTTCCTACAATTTGTACATTTGTACAGAGTAAATTAAATCATACGTGAAATAAATGTTTTGGTATTGAATTTCCACTTTGTATTTCTACGAAATTGTTTTTAAATTGCTACAAACTACTTTTTTTTTTAAACCAATCTGATTTCGGCGGATTAGTTTGTTTACTAAAAGTTGTATCAATGTTGCTGAATGTTCAGACAGGAACACGCTAGGGTTGCCATTTTTATTCTATTGACGCTCTTATGCCGCGTGCATTTTTTTTTGTTTTTTTTTTTATAGGTAAGCTGGCAGCTCACCTAACAAAATAGTTACTAAGTTTTATATTATTATAAATGAGAACGATAGTTAATTAAAACAGAAACAGAATTAAAACAAAATAGAAGCCCGAAACAATAAGAGCCACCATGGGGCATCGCAAAAAGTCGCTGGTGATGCGGCATAGGTAGTACTTTTGCCTTTGCTTCTTTTTACTATCCTTTTGGTAAGTACGATCTTTAGGCGGTCGGGGGTTTTCAATATATTTTTCCCAGGCCGTGTTTGTAACGTTGATTGAAATTCCACGAAACAGGGGTCTGAATTGTCTAACTTCAACATCAATCACATAGCCCTATTTGACGTGTTCAAATTGATGTTCAAAAACTTCAAGCAGCATTTAATTGACACAAGCTGTTTAGCTATCTCGCTCTAAAGGATATTGAGGGAAGGAAATCACAAGTTATTTCACTCAATAAGTAAAATGTATCCAAGAAAAAAATTGACAAATTTTATTTTCATTGGCAGTGCTAGTGTTTATGTTTATACCTAATACAGAATCTGTATCAGAAAACTGTTCGAGGTTTTGTTTTAAAACTTAGGAAATTCCATTATTGTCCCGATGAAGATCGTGATCACGATACCTATAAAGGGTTCGCGTAAGATGTTGAAATTAGACCATAAGGCCCGGGTTGATGATATTTTTTGCGACGATGAAACAAAATAGCTTATTTTTGAGGCTAAACGGGAGATGTATTTATTTTCAATCAGAGTCGGTTATGATAACGACGCGTTTCGTTTAATTGGGTCGAATTAATCAAATATCTAAACTGGAACAGGAAAAAAATCATGAATGTACCATTCTGTCTGTTTCTGTTTGCCGCGCACCGGAAAAACCCCTATATATGATCTTGTTTCATTAATTTTGGTCGTTTCTTGCTTTGTTTTAAAAAAGTCGGTTAAAAAAACGACCCGTTTTTTTATGTGTGTTACCTCAGAACTTTTCTCTACGTGAACCGATGATGATTCTTTTTTTGTTCCAAAGGATATACCTACTTCCCGTGTGGTTCCATAAAAAATGGTGAAAATCTGATGAAGAACTTCGGAGATGGAGAACGTAACTCCTCAACGGACAGCAGCAAATCACTCGGAGTTAGTGATTCGGCAAGCGAGACAAGACAAGACAATTTCGATATCGAGACTCTTGACGGTATCAAGACCTTTGTTTGGTCTCGATCTTGTCAGGCGAGCGAAAATATTGTCTTGGTCTTGTTTTAATGATTTGACACAATCGAGATTCTCGATTCTCGATTATTATAATGAAACAAAAAAACTAAGGCCTTTGCATCTACGTAATGAGATGATTTATACAACGTCCAGTGGCACCTTCACTCACACTACAGGGTGCACTCTAAGTCAATAGCGGAACTTTAAGTAGGCTGTCTACTGATCAATACAAACAACTTGTACTAGGTGACGAAAAAAATGGAGCTAAAAAAATATTAGCTGTTCCATACAAAAGGTCGACTCAGCACTGCGCCAAATGTATGAAACAGCAGATATTTTTTTAGATCCATTTTTTTCGCCACCTAGTAGAAGTTGTTTGTATTGATCAGTAGACAGCCTAATTAAAGTTCCGCTATCGACTTAGAGTGCACCCTGTAGATAGGTGAAGAGACCACTCGGCGCTGCAGTGCCTGGGACATTGTTTTTTAGATGGAGTAGTAGGCTTGCCCAGCACCTATACCATCCTGACAGCTACCAATCGCTAACTGTGAAGGAAAACATCGTGAGGAAACCCGCGGCTTAGTTGGCTCCACACGTATTGACTTGTCTTTCCTGTGGGCTAGGCCGACCAAGTTTAGTATGAAACAAAAATAGCTGATCAAAAATATTTCAGAGCTACAAAATTGAAAAAAACTGTAAAAAGTTTGCATTTCCCGCCACGCAATTTTAGATGGGTAGTCCAACTATGCTGTGAGCGCACTTGTCTTTCGTAGAAAACTAGCAACTGGGTCATTCTTTGAGAGGTCGATTTTTTTGGTCACACCCTAGTATCTACTAAACTATACATCACACAGTACTAAAGTAGCACTTAATCGTCTACTTAACTAACGGTCTATTGAGGCATATCAAATAAAATCAATATTTCATAGAGGAAATTGCCTAAATATCCCTTTGAAGGTCAAAAAATGGGTGATTTTGCAAGTATTTTGCATGTCACACGCGTGTGCTCCTGGTATGTTTTTGTTTGTGGTTTTACTCATGTGCCCACTACTGTGCTAATTTATACCTTTTTAAATGCCCAAAGAGTGTCTCTATCCAATCGTATATCCAGCATTCTAATAGAATGAAAACTCTTGTGTCTGTAGACGTTTAAACTAATGTCACGCGGCGAGCGAAGTTGAAACCGCTCGACAAAAGTATGCTTTTATACATACTTGAATACGCGGTAAGTGTCTTGTGATTGGTGTAAAATATCGCCAATTTAACCACGGTGCTAAGATGGGACGGGTATGTCGCTAACTTTCGCGCCAACACTGTGAGGTAAGTTCTTCACTTTTTTTTAATTTTGGTTCGGGAGGGTAATTGAAACTTGTGGTCAGTTTTGCTAGTTAAGTGATACTATTTGCACTTAACTATCTAAAGTACAGGATTGGGTATGTCCCTCAGTAGGTATTGACATCAAAATAAATACGATAGCTTTTATAGTTAAAGAGAAACAACGTCATTTTTTAATTTTATTGATATCCATGGCCCTAAAATCCATGGATTTAAGCCATGGATATCACATACCGGCCATGGATATCAAGTAAATGTTCTTAAATTTCACTTATTTTAGGGTTACGTACCGAAAAAGTGCCAAATAAGACCCTATTACTAATCCAGTACATATCTGCATGTCTGTTTGCTTGTTTGCCTTACGTTTAACGGGCTGTTGTTAACTTTAAATATAATAGGTTGAATAATAAGCAAGCAGTTGATTTTTTCACAGAATCAATCTATCTATCTATTTGTGTACATTTTTTCAAATCCATTGTAATTATACGGCTTAATTAATGTACACAAGATTAATAAAAACCGACCGGTGCAAGCCGGACTCACGAACCGAGGGTTCCTAACTTTCTTTCAAAGAGGGATTCTTCCAAATACATGCAAAGAATGGTCATTCTACTAGTTATTAAAAAAAACAAAGAGGGATTCTACCAAATACATGAAAATAATGGTAGAATTAGCTGAGGCAGAGTAATAAAGTCCCGTTTAGCACCCTTCGTGCACAATATCCTAAAATTTTTCCTTGTTAGTCGGAGTCGCGTACCGGGGATACCGTACCACCACCTAAAGTAAGGGGTAAAAATAATATTAAAATATGTTACACAAATATTGTGGTGGTACGGAACCCTGAGTGTGCGAGTCTGACTCGTACTACTATGCTGGGTTAAAAAAAATAAAGGCCTAAGGCATCTACGTATGAGATGATTTATTTTACCTCTGCAAATACTTTTATATGTATGTAACTTTGAGAAGCAACAAAACGCTATATTATTTAATTTTTTATGAGATGATTTAAATACCCTCCAGTGGTACCTTCACTCACATTAGATGGATGAAGGGGCCACCCACTTGGTGCTGCAGTGCCTGAGACATTGTTTTAGATGGTGCTGCTGGGTTATATTCTACTAATATGTGTATTATGTATTTACGATACTTCTTCACGCCTAAACGGCTGGATGGCTTTGGATGAAATTCGGGATGGATGTGTAATTGTTTATTCATGTTATAGCTTTTAAATAATAGTAGCTGTTTATCAAAACGTTTTATAAGACTTAAGGCCTGAAATTAATGAGAACTTAAGAATTAATGTTACAATTTTATAGAATTTGTTGAGCATAATTTATTTCTTATATTATTTAATAACTCAGCATGTCATTGAGTTTGCTTAAAATAAATCTATGAGCAATTGAAAAAGTTTAAAAACTTCTAAATTTTTATTGTTTTTTCTCAAAATAAAACTTTGATTACTTTGGTTTGATTATTATGATGTTTTATTTATATACTTTTCCTTCACTAAGGCCCTGTTTAAGTCTGTGACAGTTCATGAGTGTATTGTAGGTACTTTTCAGTTGTCGAGGCCCGATCTCCAGCTAGCTCCCCAACAGAATGGTGTCCCGCCGGCACAGCTCGGCGGAAGCAGTATCGGCCCCCTCCCCGGCCTTCACCCTCTCCTCACTTTTTAAAACCTACCTGCCGATATTTTATCAACTACTGTGCTAGTCAAGTAAAATACTTTTTAGTCAAATTCAATACTCTTTATTAGGATTTGTACTAGTGAAGAAGACTCACGCAATCATTTATGTAGGCAAAATAGGAAGTATTATGACACATTAGTTGATAAGTTCTGTAAAATCATGACATTCGGCCATCCGACTTCGTGCAGTCTCCGGCGCACGAGCCTACACACAAGCAATCGGTATTTTTACGTGTTCAAAAACCTACTTTCGATTTCTCTAATCTATTTATTCTCTATGGCCTTAACGGGGCTGAAATAAATTATTTTTAATCTTTTAATTTATTTTTAAAACTTTCTTGACAACAATTTTTTTTTATTATTTGTTTACTCTCCTCTCACGACAAACCTACTCTATAATAATCATGACATTCGGTCATTTTGCTCTTATTGGTATTAATATCTTGTTAAAAAAAAAAAAAAAATTAAGAAATAAAATAAAGCGACAGTATTGAGTCATGAAAAGTGATTTGATTTATTCATAATCATATTTACGAAGGTCACACAAAATAATTGAAGAATAATAATACATGTTTTTGCTTAGATCACAAACGACGTAGATTACAATTTAAATATCCTCAGTAAGAAAAATAAAAACAACATCATTTATAATTAATTCAAGAATCGAAATTAAATACATATTATTATAAATTATTTGAGTCATATGAAAGGTGATTTGATTTATTCATAACCATATTTACAAACATCATGCAAAATAATTGATCAATCTTAATATATGTTTTTTTTTTTCTTTGATCACAAACGTCGTAGATTACAATATAAATATCCTCAATAAAAATTAATGAAATCAACAACATTTATAATTGAAGAATCGAAATTAAATACATAACTATTCTAAATAATACGTTTCTATATTAATATTACAAACTTTGTACACAAACATATTCTACAAAAATAATTCAAGGACTGGTACTTTCCTCATCACTCATAACATTCAGAGCATTTACATTAATCCACGGTCTCATTCTATCCGCGGCTACTACCGTAATGTATTTTTTTGTTTTCGTAAACCCGGGAACATTTGATATTTCGTATCTATCATTTCCTAAAATTTTTGTCACTTTGTAAGGCCCTATAAATTTAGGAAGCAATTTCTTACTTTTGCCTATGTTTTCATTAAAGGATACTTTTGTAATTTTAACTAAATCGTTTAATTTGTACTGTCTTGCAGGTACCGTTTTTGTGTTATGCGCTTCCTTAATTTTGTCTTGTTTATCGTTTATGCTATCTGTTACTTTGTCTCTCATTTCAATTATATTTCTATCCTTATTCGTAGTTTCGTGCAACGCATCAATCAAGAGGTTATCAGAGTCTCCTCTCAGCCTTACACCAAATAAAACTTCTGATGCAGATTTTCCCGTTACTGAGTGTATGGTATTATTTATACCGAATTGTACTTTAGATGTAGCCAAGTCCCAGTCTTTTTCATCTTGTCGAAAATTTTGCGTGGCTAATGATCTCAGAATCGTTTGATTAAAACGTTCGGCTTGACCGTTAGCTCGCGGACATGCTACCGAGTTAAGTACGTGTTTGATATTTCTCTCTTGACAAAACTTTTTGAACATTTCTGAGGTGAACGCCGTTCCTCGGTCAGAAATAATACGTTCCGGCGTGCCAAAATCTTGAAAAATCGATTGTAATGTCTTAATGGCTGAGGCACTTTTAGTATCTTTAACAGGTTTGACAAACACATACTTAGAAAACCCATCAACAATGGTTAATATGTAGGAGTTGCCACGCTTGCTTTTAACAAATGGACCCAAGTGATCGATGTGAATAGTTTGAAATGGCATACTGCCTTTTTCAATTGGGTAAATGTGACCTTGCTTTGTTGGTACATTGTCCTTATTGTACGCGCAATCTATGCACGCATTCACGTATTTCTTAATGAAATGCGTCATTTTGGGGAACCAATACTGACTTTTAATGCGTTCTGTAGTTTTTTTAACACCAAAATGACCCATTTCGTCATGGTTTAGACGACATATTTGCCATCTTGCGCCTTTGGGGATTACAAGTCTTAATTCGCAATTGTCACCGTCAGTAGTTTTACGGTACAAAATATTGTTTTTGAAAACGTAGTGTTTTTTTATCTCTTTAAACTCTTCATCATTGTCTGGTTTCAATATTTTGGTTATGCGATTTATTTCTGGATCAGCAAGTTGTAAACTTAAAAGCCAGTCACTTTGTTGTATGTTAAGAACGCTAATAACATTTTCAGGGGCACAATCGTCATTGTAGTTTTCGACCGGATTTCGACTCAATGCATCTACGTGAGCCATGCGATCTCCAGGTCGATATTCAATTTCGAAATCGTATTCCTCCATTTGCAGTAACCATCTTGCAATTTTAGGCATTAAATCCTTTTTGCTTAATGTTAGACGTAGAGCCTTACAGTCGGTGAAGATTTTAAAGTGGGTGCCTAACAGGTAAGTTCTGAACTTTCTTAAGGAACACACCACTGCAAGTGTTTCAAGTTCGTAGGAGTGATAGTATCTTTCTTCCGGCGAAGTTTGTCTGCTAAAATAGGCGACTGGTTTCAGTTCTTTTGTGGTTTCTTGCCATTGCATTAAAATTCCGCCAATTCCTACAGCACTTGCGTCAGTATGTAATTCTGTCCGTAAGTTAGGATCGTAAAGAGCTAAAACTGGTCTTTCACATAGAATCTCTTTTAACGTAGATACCGCTTGTGACTCAACGGAAGTCCACTTCCACTCGACATTCTTTTTTAGTAGATGAGTTAGAGGACGAGCTATTTCTCCAAACCCTTTTACGAACTTCCTAAAATAGCTCGCCAGTCCCAAAAACTGTCTGGTTTCGTGTACGCTTTTAGGTATCGGAAATTCTTTGATGGCCTTTGTTTTACAGCTACTGGGTTTGATTCCGTCAGCAGATACTTCATATCCCAAATAATCGATGGATGTGGCGAAAAAACAACATTTCGATAACTTTAAAGTCAACCCATAGTCTCTTAATAAGTTCAAAACTTCTTCAAGTTTTATAAAGCCTTCATCAATTGATTTAGTTGGGATAAGTAAATCATCCATGTACGCCAACACAGAATCATACCTTTTCTGACCCAAAATTTTATGGACAATTTTTTGAAAAACTGCCGGAGCATTGGCTAACCCAAACGGCATTCGATTGAACTCATAGTGTCCATCCGGAGTTACGAATGCCGTGAGGTGTTTGCTGTTTTCATCGAGTGGAACTTGATAATATCCTGATGCCATGTCTAAGGTTATAAAATATTTATTACCACTCAAGTTTGATATTTGGTCCTCTATTAATGGAAGAGGGTATCTGTCTTTAACGGTTTTGGCGTTGAGCGCTCGGTAGTCAACACAAAGGCGTTGTTCGCCGGTTTTCTTTTTCACCATCAATATCGGACTTGCGTATTCTGAATTAGATTCACTAATTATCTTGTTATCTATCAGTTCGGAAATCATTTCGCGCACTTTAGCTCTCTCAGAATGAGATAGTCTATAGGGTCTGTATATTACCGGTTTACTATCACTTAATTCAATTTTCATTTCGAAATCTTTTGAAACGCAGCCTATCTCATTCAATGACAGTGCAAAACAATCGCGATACTCTTGCAGCAAGTTGTGCAGCCTTTCTAGAGTGTTTGTATTGATATTAGTACCAACTTTAATGTCTTCCTTCTGCAATGGTGGTAAAACATCGCTTGTGATTTCCTTCCTTATCCTCTTAACGTCGAGTATACTTACTTCTTTGAACGGAATAGCTCGACTTACCACCTTATTTTTTTCGAAATTAAACGGTTTTCCTGATATGTTAGATAACAGTATGCTGCCTTGCCCCTCTTCAAGTCTGTATACTCCTTGATGAACACGGTATTCTTTCCCGGGCTCATTTATGATTTTACCTTCAACAAATATATCTCCAGTATATGAAATTTCACTAACTATTGACGTTAATTCAGCACCTCCAAGCTCAAAATTTTCGGCTGTCTGTAATTTCACTGATTTAAGATCTGTGTCTAACAAGGGTCCACTGTAAAAAGTTAGTTTAGAGTCATCCTTTATGACTACAACGTTAGGTAATTCTGTGAAGTTTTGGCCTATTAAAAAGGGAACCTGTAGAAACCTGTCATCAACCACCTGTACAAGGATAGTTGCTTCTACATCATCGATACTAACTGTTACCCGAGATTTGAAAAGTGGTGAAACTAAATTATTACCAAAACCTCGAATCAATGGCAAATTATTTGTGTCTTTAGGCAATTTTAATGTTTCAGCTATTTTATGTTGTACGAGGGAACACTCACTACCAAAGTCAATGTAAGCTCTGAAAGGTTTATTATCTATTTCCAAACACTTGTGATATTTATCGTTACCATCATTACAATCAATTCTCATAACTTTTTGTGCGTTATTGCGCGATGAGGGACCTTGATCGCATTGTTCTTCGCTATGACCAATTTTGTAACACTTACTGCATTTCAGTATAATCTTGGGACAATTAACGAATCGATGTCCCTCCTCGTTGCAATTAAAGCATTTTAAGGTAGAAACATAACTAACAGAAGTTAATGGCTTGTCCTTCTTTAGCTTAAAACACTTATTAGCTGTATGTCCTTCTACACCACAGTTGAAGCAGCGAACCACTCTTGACCGGAGTAAGTTGTTTTCAAATTTATTCGTAAATCCACGTTTTTTCTGAGTCTGTGAAATTTGAGTCAATTGGGGTTGTTGTATAATCAAATATTTGAGAAGATCTTCGGGCTCTAGGCATTTTAATGCCTGCGCACTATTTCTCAACGAAATATCTGTGATTCCATGAATTAGACAGTCTACTGCCTTTTTGCCTGTTATTTCACACCTGTTTAACAGCATAAGTTTGTCGTAGAAGTAGATTCTTAAACTTTCTTCTGGTTTCGAGCGTCTAGCAAACATTTCCTCCAGCATAATGGCGAAGTTGTCATCCACGGGAAACGCACGTCTCAGTTTTAGCTGCCATTCTATCCAGGAGAAATCCAAACTCGGTAATGAATGCAGCCAATTCTTGGCTGTGCCTATCAGTCTCTGGGTTGCATAATGCGCTGTTTGCCTATCCTCCCAGTTGTAAATTCGTGCGTACTCATTGACTTTGTGTAACCATATTTCGATATTTTGACCTTTATTTTCTGGATCGAATTCAGGCAGAGCATTCATCATTTGCTGCGATGAAATAAAGGTATGGGTTCGATTTTTGGAGTTCAAAGCTTCTATCAGACTTGATACATCCACTGTCGTATTGTTACATTGCCGTTTTGGAGCTATTTCATCGTCGGAAGAATCAGGTTCACGTTTGCGTCGTCTTCCAATCACCTCATCTTCTGAAGAACTCGAAGACGTTGTGCTAAGGATTCGATTTCTTCTTAATGACAACCGAAGGCCTTTCATATTGCTCGACTCAGATGAATTCGTCATGATCTAAAACAAAATAATAATTCCCATTAGATACGTAATGGAAATTTCATCTTCAATAGGTAGATACCTATGCGTATTTATTACAGATACTAACAATCACTCTCATGTAAATCAATATCAGTCACAAAGAGAATAACTTCGTCAAAAATATACTATAATCTCGAAACATCGGTAACACTCAGCTTGAAACGTTCACTCACTCAAATAGGTCTACCCTCAAAAGCAGAACAATAATATAAAACTCGATTTACTTTTCTGGCTGAGTTAACCTTGTTGGAACGCCTCTAATACAATCTATCACTTTATAAATTTGTGTTTTTTCTGGTAGGGTTAACCTTGTTCAAACGTACCTAAGACGTCTACAATAATCTTAAAAACGAAATCTTACATTTCTCGATTTATAATTAGAGTCAACTTTGTTCAATGTCTCTAATATTTTCGCAAATCTCAAAATTTCAACTTTACTAGTTGACATAACTTTGTGTAAACGTCGGCTAGGAAACGTTTGGAAAATTACTTAACAAATCATACGTGAACATAAATTATATATATATTTTTTAGATCAATTTACCCGTGACGCTGCTACAAGGTTATATCGTTCATCGATCGGCGTATACCAGAGTGTGCCAGAGTTTTTGCAAAGCTCATTAGCAATAAGTAGGTAGGTAGGTAAAATAAATGATCTGGTTTTCTTTGAAAAATTTTGCCACACTAATTCAGAATCAATCATGCACATGTAGGAAGGTAGTTTTACAAATTGATAAGATCCAAATCAAACTTGGGTTTATCGTCTTTACGTTATCTCGCTGAAGAAATAATATCGTTTTTTTTTTATACACGTTTTGCACACTATAAACTCGATCTTAAATTTTGACACACGTTGGCATTACAAACACTCAAATTTTTCCGCCACTAACGTCAAACCAACACATCATACCGTCAAAAAAAAGAAAAATAACACGACGCTCGCTCACGTCACACAAAATCAAAATTCAATCGGAATTTCACATCAATACAATAAAAATCTGACGCTCTCTCACGTCAACGTCAAAATAACCCAAAATACTGACGCTCGCTCACGTCACCCATCAAATAAAAATTCAGTCGCTCTCTCACGTCAATTCGATTTTAAATTATGACACTCACGTCAACATCAAAAGAATCAAATTCTTGACGCTCGCTCACGTCACGTAAAACCAAAATTCAGTCGGTCTCCCATATCAAATAAATAACTCCTGACGCTCTCTCACGTCCAAATAATCGTAATTCTGACGCTCGCTCACGTCGCATAAAACAAAAGTTCAGACGCTCTCTCACGTCAAATCGATTTAAATTATAACGGTCATTCACGCACGTGAAACCAAAAGCAAAATCTTGACGCCAGAGAAAATCGTAAGTAGGTACATCTACCTGCAACATCTTCTCTCATTATTATATAACCAGTTCAATTCAAAAGTTTTGAAAATTAACGGAAAATTAATTCAATGGAATAAATTACGGGGTACAAACTCAACTCTTTGAGTGCATCAAATTAATAGGAAATAGGATGGGCGTCGCCAAAACACAGTTTTACTTATCGTGCAACGCCCGGCCGTCTTCTATGAGTAGGTATCTACTGTTATAAATTTTCCATTGCTCAAACGAAAAAAAAAATAAAAAAATTTAATATTGAAATAATGGTTTTCTCAAGCTCAAATACGTGCCTGGTATTGATTCCATGCTTTGAGTTTTTCACACATTTAAATAAAATAATTAAGAGTACTTACTTGGGTTTTCAGACCGAACACGTGGGTGAGGTTCTTTTTCTGCGCTTCTGATTTATTGTAGGTACTTTTCAGTTGTCGAGGCCCGATCTCCAGCTAGCTCCCCAACAGAATGGTGTCCCGCCGGCACAGCTCGGCGGAAGCAGTATCGGCCCCCTCCCCGGCCTTCACCCTCTCCTCACTTTTTAAAACCTACCTGCCGATATTTTATCAACTACTGTGCTAGTCAAGTAAAATACTTTTTAGTCAAATTCAATACTCTTTATTAGGATTTGTACTAGTGAAGAAGACTCACGCAATCATTTATGTAGGCAAAATAGGAAGTATTATGACACATTAGTTGATAAGTTCTGTAAAATCATGACAAGTGGCAATCAAGCTAAAGGAAGCATTTATGTACCACTGAAATTACTGTTTATATTCATTTTGGACACTATTTGATATCCATGGCATATTTTTTGATATCCATGGCCTGTCAAAATAGAAGATTTTTTTCTGATTAACCTATAAAGCCTACAGGTGTGCCTCATCGACATATTGGCTAGTTTTTAAGCCCTTTTATCCTCTGTATTTTTAGTTTTCACCAACGACGAGAAAAAATAAAAGCCATGGATATCAACGAAGAACGCTTTTTTGAAGAATCATTCAACTAGGCCAAAGGTTCTGCGCGCTGTCTCCTTCCAGAGTTCATTACAACAACTTACTCCACTAGTTACGTCTTAGATCATGAATTTTGCAACTGCGAGGTGCTTCCGGTGCTAATGTTCGTGTGTGTGTGCGTGGTGGGCGAAAGTGATGGCGTGGGGCATAAGCTGAGTGCGGATTTGGGCGGCTTCAGGATCGATCGAAAATAAAGGCCAATTTATACAGGGTGTTACATAAAGGTCCTGTGACACTAAAGGTGGCAGCTTTAGATAGATAGAAAACTCTTTATTGTACACGAAAATAATTTACAAAGGAATTCTTAAACTAATCAGTAAGCATACAATTGGCGGCCTTATCGCTAAAAGCGATCTCTGCCAGGCAACCATTATAGTAAATATAAATATTATAGTAAATATTGCTTTACTCATAAACACAAGCAATATTTACTATGAGACCAGTCCAAAATCTCGATATCGGCTAAAATTATATACCTACTGCACCAAATTTATGGAGCAGCTGATTATTTTTATCGATATTTCGCACTTGACCCCATAATAAAAGTAACTTGTATTGGTGAGTTAAGCGACCCCTTTCAGTGTCACAGGAGCTTTCCAAAACACCCTGTATAGTAGGGTAACTAGACTGTGAGTGTGAGTGCTGAGTCGGTCAGGGGGGTTACCCTTGACGCCATTGCGTTCATATTGGCAAAGTTTTAAGATTAATTTCTCTTTTACATCGCATAGTCATCCTTTGACTTTATACACGGTGGAATTTTAGTGGTTTTAAAGCCGAAGGTATTTTGTTGCACTGGTGATTCTGACCCAAACTACAAAATTTCATTCCAAAACGAGCGAAAAAAAAATTCACTTCTCCATACAAATGGTGTCGATTGGCGATAGCCGTTTGTATTGGGAAGTGTTTTTTTTTTCGCTCGTTTTGAAGTAAAATTTTGGAATTTGGCTCAGAATCACGAGTGCAACTAAATACCTTCGGCTTTAAAACCACTAAAATTCCACGGTGTATAGGTACTTCGTAATGTTTATTCAGAGGTTATACTATTTTGTATAATACCAATATAAAATTAATCCTAATTCGTGAAATATCCGACCACTCAATGAACATCGAATTGTCATAATAAACTATGAATTGTATTCACTTTTAATGATTCGCGATATTTAAACATCAATCGCGATTCGACCCGTTTCGAATACAATAATAGGCTACCTCAGGGGGACAAACGGCGACCTTAAAATCCGGTCGGCGACCAGTAGCCATTTAGGCTACCTAAAAAATGGGAACGGGCGATTTAGGCTATTCCGCTCGCTGACAATAATAAACTATGAATTGTATTTATATGAAACGGGCACATGGCCATACATATTTGGTATGTCCGAAGCATTTGCAACTACGTACGATGGGGGGGGGGAAGGCAATGGAACTCGGGGAAAACCACCGATGCGATGGACTGACCAGACCGAATGTGATATCCTTGGAGTTTCTTTACCATGCTTCTTCTCCAAGAACGATCAGAGCTAGTGAAGCTGGAGAAAAAAAAGTAGCTAGCAACTTACTTAGTATTAGATAGGAATAAGTATTTGATTTATACGGGGTGTTAAAAGACCGCCAACAGACCCGAAAGCCACGCATACTAGACACCAAAACAAAGTACTTTTTCGATAAATTATTGCTGGGAAATGATTTTGGATTTTTAGGTTATAATTTTGAAAAATATTTTATCACGCGTTGGACGTGTAACGTACAGAAGTCATATTGCGCAAGCGTAGCTATAAGTTTACGTTACTTAAGCTTGAAGTGTCGATGTTTAGAATACATTGCGGGTTGCAATTTAACGTCGTTTTTTGTAAGAAATATTCATAATTTTGATATGGCTTTTGGGAAAGTATGTTAAAAACTAGATACAGAATACATTTCTGCAAAAAAAAAGTTTTGAAAAGTCTGACTTTGAACCTCATTATCTCGGAAACCGTTGATTTCCCAGGCATAGCTCCTTGAGCAAAAATGTTCATTATGATGAGGGCAATACGAGTTTTCCCGCTTTGTTGGCGGTCTTTTAACACCCTGTATACTTTTTACTTTTGATAATACCTATTTTGACGTTCAATGTAAATAATTTATTTATGGCATATTGAATAAAACCTTTTGACTTTGACTTTGACTTTGAATCAAGATCACTGTGAGGAAAACACTGTGTGAATGCACCCGGGCAACCTCTGACCGAGATAAATGGCGTGGCATTGTTAGGCTCACCACTTGAGCCAGTGATAGTACTACCATGTGGACCACGACATGAAAAGAGCGTAACGATGAAGAAGAAGACGATGATTTAAACCGCTGCCAGTGGCACTTTCGGCAAGGGACCTATCCCATAAATAGTAATTTTATTAAAAGACTTTTATAGGCGCTCTAGCCTGCTGAGTTACAAATACCATTGTTTGTAATTGTATGATGTATGTACTAGGTAGGTATTCGTATGAGGTAGTGGCCACCCCTGGTGTATGTACTAAACTGTGTTTATGTATCCTACGAAATGTAAAAATATTTTCTTATGTTAAATAAAGACCTTTTCAAAACAAAACAAACAGTGGCACTTTCACTCACACTACATGGTGCACTCTAAGTCGATAGCGGAACTTTAAGTAGGCTGTCTACAGATCACTACAAACAACATGTACCTACTAGGTGGCGAAAAAAATGGAGCGAAAACAATATCAGCTGTTTCATACATTTGGCGCAGTACTGAGTCGACCTTTTGTATGGAACAGCTAATAATTTATTCGCTCCATTTTTTTTAAACCTGGTACAAGTTGTTTGTAGGGATCAGTAGAAAGCCCACTTAAAGTTCCGCTATCGACTTAGAGTGCAACCTGTAGGATGGGTGAAGTGACCAATTAGACATTAATTAATCATTAACTACAACATTGCCGCTCATTCTAACCAATAAATATGTTAGATAGCACGCACATAATGGCCCGTTTTCAACTGACAGTTAAAAGCTGATGTGAAATTGACAACTTCAGAATACAACCTAAAACAAAATTGACTAATTTAGAATCTGACAGCTATCGCCGAAATCACACAGGCCCAGTTTCTGAATTGAGAATTTTGCTAAGCAAATACTTAACTATCGTTCAGTCACGCCCTTTTGTGAGAAAACTGCAGAGACAGGACGATACTTACCCATTTGCTTAGCGAATTTCTCAATTCAGAAATCGGCAGACAGACTTATCTTCAGAAAAAGCGAAATTTGACAGCCGTGAAAACGGCTCATTATCTGCGTTTCACGTGCGACGTGCGCCACAGAATCTGCTCAGTCTGCCCCTGCGTCGCCTGCACCCCAACATACGCTTTAGTCTTGCATTATCTACCAAAACATATTGTTGTACTGCCATAATAGAAGCCCTCACAGCCTAATGAGCCGTTTTCAACTGACAGTTAAAAGCTGATTTTAAAATGCTTCATAGATGGCGCAGAAAATACGTCATTAAATTTACCCACAAATTCACAGATTAGAAAGTACTTCCGTGCTTCGGAAGGTACGTTAAACCGTTGGTCCCGTTTGTTGTTGATTAATAACAGCCGTTAAGTCATGTCAGTGGCCCTTTGGGTGGTCGAAAAACTCTGACACCAGAGGTGGCCACTACCTCTTAGATTAGGTACCTGCACAATGAAGAGAAGAAACCGGAGAATACGTTCGCAAGAGAAAATACTACGATAGAACCGTTGAGTCCACGTTCTATGCAACAAAACTTACGAACGAATCGCGACGTAGCGTTCGGCGCGGCGGCTTTGTGTGCGAGATTATTATGATGCGAACTCGGAGGCATGTTACGACGCGTAGTAGTGGTATCTAAAAGACACTGTCACGCCAAACCACAGTGCACATCAGGCACGCAACCCTTCCACGCTGCCTCTCCCCCTTCAGACCACGTCTGCACATGTGTGCGTGACTCACACGCGTGCGGGTGCACTAGCGAGGAGCCCGCGAGTTCGTCCGCGCAACTGGGCATCAAGGGCAGCCCCTCTACTCTTCAATTTATTTAGCAATATTTGTATTTTTTTTTTAAATATATATTGTAAATACATGCTGAAATGATTGTGGTTTTAAAGTCGAAGGCATGTTGTTACACTAGTAATTCTGCACCTAATTCCGAAAATTCACTACAAATTCCGCGAAAAACAATACACTTCTCCATCTCATCCACAAACCACAAACATTTCACCTTGTATATCAGATTATAGTCTGGGCTAAATATCTTTTTAACATGTTTTATATCACTGTTATTATCTGTTAAAGAAAATAGTTTGTTAGCCATTAAGATTTTCTGTGAATTTATTGTTGTTTCGCAATTTTATAATAGGCTATTATTTTATAACGAAGCCTGATGAAGGCAATTAAAATTAAATAAGTTTTTTTTTTTACATTCCGAAGCATTTTATTATTACTTTATAACTTAAAAATATATTTAGTATTGTCTTAGGTTTGCTACATATATCATTGAATTTTATTAATTAGTCAATATATAAAGTACTTAATACAAATAATGTCTCCAACAGAAGGTCTCCAAACGAGAACCGAAGGTAGTCGACTATCTTAAGTTCAAATCAAAATAAGTAAAAACATGATATAAAAAAAGTGATTTACGTTACTCGTCCGTGTTTGGGTCACCGACTTGACTTGACACATAAACTTGTGCACCAAACTCCTAATTTAGCTCCTATTTGCAAATTGGCTGTGTGACGGACAGACAGACAGATGCCCGAGTGATCTTATAATGGTTCCGCATTACCCTTTTGAGGTACGGAACCCTATAAATAAATAGAAATAAACGCGCAAAAACAAACGGACAACCGAACCTTATTGTAACAAACATCTTAATGTATACGTCTATGCGTTTGTGGAGAGCGCATGTGTGTGTGTGTACCTTGATTTCCCAAATGAATAGCTCGCGGCGCAACTTTGGCGGACGGTGGTAGGCAGGAGTGAGGGATTCCCTACTTAAAATCGAAGGATTCATACACGAGCTGTACACACTCTTGACCCCTATATTTAACGCGTCAACATGAATGCTTCATTCGTCGATACAATAACCCAGTCGCTCGATGATACGCAGAATATCGATTCTAGATTTGCGGAATTACGTACTTTATAACAATCAAAAAGGCAGCCGGGCAGCCAGTTACCGGGTGACTGTACACACGACAGCACGTGTACAGTCTGACGTGCTGGTATGTGTAACACCAAATAATACGTATTGTTTGATGAAAAAAATAGGTGCATGTTTTACAGAATAAGTACACTGGCGCTTAAGTCTGTAACGCAATGGCGTGTCAATGGCGTCCTAGTAGAAGGACCTCTCCTCTAGAATTAGAATCAGAATATTCTTTGCTGTACGACAAAAATATGAAAAGGACGGTCAGCATTATTTAATTTAATTTATGTTTTAATTTTTATTCGTACTTGTTGTTCGTACGTAGTTGGCTTTTGCAATGTACAGCCTATTTAGTTAATGTTAGGCGGTAGGACCTGGCAGAATACCAGCGTTGCGGGTATTCTTAAGGTGTCTTTAGAGTACCCGTAACTATATGCTGAGCCAGATCCTTTTTATAGCCAACTCACACAATGTCTGTAACGTGTTAATATCTATGTCTTGTTGTACCTAATGTGTGTTTTGGATTATAAATAAATATTTTTCTATTCTATTCATTAATAAATCGTAACTGAGCCCGTCAACTGGGAGCCCATTTTGGCACCATTAATGCTACAGACTCAGGCCCCTGTTCTGTATCGCGCACCGCCATCCATCGCAAGTAGACAGCCGCCCATCCCGCAGGTACATTAACGGGCCAGCACCTTAAAAGGGGCTTAAGTCTTTAACGCAATGGCGAGTCGATGGCGTCCCAGCAGAAGGACAAAACCGGGGTATCCTCGATTTTCTACTACGTCCAGTGAATTAATCCTCTAGATTTCCAATCAGAATATTCTTTGCTGTACTACAAACAAATTTAAAGAACCGACAGCATTAATAAATCGTAATTGAAGCCGTCAACTGGGAGCCCATTTGGGCACCATTGCATTACAGACTCAGGCCCCAGTCAGAAGCCAAAACACCAAGCGGCTTTGTCGCCGACAACAGACCTTTGTACTCTGCAATCGGAATTGCCATATAACTTACATGGTTGTATGCTAACCCTACTGAAAATTCATTTTAGGGGCTCAATACTTAACGCCGTCCGTCGTAGAACCTAGGAATTAATCCCGCACAAATCAAGTGTTTTTTTTTTTGTTCCAACTGATGGCCTTTTCCGCCACGCTACTTTAGTTGGCCCTTAAATAGGGAACATGATGAGATGACACCAGCGCTGTACGAGTTTTCAGGTCACCGAAGTAGCGCCTGAAGTAATGAAGGTGAAATACGATTCCCCAGAACCTAATGCTCTCAGGTTAGCTTAGGATTGTCTATCTATAGGAAAGACGAGATCGATAGTCGTGCGGAGCCAATTAAGCCAATTGAGCCACTCTCGTTATTTTATTATTAGTTGGAAGAAAAACAGCATTGTTAGCGAAGTTATCTCTAATCCCTATTAAAATATCTCACTAATATGTATTATAAGCGATCATTAATCTCTTGGACCGCATACCGAAAGTTGTACTACTAAGAAGCCGCACATAAGTGGCAGGCGTCGATAGACGCATAACGTCTTTGAAGTGGATATGGGCAGGACATCTGGCTAGACGCACCGATGGCAGATGGACGAAGTCCATTGCGGAATGGCGACCTCGAGAGGGGAAGAGATCGGTTGGCAGGCCACCAGCCAGATGGACCGAAGACATAGCCCAAGTAGCTGGAAAACAGTGGTTGCGCCTGGCACAGGATCGTGAGAGGTGGCGCGAGCATGAAAAGGCCTTTACTCAGCAGTGGGTGTTAACAGGCTGATAATGTTGTATGTGAAAGTTTGTATGGATGGGTGGTTGGATGTTTGTTACTCTTTTACACTGACTGAAAGGGCTGAACAAATAGCTTACATAAGGCTATAAACTACTAGCTTTTTCCTCAAAGTTTATCCACGCGGACTTTGATCCCACCCTCAAGTCACTGATAGCTTCCCCAGTGGTTCGGTTGTCGCAAATAAAGCCTCACGGTGTATTTCTTCGCATAATAGCTTGGTCTTTATTATCTAAGCGGCAGGGGTCAGAATTCACAATTAATTTGAATGGGGAAGAGAATGTTTCAGCTTAAATTAGAATAACGGTCATTTGCACATTTCATGCTGGGCTAGGGAAGCGCTGGTTACAGTTATGATATTCGACACTGAAAAAACAACATTTTGGCAAATTATACATTTTGGCGTTTTGGGAGGATGGCCGGTAGACAAGTGCATTGACAGAGTGGGGGCCAAGAGTTGGACGGCGGTCGGTAGGAAGACCTGCAGCTCGATGGTCGGACGACATCGTTGTGGCGGCAGAGGGTCCATGGATGCGGATGGCGAGGGACCGCGAGAGGTGGCGTGAGGGAAAAAAGGCCTATACCCAACAGTGGGCAGCGGTGGGCTGATGATGATGATACATTTCGGGATTTCAACTTTATGAGAATTCAACATTTTGCAACACTAAAAAAGAATCCAACATTTTGTGAAATTACACACAATGGGCCATTTTCAAACAACAAATTCAAATCAGAGCAGCTACCATGAGTGCTTACCATGCTGTAATAAAGCGGCAAAATCAAAAATGTATCCACATTTTGATTTCTAGCTGACGTGCTACACAGTTATCTCGTAGCAGTTGCTACTCGGCTCGTAGCTGTCGCTACGGCGTAGCACTTAGCCATTAAATTCGTTACACTCCGCGATTCTCACGTAAATAAGCAGCATCTTCGAGAACAAGGAATAAAGGTTGGGTTTCGAGCAAAGAACAAACAAAAGAATACTTGGCACTCGCGCACTGAGGGTTCCGTACCACCATTCTGTGCTATATTTGGAAAAAAAATAACGACCCCAAAAAAATTTGCTCACCAGGGACTTGGCCATTTTTCATAGTTTGTCATTATTCCTAGTTTGAACCTGTATGTTAGCGTATTTAAGATCAGAAAAAACAATTAAATCGTATTGATCGTTGTATTGAATATTTTGTATCATTATTATTTAGCAATCCACCATAGTAACATAATATTCTGTGAAAATTTCAACAGGATGCCTATTACGGATCTAAAGATGATGAAGATACGACGGACAAACAGACAAGCAGCGTAGGCAGGTACGGAACCCCAAACAGAGCAGATACCACGAGTGCTTACTGTCACTGTCACTGAAAGTGATAAGTTGGATAAACAACCTTACTACTATAGTATTAGGATACATGACAGACGTCCGGCACAGCTTTTTCGCACTCGTGGTAGCTACTCAGTTCATGGATGGCGCTTACGGGCGTGGCTATAGAAGAACTGTCAAAATTAATCTGTGCTAAGCTATATTGGACCGTCGTATTCCGGTTCTTGTATGGGCAAGCCTATAAGCGCCATCTATGAACTGCTTGGAATACGGCTCATCCCGCTTTCTGTTCCGAAAGGTAATTTGATTTGGCCCCGGCACGCAATTTAAAATCTAGCCCGATACTTCACGAACCCGTGATATGCACTAACTATAGGAAAAACTGTTACATTACATGCAAAAGGTGAAAGAACTCCATATTGACTTGTTCCATGGCGGGATGGGTATGGCGAGAGATCTCGCAAGTAATTTTTCGAGGTTTATAATGGGTAGGTTTTTTTAATGGTTTTTGAATAACATTTTTGTACCTCCTTATTTGGACCACCCTGTATTTCTAAAAACACTCAATAGAAAACCTGCTTTTAAATTAAAAAAAAAACCGCATCCAAAACGGTTTACCTGTTTTAGAGCTACGGAGCCACAGACAGACATCCACACAGACACACACACACACATACACCCTCACACTCACCCTCATACACACAGCCTCACACACACACACACACTCACACACACACACACACACACACACATAGCGGTCAAACTTATAAGACCCGTCTTTTTGGGTTGGGGGTTACAAAATGTTGCGTATCGATAGAAACATGAGCCCAACACTATCCCTCAGGTGAAGCAAGCATTAACTGTCTCTTTAGCATATCTCTTAATCCTGAATGCTGTCACAATACTCTCACAGAACAGTCGCCCTTAAACACTAGGACATAAGCTTCAAAACGACATGAAAAATACACGCAGTTGTAACGTTTCCATTTCGGTTGTTGCGTATATTTTATGAATGATAACTTCGTACTATTCCAGTCTCTATTTCCTGTGCGTAAGAGTCAATTTCCAGCAGCCGCGGAGAGAAGCAGTATATATTTCAGTGAATTTACCTTGAATTTACATTAAATATGACTGAAAGTGTGTTCGTACCTTTGGTTATTATTTGGAGCCTCAAATAGTGGCGAAAAGTGTTTTATATTGGATGCGGGACGACTCTGGGAGAAGAGTGGTCCTGTGTGCTTATTCTATAAAATAAATATGCACAGTTGCTAGTCCTCAAAATCGGTTTATTTCCGGAAAAATAGCTCTTATTAAAATAAAGCATTAGTCGATTTTTTTTTTCCATATTAGCAAAGCTTACTGTACTTTGCTTATACTGGTGTTACAGAAAGGTCCTATTATACATGAGGGGGTTGTTAAAATTATCAATACAAGCCACTTTTACTACGGGGCCAACCTACGAAATCTCCAAAAACAGTTGGCTATTCCATACAAAATGTTCCATTCCGTTCCATACCTGCATCTGTAGTATCAATCAGCTGAAAGTTTGACATAGCATGACATGACATTTTTGTAACACGCTCTACCTTTTCGTAGTACCATCGTAGCGCTGGCGTAGCGCTTGCGTAGCACCCTCGTAGCCCGTAGCATTTGCTACGAGCGATAACCCACGATATTTAAGCCTAGCTTAGAACGTAGAACAGCTACCTCAGTAGTGTCACATCCCAGTTTCGAGACCCGGTGCTGGCATGTACAGTCAACAGCGCGTAGACACTTTTACCATCATTGCAAAGTCGCCCTTAACGTAACTGAATATAGTGCACGCATCTAGGGTCTACGGGTCTACGTGCTGTCAACTGTACTTATGAGTTTGGTGACTTAGTTTACATGAAATTTATGCACCTTTGTGAATTTGTAATAGCAATACCACTTGCTAACTGTGAATGTAAACATTGTGAGTAAACCTGAGTGCCTGAGGTATGCAAATAGTTCGCGCGCAAAGAAAAATTTACAAAATCGATCCCTATATCAGATACACTAAACTAAACGAATCGAATAATTGCTTGTATAGAACTATGGTGTAAGCTATCTAAAACCTCCAATTTACTTATGACAAATATTTTCGCTGAAATAAAATTAACGTCAACACGAAATTGGCTGTGTAAGATAGCTCTCACCTAATTCTGGGGTTCTATTCTATTCGTTCAGTGTTTCTGATACAAATAGTCTATCTCACGAATTCCTTTTGGTTATGAATGTTGTCAGGCGCGCATACAATGCTTTAGTGTGCGTAAGCGCGGCTGAGCGTGACTGAGCCGCTGCCGCGCTTACGCACACTAAAGCATTGTATACATTTACGCCGACAACATTCATAACCAATCGGACTTAGTGAGATAGAGTATCTGTAATATAGGAATCTATTTTGTTCATATTTCCGCATAGAGTGCGACAAGGCCATCTTACTTGCAAGAGGTAAGGAACTCCATGACCTACCTGTCTTGGCTGAGGCGACTGTGTTCTGGAGAGCTGACACCGACACCGAGGGCACCATCGGCTTCGGCATCTGAAACAAGCAGCAGATCGACCCCATTACAATGGTGGCTGTCAATTATACTCCACCTAAAAAAATGTCCCAGGCACTGCAGCACCGAGTGGTCTCTTCACCCATCTAGTGTGAGTGAAGGTGCCACTGGACGCTGTGTATATCATCTTATTACGTAGATGCAATGGCCATAGTTTTTGACAAGTTATACAAAAAGGTCCCGTCATACAAAGGGGTCGCATCAATACAAGGAACTTTTACTGTGAGACCTTCGAAATCTGAAAAAAAACTGCTTCGCATGCTAAAACTAGCAACCCGCGGCTTTAAACGGTCTTCACCTCGGGAGCAATACTATGGTGTGTCTTTCTTTCTGTCTATGTATCTAGATAGATAGACACACACACACATTTATAACACCCCTCTTTTTGGGTCAGGGGTTAAAACCAAGTCGCTTTCCGCGTATGTTGTATATCCGCTAACTTTTCCTAAACTGCGGTTCAGATTTTGATGCGGTTTTTATCGTCAGTTAGATTTTTTTTCACGAAAGGTTTAATAGCTATTTGATTATTGTTATGCAATGATGCAAAATTATTGTTTGCAGCGAGTGCTTGTATTGAATACCAAGCAAACGAATGTTTATAAAATTGAGCCGCGAGCGTAGCGATGGTTAATAAAAATAAACCAGAACGTAGCGAGGTAATTCAGAAGCACGAGACGCAAATAATATTGCATCCGTGCGAAACAACTTTCCATCTCACCGAGCGAGGAAATAATGTTAGATGCAAGAAAAATAAAAGAGAACTAGGTACATAAAGGTTAGTGAAATGAGTTTCCTTCTTCTTTACTTTGACAGATGAGTCAAAGGAGTTCCTTTATTTCTTTTTAAACATCATAGTTTAAAATAGGCTTTCCCTCGATCGTATGATACAGCATACTTTCCGAGCCTGGGAGCTGAAATAGTTATTTGTTATGCAAGAATGCAAAATTATTGTTTGCGGCGAGTGCTTGTATTGAAAACCGAGCTAGCGAAGGTTTCTAAAATTGAGCCACGAGCGTAGCGAGTGGTTCAAAAAAAGAAACCTGAGCGTAGCGAGGTATTCAGAAGCACGAGACGCAAATAATATTGCATTCGTGCGAAACACAAAACTTTTCATCTCACAGAAGCGAGGAAATGATTTTGTTAGCCAAGCGGGAAAAACTCTATAGACAACTACTTACAGGCGAAACAGGTGAGTCAAATAAGTTCCTTTTAAAAGCAAATTTTACTGTAGTTACGGCTGCCGCACTAAAATTTTGAGCTTCGTTGGTATTAAAACCATTCGTTTTATTAATAATTTCCTGAAGTTTACTTATCCAGACACAAAAATAATGTAAATAAAAGAATGTTTTTTTTTCCGGGTGCATTCTGAACTTTTACCATATAAATTAAAAATTTATAGGAGATAAAAAATGAAATTAGTAATATCGTTTGAAAAAATGTATTTAACAAACCAAAACATAATTATTTATTTGATAAAACAGAAGCGAAGCATTTTTTTTATTTACTGGTATTAATAATAAATATAGTGTACAAAATATTGAAAAAACCTGAAAGAAGAAACCGCGTTTCTGAATGTTCTATTCCGTGACTTTACCTTTTTAAAAGATCCTTATGCCCCATTTACATTCACAGTTTTGTATAGAGAATGGGCACGAATAATCACTTTCGCTGAAGTACGCGTGTAAACGAACTATGAATGAGGTTTTATTTTCCGTCGGGATCTGGCATCTACTTAAACGGCCAGTGTTTTTTTCTTTTTCAACACCATAGGGCGCGGGGAAGACTTTCCCGGCGCCGCGTTCAAATTTCGAAGCGCACTAAAATGCAGATAGTTTAAATCCGGCCTTTACACGATCGTAAGTTACTAGTAACAGCAAACTTTCCGAGCGTGGGAGATGAAAAAGTTATTTTCATTGCGCAGGGAATCTCTGGCGGTTACCTGTTACACTCTACTTGCTTGAGCAAATCAATACTCTGTTCTCGTCGTAAAAATCATAAAGCACATTTCATTAAATAAATAAAGACTCTTTTAGTTGAAATCCTGGCTCAATCGAGCGTGGGGAAAAGAAATATCTTTCTACCTTCGTCTTGCGGGTACAATGATAATAAACTTGGGTTAGAGCCGCGCGCGACTAAGGGGCCTCTTATAAACGTATGAGGCCTTGGCCACCGCTGGTCTCAGAGTTTTTAGGCCGCCGAAAGAGCCTGGCTTAAGAGGATATAACAGTAGTGTTTTCTCCATAGAAACGTAGTCCCCGATTTCCTCACTGGGTTTTAAACAAATACAAAAAATGCGTATTTAAAAGTGGCGCAAAAAGACTTCTGGTAAACTGATTTAATATAGTAGTTTCTTGTGACATCAGTGATGAATTTTTTTTTCAAAATCTTACCAGTTTATAGAGAGGAAATAGGGATTACGAAACCTTGATTTTGTAGATTTTCTTCAGGTTGTCCCTTTCGCCCAGTGTTTGAGGGGTTCAGCCCACGCGAGACAGGAACATATTTGTCAACTATCTATTCTCTGTACACACGACAGCACGTCAGACTGTACACTTTTGTTGTAAAATCGCCCGTAACGTAACCGAGTAGAGTGCTAGCGTGTAAAGGTCGACGTGCTGTCGTGTGTACTATACGCTCATAACGATTGTTATTAATTACCAACAACCGAGCACAACAGCTTAACGTGCCCTCCGAAGCACGGAAGCGCTTATTATGATATTTCCACGGTCACCCATTCATAGCTCGAACCCTAGACAATGTTGTCAACTTTCTCCATTCTTCTTTCGGCCCCCGCATCATAAAGGGGTCAAGCAGTCGCGCGTAAGCTATAGCAGCACTGAGCAGGTTGGAAAAATATCTTATAAATCACGATTCGATACGATCACTACCACGGGCCACGGCCACGAAGTAGGTGGTTGGTTGCTCCAACAATATTTTCATACAGTGGCATTCGTTATACAACGTGTTACAAAACATCCTAACTCTTTTTACAGGGTGTAACCCACTGGTCAACAGGATGTCATTCTGTAAAAAAAAGTTGAAAAAAAAACATTTTTATTAAACAACCTCAAAATTGAAAAAATTTTATAACTTTTTTTTCTTGGTCAAAATGGTTGGTCTTCTTAGCTCAAAAAAAATATGTTTGTGGGTTTAGGTGCATTTGCATAGGTTTGAGTAGTTAAAACATTGTGCAACTCAATGAAAATAATATTAAAAAAATACTTTTCTCCCGCCACAGCGTTCACATTTTATTAATTTAAAAATCAACGGAACATCATAGAGCAAAAAAAAAGAGAATGTAAAAAGAGTTAGCATCTTTTGTAACACCTTGTAGTACCTACGATTTCAATACTAATGCATTTTTCCATTTCCTAGAAAAATGTTACAGTTATTTGCTGGTGTTTCTATTATTGATGGTAGGGGTTCAAATACATGATAAGTAGCCCTGTGAAACAATAAAACACTTTCACTATGTACTGCAAAATGATAAACAATTCAATATTGTAAGTAATTACATCACGTTCGAATTCCAAATTGGGATTCCATCTACATCTATCTACAATAATTCTACACTCTACACTAATATTATATAGAGGAGATATTTGATTGTTTGTATTGAATAGGCTCCGAAACTACTGGACCGATTTGAAAAATTATTTTACCATTAGAAGCCGACATTATCCCTGATGAACATAGGCTACTTTTTACGGCTACTTTTTACGGGAAAATGTTTCATTCCTACGGGGAAACGGGTAGGAGGACAACGGGTAGTAAAAATATCCTTCCGTACTTATCGTTTTCACATTACTTCTATACGGCTGAACCGATTGGATTGAAATTGTATATGGGTATTCCGATGGTTTCCTGAATGAATTGAAAATACAATTGGAACCGGTAGGTGGCGCTGCTGTCAGTATGTCAACTACCAAACGGCTTGACCGATTGGGTTGAAATTGACGGGGGAAAAATAGAGCTGCAACCTTTTATCTTAGTCACCGCGGATGAAGTCGCGGGGAAAAGCTAGTATTTGATATACTTAATTCACATTTATCTAGCAGATGTTTCGTAAACGCAGTTTTTGTGGCCTACAAGTACATTTTACTATAATATTAGCCGTCTACTATCTTTACTTTTATCATTTCAAAGTATTCACATAAAAGTTTTCTATTAATGTCGAGATCGTAGAGCTCAAGGTGTATTTAGTGATTTTCCTTCAAAAGATAGTTTTCCATTTACAGAAACTACGAACTAAGCGACGATTGCACATTTCTATTCCGGCGTTCGATTCGATTGACATCTGACAGACATACCTACGTCTTTCGCTCACACGGCGATGCCACGATTCACGCCAATGAGGGCTACAGTTTTAGTTATCACTAGTTGGCGCCACTGTCGAGTAAGGCCATGAAGTATAGCTCTTAAGGTGGAATGTTAGCAACGTGGCGGGAAATTAAAAAAATTTACAGTTTTTTACATTTTGTAGCTAAACTGGGCTATTTTTGTTCAGCGATTTTACGTTCGCGGCAATTACATATTATTCTTTTCATTATTGTAAACAATAGAATAACAATAATTCAGCCGATTATGTGTTCTGGTCTACGACAAGTTTTTTGGGCAGTGCCACTGCTTCGTTAATCAAAAATCGCTGCACAAAAATTGCTCAGGTTAGCTACAAAATGTAAAAAACTGTGAAAATTTAGAATTTCCCGCCACGCTGCTATCATCCACCCTTAAGACGCAATAGGTCTCATAACTAGCGCCGCCAATGAAAAAAAAATCATATCTTTTTATTGGATGCGTTTTTAGCAAAAAAACGCTCCTGCGATTTCTCAACGCGAGGCTTAAGTATTTAAAGGACCTAAGGTTTGGATTCGAGATCCTATAACGATTGCATTCTTAAGTTCTAGGATCTGGAATCCAAACCTTAGGTCCAAAAAATAGTTAAGCCTCTCGTTTTTAGCAAAAAACGCATCCAAAAAGAAAATATAATTTTTTTTCAATTGGGGGCGCTTGTGAGGGGTTGTGTCTATATCTGGGCCTTAAAGAAGTTTTCATATCCAACTAAGCAGCAGGACTATAGCAGTCAGTTGCCCGCCAACTCAAGCATTTAAGTACATCTCGATCTAACCGCGGGAAAACGGGAAAGTATTCCATATTTTTCATGGCTAATTAAATATCTGGTAGCTGTGTAACGGACGGCCGTCACCGCCGCCGGCTGGCTTGTTCACCTAATTAGACAACATGAGGCCCCTTGTTGCTCGTTGGATACCTGCCGCGGCTCCAATACACTCGTTACGGCACAGCCCCTCTACCCTTGACGCATTTTTTAAATACGGCCGCAATATGGCGCAATTTACAAAATTTAATATTTTAGAAATGTAGACGCATTTTGTGTTTTTATTGAATAAAACAGCCTTACCTTTGAATAAACATTACAAAGTCTTTAAAATCAAAGCGTTACTATGCGAATTCAAAGAGAAATTAATTTTTCATCTCCCACGCTCGGAAAGTTTGCTGTTACTAGTAACTTACGATCGTGTAAAGGCCGGATTTAAACTATCTGAACTTTTGTGCGCTTCGAAATTTGAACGCGACGCCGGGACAGTCTTTCCCGCGCCCTATGGTTTTGAAAAAGAAAAAAACACTGGCCGTTTAAGTAGATGCCAGATCCCGATGGAAAATAAAACCTCATTCATAGTTCGTTTAAACGCGTATTTCAGCGAAAGCGATTGTTCGTGCCCATTCTCTATACAAAACTGTGAATGTAAATGGTGCATAAGCATCTTTTAAAAAGGTAAAGTCACGGAATGGAACATTCAGAAACGCGGTTTCTTCTTATAGTCTTTTCAATATTTTGTACACATATTTATTTTTAAATACCAGTAAATAAAAAAAATGCTGCGCTTCTGTTTTATCAAATGGATAAATTTGTTTTGGTTTGTTAAATACATTTTTTCAAACGATATTACTAATTTCATTTTTTATCTCCTAGAAATTTTTAATTTATATGGTAAAAGTTCAGAATGCACCCGGAAAAAAAAACATTCTTTTATTTACATTATTTTTGTGTCTGGATAAATAAACTTCAGGAAATTATTAATAAAACGAATGGTTTTAATACCAACGAAGCTCAAAACTTTAGTGCGGCAGCCGTAACTACAGTAAAATATGCTTTTAAAAGGAACTTATTTGACTCACCTGTTTTGCCTGTAAGTAGTTGTCTATAGAGTTTGTCCCGCTTGGCTAACAAAGTCATTTCCTCGCTTCTGTGAGATGAAAAGTTTTGTGTTTCGCACGAATGCAATATTATTTGCGTCTCGTGCTTCTGAATACCTCGCTACGCTCAGGTTTCTTTTTTTGAACCACTCGCTACGCTCGTGGCTCAATTTTAGAAACCTTCGCTAGCTCGGTTTTCAATACAAGCACTCGCCGCAAACAATAATTTTGCATTCTTGCATAACAAATAACTATTATAACTTTTTAAATTTCATCGCAATGGCGTCAAGGGTAACCCCCCTGTTCTGCGTATAGAACTCGAACGAAAGAGGTTTTGAACAATGAGGTTTTAGGCCGGCCACATATCATTTTTCGCGTTCGGAAAAACGAAACCAATGCAAACTGCGTACTTGATCTATGAAAACTCCGAAAGGAAAAAAAACCCTCTGTGTGTGGCGGCCCACAGACTTTGTATGCACTCACTGCGTTCGGAATCCCGATTCGTTTTTTTTTCTGTCAGGAATTCCGTCTGTATGTGGCCGGTCTTAATGTGGTTCTAAACTGGTAGAATCGCAGTCGATTCTGCAAGAACTAGGCAAGAACGTTCAAACTCATTTCAGCCAATCACGTTCCGCTATTTTGAATTAATCTTCGATTGACATTTGATCGCTCTTGCAGAAATACACTTCCATTGACAATTTGATCGCTCTTGCAGAAATACACGTCCAGTCTGTAACGCAATGGCGTGTCAATGGCGTCCCAGTAGAAGGACAAAACCGGTACTTCATCGTTTTTCTCTTATAATCAGCGAAAGTTTAAAATTAGAATCAATATATTCTTTGTTGCACTACAAAAACATTGAAAAGACCGACAGCATTAATAAATCGTGATTGCTGCCGTCAACTAGGAGCCTATTTTGGCACCGTTGCGTTACAGACTCAGGCCCCAGCCTACCCGTGACCACGTAACTAGCCGGAACGTCGGGAAGACGATATTTAAAGTTCGGACAGACATACAGACAGAAGGACAGCAGAGTAATGGGGTCCCGTTTGGCATCCTTCGGGCACGGAACCCTAAAAAGACCAAATAAAAGCCCAGGACCAAAATATCGTGCCGTGGAACGTTCCAGTGGAAACAAGTCCTGCCCCCAGGTATACACGAACGTAGTATTATTAACCTTATTATTATTTAGCGGACTCATAAATAAAACACTGAAAAAACAACAAAAGCAGCTCTCATTTAATTTTGCAAATAAATTGGGTCATGTAATTCAAAGTAAATACTATTACATTACTGATAGCATTTTCTATCTAAACACCTTTTTACAGCGAGCGGACTGCCTTTTTACTTCCAATGCACATGACAATGTCAGTGATCTGATAAGTATTTGTTGCATTGTAAAGAAAAAACTTATCGATTAGTCAGGAGGATGGATTTTTGAGACGGGGCAGTAAGGGCGGGTACCTAAAACGTTCGTTTCGTGGAGACCATCGATAACTTTTTGAGATATTATGTTTGAACTGCATTCACAGATTTTGAAAAAATTTTTAACAATAATGCTTTTTTTTAATTCCTAACCTAAGTATTTCATGAAGGGATAAAAAAACTCTAAGGAGCCAACTTAGCTTTAAGTACTAGAAACTAGAAATGATAGAAATCTCGATAAACTGTCCCACGTATCTACTTAGGTAGTTCATAATACCTAGCTCAAAAAGTTATGGATGGTCTCCTAGGAACGCTTTCCTTTAACTATAACGGTTAAGGTTATTGCCCCATCTCAAAAATCAACCCTGTATACTTAGTTAAATACAAGATTACCGCGTTTCCAATAAACAAAGTTATGTTACTCGTACATCTGATTATGTCTAAAGTTCTCCTGACACCTTCGATCAAGAATAAAACTGGCACCAGTAAA
Organism: Zelleria hepariella; assembly: GCA_949319315.1. Classification (NCBI taxonomy): domain Eukaryota; kingdom Metazoa; phylum Arthropoda; class Insecta; order Lepidoptera; family Yponomeutidae; genus Zelleria; species Zelleria hepariella. The sequence continues at coordinate 31,431,598 of OX439379.1, forward strand.
ATACCACCCAGTGGGATGGAAAACCATTTAAGTATATTTTCAAAACGTTATTAGGTATAAAGCCAATGCATTTTATGAAACGCACAGCGCCATCTGCATAAAAATCTCTGAACTAAGTGAAAAGCGTGAAATTACGCGGAGCTTTTCTTTGGGAAATTCGAGACACAAATGTTCTCTTTGTTCGTCTGCTAGACTAAAGGGGGCGCTGGCTTGAAATTCGAACGAAACAATGAGATTTTATTGTAGTAGGTCCAAAGTAGGTCTGTTGGTGTTGAATGTTTTTTGCAAGTTGTTTTGCACTGCGATTAAGTTGTGTGACTGAAATACTACGTTCCTGCCAAGTTCGCATTATATCTCTTATGTATATCTACGGACTTATTACTAGGTATATATTATGATTATAGATATAAGACTATCCCAGGGGTCGGCAACCTACGGCTCGCGAGCCGCGTCTTTAGGTGTAAAGTTGCGGCTCTTCAGTTTCGACGGCATAAAAATAACTTAATTATTTAAGAGCGGTAAATTTATCATTCGAGGGTCCTAATCCCCCAAAATCATTAGAAAAATAATAATTAAGAACAAAATGGGTGTTTTTTCGGGCGCGCTGTATTTGTCCCATTTACAAAAGAAGCTTATTTGAAGAAAGTTATGGGTAAAATCGGTGAAATTTAAGGCGTTTCCCAAATTACGGTGAAGGAAATTTTGAATTTTCGGGCGCCTTGCCCTATTTAGTAGGACGCACAACTAGCGCTAGCCACTTTTGGCGAGAATCGATTGCATTCGTAGGCTCTAGAATCTGAAATCCAAACCTTAGGTCCTAAAAATTATTAAGCCTCGCGTTGGGAAATTGCAGCAGCGGTTTTAGCAAAAAAAAACGCATCCAAAAAGAAGATACGATTTTTTTTCATTGGCGGCGCTAGTTGTGCGTCCTACTGGGCCCTATGGGGAAAAACTTGTTTTGTTCTTAAATTAACCATCAACTTTTTTTTATTAAAAATATTATTAATTTTTTTATTGTGGCTCTTAAAAAAAAAATTTTTTTTGTACTTATAATTTCTGAAGAATTTCTGGCTCTTTCGTCTCAAAAGGTGGCCGACCTCTTGTGTTACGCGCACCATTTTGAAAAAGCATTACGCAGGGCCAAAATCACCTGAAAACATGTTTTCAAAACAAATCCATATTGCATTAGAAACTACGAAACAAAGGTAAGTAGTTAATGTAGGCACCATTCTCATTACAATTCCAGGTGTTACCTTGGCAGGCTATTTTAGACACTATTGCAATTTGAGGCCACCGGTGTAGGACACCGTAACTAAATAACAAATTATCTTTTTACCATTTCCGTCCCATCAAAATACCATGTTTTTCGTGTTACATTTCGCGCTGTGGCTGGCGGTGTCAAACAACTGTTTTTGCTCTCACATGCAACCTAACACTAGTGACGTCATAATCACATACACTGGACACGCGGAGGCAGTGGGCAACGATATGGCTGTGTTGTCTGTGACTGCCAAAGCTGCCACCGCAGTCGAGGCTGAAAACGATAAAGAGAGATACTTCGAGGGGGAAGAAAAGGTAAACCTATTTTGCAATCTTTTTTTTTTCAGCCTATACTTAGCCGCGTTTTCAAGGTCTCAGCTCAGTGCGCTCGGGTAGGATTACCAGGGGCCTTAGCCTGTAACACAATGGCGTATCAATGGCGTCCTAGGTAGAAGGACAAAACCGGGATTTTTTCGTTGTTCTCCTACAACCAGCGAACTAATCCTCTAGAATTAGACTCATAATATTCTTTGCTGTACTACAATAACATTAAAAGGACCGACACTGGACCGCCAGCATTAATAAATCGTAATTAAAACCGTCAACCGGAAGCCCATTTTGGCACCATTGTGTTACAGGCTAAGGGCCCAGGAGAAAAAATTCAAAGTCCTGAGAAAAATCGTGATTTCCTTTAAAAATTTTGTCGCTATTTCAGTATTATTTTTTTCTCAAACGCAATTTACAACTATAAAGTCATACTCTACCTACTTTATTGAAAATACTAAAAATACGGATAGGATTCCGGCCGGATTTTGGTAAACTCAGGATCTCAGGTAGAAAAGAGTCTAAAAATCTTGAGATCGCTGAGATATTCTGAGACAAATCCTGAGATATTTATTTATTTCTTTCTTAAGGAAGATTTACAGCCTTATGGTATGTACGCAATATTTTTTTTTATCAATCAAGCTCTACCAGATTTAATTCACGATCCGACGTTAATTATACTGGATTATTATTTCACAGCCAATATCCGACGCACCAGAACCTTCAGAACCTCCAAGGGATATCATCGAAGAAAAGGATGAAGTTGTGTTCATCCCTAACGAAGGAGTAGGACAGAGCGATGATGAAGGCTTCGTGGAAAGTGAGAGAACTGTCGATGATTTTTTCGACGGGCGAAGAACACTGAACGACGTCATGAGTCGCAGAAGAAATTATGAAAATACTGGTCAGTTTCGTATAATAATAATATTTTTTATTTTTAGCATAGATATGTACATACTAGGAAAATCATAAGTAATGAGAACGAGATATACATTCCTTGGAAGGAAAAAAATAAAAACTGGGCGGCATAACTAGGATAATGTAAAAAAATATTGATCTTATTTAGTTGTTTTTAATAGAAGTCATTTTGTTTGCGTCGTGTCGGAGCGAGTTTTCAAGAATGGATAAAATTTATTTTTATTTTTATTATTTGAAGTGCCAATTTTTTTTAACCACATACCTTATTTATGTATGTATATCAAGACTTAAGGGGTCAATGTTTATCCTCATCCTCGGTCAATTCTACAGTTGCGCGTAGAAATATCTCGAAGAAAATCTCAGAATATCTCCTTCGAAAACCCAAAATAAGTGTGAAACTGGCGACTGTCCCATTTCAGAGGCGCCACAACAACCGGACGTGTTGTTCGTAACAGGCAAGAACAATCAACTGGAAAACATTGTCGATTCAAACTACAGGAGAAGTGACGACAGAACAGTGCTTAAAGAAGCTGGGCGACAGAATGTGAATCAGCTTGAAGAGGTAGGTTATAGAATAGAATAGAATACAATATTCTTCATTGTACTGAAACATATAAGGACAAACAGTATTAATATTAGGGTACAATTGGCGACCTTATTGCTAACAGCAATTTCTTCCAGGTAACCACTGCGTTATAAAGGGGACGCGTTAAAAGGCCTAATTTAAAAAAAGCCTAAATTTAAAAAAATAGGTCATAATAACTTTTAGGCCATCGGGGCGGGTGAAAGAGGTCCGGGAGGCGCGTTCAAGTCTCTTCTTTCGTAGAACGTATTGTACACTCCGGTTCCCTGAACAATCTGTCATGTCAAACAATCAACAGTTGAACATCTATACTAGTTTTTATTGAACAATAGGGTCTCAAAAAGGCACATGATAGATAAGTTTCGTTTTTGTCAAGTTTTCGTCTCAATCACGATGTTTTTTTTTAGAAAATTCGCCTGCTGGGCCCTTAGCCTGTAACACAATGGTGCCAAAATGGGCTGTCAGGTGACGACTTCAATTACGATTTGCTAACGCTGTCTGTCCTTTTAATGTTTTTGTAGTACAGCAAAGAATATTTTGATTCTAATTCTAGAGGATTAGTTCTCTGGTTGTAGGAGAAAAACAAGGAGAGCCCGGTTTTGTCCTTCTGCCGGGACGCCATTGACCCGCCATTGCGTTACAGGCTAAGGGCCCAGGTCTAGCGTGTTCGACCAAATCATCTCTCTGATCGACCAATCATCTATTAACCTAAAGCGAGCAAAAAAAGTTTTTTTTTTTAAAATTATCTTCAGGTGAAACGGGTCGACTGCACCCGCCTAGACTGCAACCGCACTCGCGCGGCGGTGTGCGGAAGAAAACTGGACGGTCACACTAGGAGATACAGGTTGTTTTTGAACGAATGCTTCCTGAACAAAGTCAATTGCGGATTCAAGTATGATGTTAATAGTAAGTAATAATAGTACGCACAGTTAGCGACTCGCTAGGATACGCCATGGTTGCGAAGTCCGCATGTCGAAGGAACAAAATCTTTCGACAGTTACCTACGCGTTCGAAATTGGCGTCAGCAGTTTTTTTATTATTGAACGAGCGAGCGAAGTTCTCCGAGTCTACTGGAACAATCCGGCGTTTGTATGTATGTATTTATGTATGTATGTATATTTGTATGTAGGTATGTTTGTATGTATGAATGTTCGTTCGACGATAAAAAGGTCGGATCGTTATGAAATTTGGTAGGCGGGTAAATGAAATTAAAAGAATTTTTAAGTTCGAACATGAGCCATATCGGTCGAGGGGTTGCCGAGATATGGGGTTGTTAAGTTTATATGGGGTCGCGAGTTCACAGTTCGGGGCGAACCACTAGTTATCTCTTTTAACAACTTTATTGCTAGCACTCGTATCATCTGTTAACACCCACCGCTGATTACCTAAAGGCCTCCTCTTGCCCACGCCTCGATCCTGTGCCAGACGTAAGTCACGTAACCACTGTTTTCTGGCTATTTGGGGTAAGCCATTGGACCATCTGGCTGGTGGTCGGCCAACCGATCACTTCCCCTCTCGAGGTCGCCATTCCGCAATGGACTTCGTCCAGACTTCGTCCATCTGCCATCGGTGTGTCTAGAGTGTCCTGCCCACTTATACTTCAGAGACGTCATGCGTTACTCGTATATCAAGTACAAAATAAAAGTAACGAAGGCGGGCCACCACCTCATTCCATACGTTCCAGAATACGCAAAAGTCCCGATCGAGCGATGCAATACGGTCGGCGCGCACGCACCGGCGGAGCGGCGCAACAAGTACATCTTCAACGCGCAGGCGCCGCCTCTGATGCCGCCATCGAAAGACCAGGCGACCTCTGGGGAGGCCAACCTTGAGACCAGACGGGCGTTTTCGGCAAGAAGGTAGATATACACTCTCACTTTCTACCAATACCAGCCTCCTTAGCACGCAGACCATTTTGCCTACTCTCAACTGTCACCTTAGCCACTTAACACTACTGATGTGACAGTGAACAGTGACTAAGATGACAGTTGAGAGTAGGCAAAATGGCCCGCGTGCTAAAGAGGCAGGTACATCTTCAAAGCGTATGAAGTACAGAGGTCTAATGGTCCTTCCAATGCCTCTGACGCTGCCTTCGAAGGACCATGGAGGCCAAACTTGAGACCAGACGGGCGTTTTCGGAAAGAAGGTACCTACATTGATATGGTTTCTAACCTGTAGCTCCGTGTCCAGAAACTAAAGAGACCAGGCGTTACTTATTGAACGAGCGAGCGAAGCGAGAAAAGTTCTCCGAGTCTACTTGAACAATCCGGCGTTTGTATGTGTGTATGTTTGTATGTATAAGTAACCCGTGTCATAAAAGAAAAAAACATTTAGGGCGGAGTTAAAAACCTAGCGTTGTCTCGCTTTGACTGTATTAATTGGAGCGAGAGGGCGAGTGTTTTGAAGTTCATCCTAAATGGTGTCTTTAATGGCACGCGTTATATGAATGTTCGTTCGACGCTAACTTGAGTAAATGTAGTCGGATCGTCATGAAATTTGGTAGGCGGGTAAATGAGGCAAAGATAATTTTTAAGTTCGACCATGAGCCAAATCGGTTAAGGGGTTGCTGAGATATAGGGTCGCAAGTTCAAAGTTCGGGGCGAACCACTAGTATACTCAAAGTAGAGCCTCCCTCTCTGACGGCGCCTTGGAGAAGGAAGCGGAAGCCAACCTTAAGACCAGACGACCAGATATACTAGTGGTTCGTTCCGAACTATGAACTCGCGACCCCAGTTACAGATGTGTAACTTTGCTTACGCCATTAGCGCAGGCGCGCGCGGGCTTGCATATAAACTATACAACCCCTATCTCGGCAATCCTCGACCGATTTGGCTCATGTTCGAACTAAAAAAATGTTTTATTTTGCTTTACACGCCTACCAAATTTCATAACGATCCGACCAAATTTACTCAAGTTATCGTCGAACGAACATTCATACATACAAACATACATACATACATAAATACATACATACAAACATACAAACGCCGGATTGTTCCAGTAGACTCGGAGAACTTCGCTCGCTTCGCTCGCTCGTTCAATCAACCTTCTGTCCTTGTGCCAGATCCCAGAACTTCGAGCTAACGGGCGCGTCGTGCGCGCATGCGTGCCCCCTCTCGTGCCCCAGTGAGTATGCGCCGGAGTGCGCGATCTCCAGCCGCGGTCTGAAGAAGGTATTCCTCAACCACTGCGTTCTGGACCTGGACTCCTGCACCAACAACGCTGGTGAGGGTCTTCCAAGTTCTAATCCCACACTCACCCAAACTCCTAAGTTGAATAGCTCATCTGCTGAGTAAAGTGCTCAAAAGTCCTCAGTGACTGTAACACCCTGTGTAATATGGTGTGTGTTGGTTGGATGCTGACAGTGGCGTAACAATAGGGTGGCAGGGCTGGCAAAATGCCACGGGCCCCCGACCCAAGAGGGCCCCAGCCCAAGAGGCCGCGAGTTCAAAAATATTTTTTTTACATTGTAAATGCATGCAGGTTTCCTCACGATATTGTTCCTTCACCGAAAAGCTAGCGAATAGATGACGAATGCATTGAGATATTATGTTCTATGGATGAATGTGAAGTCTCCAATACGCATTGGGCTAGCGTGGGGACTACAGACCATTCCCCCTCGCCTAAGAGAGGAGGCCTATGGTCATTAGTGGGACATATACAACGTGTAATTAAGTACGCTGAAAATATCGAAGTTTATTAAAATTTAACTGAGTACAACGTGACCATTTTTACTGATAGGGCCCCATCAAAAGAATTTGCCGTGGGCCCCAGATGGTATAGTTACGCCACTGGTTGCTGGTTAGGCTAGGCTGACTAAAAGATCAATCACAGTTTAAACTCGGACCATAGGTTAAACCTCGCATATAAAGGTTTTAAACTAGCCTTTTTTGTTTAAACTGTGATTGACCTTACGGGCCTAAGCTGCCAGGATGATATGGATGACAGGGCATTTTTTTAATAGCTTTATTCCTGAAACACGTCATATTGTCTAGCGTGTATAAAGGTGCCACTGGACGCTGCATAGATCATCTCATTACAGAAATGTAGATAAAGGTCTATTTGAACGAGCGAGTGAAGCGAGTGCAGTTCTCCGAGTGTACCTACTTGAACAGTCCGGCGTTTGTGTGTATGATTGTATGTACATATGTATGAATGTTCGTTCGACGATAACTTGAGTAAATTTAGTCGGATCGTCAAATTTGTGAAATTTGGTGGGTAAACGAGGCAAAGAGAATTTGATCAATAGTCTAGTGTATGTAAAGGTGCCACTGGACGCTGTATAAATAATCTCATTACGGAGATTCTTTATTTATTTTGTTGTACTGCCTTGCAGTGTGGCAGCAGCGCCCCCTGGCGGAGTGCATCGGTAACCAGCAGGCCGAGCTGCGACAAAATAGAGCCTTCATCGGCTGGATGCAGCGCGTCGGAATCATCGACGCCCACGGACGATTTGTACACGAATAAACCGCGTTTTAGGGTTCCGTACCCAAAGGATCCCATTACTAAGACTCCGCTGTCCGTCCGTCTGTCCGTCTGTCGGTTGTATCTCATGAACCGTGATGGTTAGACAGTTGAAATTTTCACAGATGATTGTGTTGCCGCTATAACAAAAAATACAAAAAAAAATAAAAAATTAAGGGAGCTATACAGCAAACGTGATTTTTTTGCCGTTTTTATAAATAATGGTACGGAACCCTTCGTGCGCGAGTCCGACTCGCACTTGGCCGGTTTTTTACTTATTAGCATGTCTCTACTCTCAGGCACCCGACACTCCACACAAGTGAAATTCGATGTCAAATTCCCGAATCACTTTTTTTTTAAAGATTATCTACAGGGTGAACGTAACTCCAAATAAATGAGCACAAGATCCCCTCTACCCTTGACGCATTCTTTTCAATATGGCGGAATTTACAGCAGATTCTAAGAAGACTCATTTTATATTGGTATTGTACAAAATTGTATTACCTTTGAATAAACATTACGAAGTATATAAAATCAAAGAATGACTATGTAAAAGAGAAATAAAATTTCAAACTTTGTAAATTATGGAGTTTGCAACCTGTGTAGCAGGATTCTCTATGATTATTGTTTTGTCATGTGGTTGTCAAGCTAGTGATACGAAGAATAAAAGATGTAACAAGAACGCTTATTTTCTTATTATCTACAAATACATATAACATAAATATGAACGCAATGGCGTCAAGGGCCTAACCCCCAGGCGCGGGCGACAACTATGTACGTACGAGTCGTTATAAAACATTAGCGTAGGTATTTCCTGTGATGCAAGCTTCCCACAAACGTTTTCCCACTCCATTACAGAAGCCTCTAGTGAACCTAAGCTCTAAGCTTTTAGACTGCATTAGTGGTAGACAGGCTTGCCAAATCTAATCGCTTTCAGATACTTGGAAGCTTTTTTACGACCGTGGCTTAATGGGTTGGGTTACCAGTACGAGTTAACGTTGCCTACGATTTCTAAACACTAAAATGTTTTCAATAGTACGCCTAGCCAATGGCCGTAAAGGAATCTATCAAGTCGCTGCCCAAACCGACACTATTGTCAGTTTTTTTTTCGGGATACTCGTAAATAATAAGTTATTCTTCAACGTGTTATGTTTCATTTGTAAAGAAAACGTTTAACGTACCTACCTAGGTATTTTTTCCCTTTTGATTGCAATATTATGTTGCAGTGTCACTTAATATTGTAATCCACAAATTACAAATTCCATCCTGTAAATAAACGACTACAAATTGTCACACTTACGCAGGGGTGATTATTTACACGAAACTGAAACCAAGAAACAAAAATATAAAAAATATTTTTTGAAAAATACCCAAAGTGGCTTCTAACCCTTGCGGCCGCACTCGCAATATCGGGCGCCACATCGCGCGCGCCGGGAGTGTCCACACGTCGCGGTTATTGTAGAGCAAATTGAACAAGGTAATTTGTTCATCTTTGTTTTTTTTTTAAATAATACTCATTTTTAGTTTCAAGCTTTACTTAAACTATCTAGGTACCCCACAGGTACCCTGAGTCGGGTGTGACTGACCGAAACAACACCCTGTATGTTTCATGAGCCGAGTAGCCCGTTGGACACTATAGAATTAACGTCGGGCTAGGAAAAATAAGTAAGATAGGTACTTCGATACCCCCTAGGGACATCGGTATTTGATGACCCAAACGACCCGTTATTTCAAAACGCACAGAAATTTCTAATTTCGGATTTTTCCAGATCATCCCCCTATCACCGGTCTCACGGGTTCATTCGGTATTTCGCAGCGAAATATATAATAATAATAATAAAAGTCGGCTCGTCTGTCGGCGCGTGTGTTTGCTCAGGCTAATTGGAACGCGTCGTCGCCTACGGGGCTTTAGGGCAGAGCGGGAGAGATGGCTCAGCTATCGATATTCCTTCTTCCATTCCGACCAACTAAACGGACCAAATCTGGTTGGTCGGAATGGAACTCGATGAAGCCATTTATTCCAATCGACACTCAGAAGTGCTCACAGCCTAGTTGGTCTAGCCATAAAGGCTTCTAAAAAAATGGTGAAGATCTGATGAAGAACTTTGAAGATGGCGACGCTATTGCGATGAAATTAAAAAAGTTTAATAATCAATTTCTCTTTGAATTCGCATAGTAATGCTTTGATTTTAAATACTTTGTAATGTTTATTCAAAGGTAAGGCTGTTTTATTCAATAGAAACACAAAATGCGTCTTAATTTGTAAAATATAAAATTTTGTAAATTGTGCCATATTGCTGCGTATTGGAAAAATGCGTCAAGGGTAGAGGGGCAGTAAGTACCTTTTTACCAGTGAAGTAGGCTTTTAAAAAAAATTTAGTAACTGAATCATTTTTATTAATTAGAGCGCTTGGCACGCTATGTTCTGGGTGAATAAACATCGATATCGCGCAAATCCCGTCCCGCAACTCCAACCCTTCGCGAGTTTCTTGTTTAAATATTAATCCAAACGACAAAGGGGTCGATTTTAGACCACCGGCGGTTACCTTCCATTGTGCCTCCTGTATGCTCGCAACCTGGTGACCCCTGGCTAAGTACTTGACATATGGAAGTGAGGTCCAACACCACTTCCAACGTATGGAAGTGGTTGCCACAGGGCGGTTCAATTCAGTTTCCCGCTGTCGTAAACATTCTCGTACGGTCGGCCACAGTCACCCGATGGCAGCTCTTACTGCGCGCAGCGTAAGGGCGCCAATCGAACAAAAAGGGGTATCCCAGCGTGTGGCCGACTTTACCTATTAGTCAAGATGTAGGTTACCTTCTAACCTTTATAATATTTAAAATAACAACATAATGATATAAAAGGCGCCACGCCAACAAACTGCCCTGAAGTTTGGCGATTGTAGAATATTTTTGCTCAATAGATCAATACATTTTAAACAATACGGTCGATTTAAATAACTAGTGGTTCGCCCCGAACTGTGAACTCACGACCCCATATAAACTTAACAACCCCATATCTCGGCAACCCCTTGACCGATTTGGCTCATGTTCGAATTAAAAAATTCTTTTAATTTAATTTACCCGCCTACCAAATTTCATAACGATCCGACCAAATTTACTCAAGTTATCGTCGAACGAACATTCATACATACATACATACAAACGCCGGATTGTTCCAGTCGACTCGGAGAACTTCGCTCGCTTCGCTCGCTCGTTCAATTACATTTGTGAATTATATCCTCGTAGCAAAGCTACTCAATTGTCTGAGGATTATACTGAGCACAGCAACACAACAATGCAAAAAAATCATACCTACCGATTTGTTCTAAAGCACTTAATTACCTACCATAAGGGAAAACACAAAGATAGCCATACATCATACTTACAACTTTGTACTAATAACTTATTTTTTTAATCTGCAGCGTTAACCAACCACTTGTTTTTGTTTGTATAGTGACACCCGACTCAGGGTTGATTATTTACACGATACAGACACCAATAAAAATTAAAATAATTCTGTGACAAATACATAAAAATCATTAATTCGTGGCGCCACACACGGGGTGTCCGCACGTCGCGGTTATTAGAGAACAAATTGGACAACGTAATTTGAAAATAGAAAATTAAAAAATATTATATATTGATATTTTTCGTTTCAATCGTTACTAAAACTGTCTTCCCCGAGCCGGGTGTCACTAACCAAAACAACTGTTTCGAACATTTAACTGGAACCGACATTACCTACCTTTGTTGTATTCTCATTTTCAGTCACTCCTGGTGGTCTTTGTGTTAATGCCAAATGTACGGCATTCAAAGTCACCAATTCGCGCCAATGTTTTCGACCACAAAATAGTGGTTCTATTGTATCTTCATCTTGCTACGGTTACGTTGACCTTTCAGCGACAAGCAACCGTACTATACAGGGTGCACTCGAATTCGATAACGGAACTTCAAGTAGGCTATCTACTCATCAATACAAACAATTTGTATACTAGGTGGCGAAAAAAATCGAGCGATAAAAATATCAGCTGTTTCATAGATTTGGCTCAGTATTGAGTCTACTTTTTGTATGGAACAGCATATATTTTTTTCGCTCCATTTTTAGCCACCAAGCAAGTTGTTCGTATTGATGAGTAGACAGCCTACTTAAAGTTTCGCTATTGAATTGAAGTACACCTGTATTTGTGGTCACCAGAAGAAGGCCACCACTACTGGTTGGTACAAAACTGGTTTCATTCTATTGCGCTTCAGCGGGGAGAGCATGACTTTTATCGAGGCGGATTATAGACCCACTATAGACGTCAAAAATGCTGATAAACCGCCATTTTGTTGGATAAATCCGCCTCGATAAAAGTCATGCTACGGGGACAGGCTTCTGTTTCCTGTTGTTTAGTTAATCGTGGGACTTAAACATAGTGGGTGGCACCTGCACCGATAATGTTAGTGCCACAGCAAGGATCCCCAGATTTTTCTTTGTTGGTAAATCCCCTGTCAAAAGGTTACGTTGCGACTTGCGACCGGCTTTCAGCTATTTTGGTACGTAACTCGTAGATCTTCGCCTGAATTTGTTGGAGGTTAGAGAACAGCTTGATACTGTATGCTATCTCGTTTAATACGGAATTAAGGATTCTTACCAACTTCAAACTACGCTTTGAGAGGATTGCTTCCAACAACAATATTGTTGATCAAAAGTTTCTTCTCATAGGCAAGAAAGAAGACTTGATCGTGCCTACTGTTGAGCGGTAAATGGGTATCCCATGAAGTCGGTTCGATAGATAGAGTGAAGATACAAGAAAATACATAAAATACTCTTTACTGTTTCTTACTGTTTTCTTACTGTTTTGTCCTCTAATCTGTTTGTGTGTACAATAAAGTAATAATAATAATAATAAATACAGAAAATAAACATATAGCTAAAACCGATCTCTTACAGGACTGAAAGCAGAATACAGTAGCAAGCCGATTTTCAGTCCGGCTTTTTAAGTGTTTGTAGTGTTGTCTTTTTAGGTCACTGACCAGCGCGCTCCGATCGCGAATTCCATACAAATCCATCGATTTCGTAGAAGGACAAAACCGGGATTTTTCCGTTGCTCTCCTACAACCAGCGAACTAATCCTCTAGAATTAGACTCATCATATTCCTTGCTGTACTACAAAAACATTAAATGGACCGACACTGGACCGACAGCATTAATAAATCGTAGTTGAAACCGTCAACCGGGAGCCCATTTTGGCACCATTGCGTTACAGGATAAGGGCCCTGGATCGTCCGGTGTAGACCAGGGCCCTTAGCCTGTAACGCATTGGCGGGTCAATGGCGTCCCGGCCGAAGGACAAAACCGGGCTCTCCTCGTTTTTCTTCTACAACCAGAGAACTAATCCTCTAGAATTAGAATCAAAATATTATTTGTTGTACTACAAAAATATTTAAAAGGACAGACAGCGTTAGCAAATCGTAATTGAAGTCGTCACCTGACAGCCCATTTTGGCACCATTGTGTTACAGGCTAAGGGCCCCGGCTATTGAGGTGCGAGTGCCGCAGCGCCGCACGCCCGGCAGTCCGCCTCCGACTGTACTTTACCAATTAGTCGCTCGGCGTCAAGCGAGGGGGTTACCCGCAGCTCGTGAAATAAATTTAAAATGAAGACACGCGCAGATAAAGTGTAATTTCTCGACTGAAATCTCGGGGGTCGACTCTGGTTACGACGACCCAAGTGGCTGAGATCGGGTTGGCAGATTACCTTCACAAATGACTGGAAACGTTTGACAGGTCGATCTGTCATTTTGGAATAAATTTGGCCACATTATTTAGGAAAATGACAGACCGACCTGTCAAATGTTTCCAGGCATTTGTGAATTCTAGTATAGGTAGCTAATTTTTATTAGGTAGTGGCCAGCCCTGGAATCAGAGTTTTTAGGCCGCCCAAAGGGCCTCTGACATGACTCACTCAACGATAACCGGGACCAACGGTCTAACATGCTTTCCAAAGCACGGAAGTGCTCAGATTTATTGCCACTAGTGGTCGGTACCCATTCATGGAAGGACCGCGCCCGATTAAGAATGGCTAGTTCAACTAGGCTGCGATAGGTAGCGCTACTTACGCAATGAGGTGATTTATACAGCGTCCACTAGTACCTTCACTCACCCTAGATGGGTGAAGAGACCACTCGGCGCTGCACTGCCTGGGACATTGTTTTAGATGGAGTAGGCTTGCCCAGCACCTATACCATCCTGACAGCTTAGTCGGCCTGGCCCATAGGCTATAGGAAAGACAAGTCAATACCTGTAGACTCGTCCACAATCAACGCCATAGTTTACGATGCCTAAGATGCCGCAGACAGGAACAACTGGCGACGCATCGTACGACAAGAATTGCTCCGATTGAAAGACCACGACAGTGATGTGGATCGAAGCAAGGAGGACGAAAGAAACTCCATATTACCAGTTGGTACCTCTCTCGCCTTGGTTGTAATTAGTTTGGTATTCCGCGGGCTCGCGGTCGGATGACTTTCAATCGTTCGACAGATTTGTGTTATTTTTAATTAAGGCCTTCTCTAATTGTGGGGTGGCCGCCACGACAGTGCAGCTAGATGCGAAGAGATGAAATGCCAAACATATGATGATAAAATATATGAAGTAAAATTAAAGTTACGATACAAAACTAAAACTAAATGGCCAAACGTGGATTCACATGTCATAAAACGTTGACGTTTTAGAGCGTTTTAAAGATATTAATAAGTAGGTGTAGTCAGTTTTAGCTGGCCATATTATGAAATACTACCATTTCATGCAATGGTCGGCCACATCATGAAGTGATCAATTCTTAGATCTAGCTGGCCATGACATAACTGGCGAGCTAGTGACAAATCTACTGAAACCACCGAATCAAAGACTGAAACCTTCAAGGTTGGGTGTTGCTACAGATTTTTTTAAGTATAGTAAAATCACCGTTCTCATAGGTCGGGCGGACCCAAATAAAAGGTCTAAAGGGTTGAACTCACTGCAGACAAAAAAAATCGGCCAAGTGCGAGACTGACTCGCGAGCCACATTGGGAGACAGAGACGCGAGACTATGGGAGCCACATTAAACATTTATTATATTCTGTTTTTTTGTATTTGTTGTTATAGCAGCAACATCTGCTATAACAACTGTCTAACTATCACGGTTCATGAAATACAGCCTGGTGACAGACGGACAGACGAGAAACGGATGGACAGCGGAGTCTTAGTAATAGGTTCCCGTTTTACCCTTTGGTACAGAACCATAAAAACAAAGATTACTAAAATCTAACCCTTCTTCCACATTACTTCCACGAATACAAAGTCACGGGCAAAAGCTATACCTTGTCTCTACACCACCCACCGCCAACATCGTGGAAAAAGGCCTATACCTCTACAACAGCCCTGATGGCCGAAAAGTTTTTAATTAAATATTTAAATTCATACTACGAGCTCAGATAAGGCGTCGAGTGCGCCCGGACGTACTCGGAGCACGGTTCTTGATACATGACGAGACAATTTTTTTAAAGAGGAAAATGTTAGCATTCTATTCAATTTTAAGCACTCTACATAACATCTACATCTAGGATAGAGCAAAACAAAAATCTAGATACTCGTACCTGACATCAAGACCTACCTGAATCGCACCCATATGTTCACTGAACCTTTTTCAGCCATTGTTTGTCATTTAGAAGTTATAAGGGTTTTTTTTTTAGTTTTTATTTCTTTCGCTCTTTAAAGATTATTGCCAAAATATTCTGTTACTACGTAATTCATCGATTATGTGTCCTATGTAAGTAATAAATTAACAGCAACTGTAAATTGTAATTAGGAAAGTAGGATGCTTACCACGATTTTATTCTGCTTTTGAGCTACCGATATTTCGAGTAGATTAAAGGAATTGATTTTGTGTCTGCAGGCTCAGCGTAGATATATCTAGTGTGTTCAAAAGCAAAATAAAATCGAGGTAAGAATCCCGAAACTTTTCTTAAGTACCATAATATTATATGTATCAGCTTCAAATTATCAAAACAGGGTGTTCCCCCTACATCATCACGCGGAGGCGTACAGTCTCGAGATTGCTTAGTCGACTGAAGCGGCATGCCATGTGAATGTGACGCTTTCATGCGTCGTCACAGCGGCTGAGTGCAGAGTGGTGCTGCTTTTAGATCAAGCAAGTGCGATGAAAATATTATTCTACGGTATTATCGATGACATCAAGAAGAAGGCTGGAAAATAGTCGACACGACTTGCAAGAGACCGGAATGGTTGGCATGACCGATGCCCAACAGTGAGCGACGCCGACGTTCATGGGGACAATACACAATCAACAACTATCAAGGATCAAGAGCCTTTGCTCCCACTACGTCGCCGGGAGGCGTACTACGAGTCTTGAGTCTTAGGATTGCTCAGTCGGGTGTCGCTTCCTGTCATGTGACGCCTTCACGCCCCGTCACGGCGGCTGGGGGCCTGCCAGGGGAACTGCTGCTTTTAGATCTGCGTATTTAGATCTTTGACTGAAAATATCATCAAGTTGTATTGTGCTTAGTGTAGCGAACCGAGCAGTGTGATTCTGTAATAAATAATCCGCACAGTTGCCAGTCCTCAAAACCGGTTTATTTTCGGGATAATTGCTTTTAGTGAAATAAACAATATTCTTTTAAATATTTTCCCGCAAGTAAACCTGTTTTGAAGAGTAGCAACTGTGCAGTTTTTTTACGGAATAAGCAAACAGACCGGCGAGCGGAAGGGAAAACATCGTAAGGGAACCCGCAGATTAGTTTGCTCCGCACGTATTGACACTGTCTTTCCTGTGGGCTAGGCCGTCGATGTTGTCTGCTGTGCTGTGCTGGGCAAGCATACTGCATCTAAAAGCAACATCTCAGGCACTGCACCGTCCTGCACTGAACGAGAGGCGAAACGAGCTAAGTCCTCCGAGTCTACTTGAACAATCCGGCATGATGGTACTTGAACAAGATCGGAACGTCATGTGGTAATGTGGCCAAAAGGAAATATGGGGTTGTAAAGTACAATCGCGGGTTCACAGTGCCGGAAATACTACAGGGTGCACTCTAAGTCGATAGCGGAACTTTAAGTAGGCTGTCTAGCTGTCTACTCAATACAAACAACTTGTACTAGGTTGCTAAAAAAGAGGAGCAAAAAAAATATCAGCTGTTCTATACAAAAGGTCGACTCAGTACTGCTCCAAATGTATAAAACAGCAGATATTTTTTTCGCTCCATTTTTTTCGCCACTTAGTACAAGTTGTTTGTATTATTGAGTAGACAGCCTACTTAAAGTTTCGCTATCGACTTAGAGTGCACCCTGTAGAACACAATCATCAACTATCAAGAGGAGGCGGTCGGCCTACGTCGTCGGTGGATACGTCGGTTAACCCCTTTCAGTTCGATTGTCGTACTTATGCCGCGCGCGATAAGGGCTACTTAAGGGTAAGTATTCTAAGATGTCGCTTACTGTACCTTGTCTCGAGTCTCGACTCTTTGGATTTTTCAGTCCCTGTCACTCTTGTCATGACTGTGACGCCTTCACGCCTCGTCACGGCAGGTTGAGGAATGGCAGGGGAACTGCTACTTTTAGATCTGTCTATTTAGACGATTTAGGCGAGAAGCTATTGGGTTTTGTCAACTTCATATAGATTGAGTGCATCGTTATAGGTCTAACTGGATAGAGCTACAGTATACAGGGTAATTTTTAAATGTATTGGTTTATTTATGAAAGACTTAAACTTCTAATGTGATATCCAATAACTTTTAAAGTAACATATTTTAATGTAAGTAAACTTTTGTTTACGCACTAACTTTAAGAAATATCTAAACTTCATGGCCTTACTCAACAGTGGCGCCAACTAGTGATCACTAAAACGGTAGCCCTCATTGTAAGAAGCTCTGATTTTGATTTCAGGGGCTTTTACTTTATTTGAGCAGGGTGTGAAAATTGGTCGAATGGGGCGCGTACAGACGCGCACACATTTGAAAATCATAACTCAGTGATGCGTGTCGGTTTAAAAGCCTGTGTATGATTTAGCGCCACTTAACCTACGGGGTGTTGTCATAGAGGGGGGAACGGATAGAAGCTACTCTACAGACACAATATCGACATAAATAGTTATATTCATCTCCCAAGCTCGGAAAGTACGCTGTTATTATAAACATGCGATCGCAGAAAATCCTACTTTAAATTATCTGCAATTTTGCGCGCTTTATTTCAACGCGACGCCCTATGGTTTAAAAATAAATATGGAACTCATTGACTTGTGGCGTTGCCTAGCAACGGCAACAAGAACCAAACCGCGGAGCCATCCAAACTTCTGTTTCCCTGCGAGTTGCGAGGGAGTTCCAGTTATGAATTTATGATCTCACAAGAGTTCTCAGGGACACCCTCTATATTGTGTGGGCTTGACTTTTTGGCAAGTTTTTAATGCATGTTCACGCCTCAGAGTGCATTATATCATATTTATAACTTTTCCACGGTTCAATATACGGCTAAAGTCTGGCCACTTGAATACTTACGGCTACACGTGGTTCCAAGTAGGTATATTTAGTTTGACTTTGACTAAAGTATCGTGGCGGGAAATGCAAACTGTTCACGTATATTTAATTTTGTAGCTAAATCAGAGTATAATCCGCGCGGGATGAGAATGGGATGCGACCTTTTGGAACTGAGACGCGCGCGGTAAACAAACTCGCGTCGAAGCAACCTTGTCAAAGTAAAATAATGTATATTTTCGATTGACTTTTACAAGGTTCCATGCCATTCTCATGCCGCGCGGGTTATATCGTATCGAAGGCTTTATTAGGACAAGCTAAAACATTTTTTGAATAATTAATGTTAGGTTTCGATTTATGACGAAAATTATACATACAACAATTCCCCCTTATAAGTGCTTGAGTCCGACTCGCACTTGGTCGGGTTTTATCATTTTTCTTCCAAAAAAATGCACAGAATGGAGGTGCGGAACCCTCGTTGCGCGAATCCCACTCGCACTTGGCCGGTTTTTTTTTTTATAAAACAAAAGAGACTTCACAACCATTTCATACGCGTAGGAATAACCATAAAATAAAACTGTCGTAACAAAAACAAGAATTAGAGTGCGCGCACGATAATTTTGCACATAGGTATGGCGCTAATGCCAATTAAAAAAATATTGCCATCCAATATTTACTAAAATTAACTAATAGAACCAATAGTAGAGCAATATGTCGACTTGTAATTTTAGTTTCTCTATTCGCCGCGCGCAGACTTATCTAGCACGCAAGTTGCAGGCGATATGTTTAGCACAGTAATACTGACAGATCAGATAATAATAATCCCAAGAAATCGATTCGTATTTCAGCCGCTGTCACATTGATTATGCTACTGAACACAGACGACCAACAAACAGTGCTAAAATCACATAGTGTTAGTAGTGACACGTCTACAGGGTGTATTAATAGAGTTTAATAGTAGAGCTATTTATAATAGCCTCTCAGTGGTGTTGTCGGGTACAGGATGGATTGAGATATTCGTGTGGTCGTGTCATTCCTTTTCACAAAGTACACAGAATTTCAGTACAAATTCACATAATCTTCTACCCCCGATACAAAAAGAGAGGTGTTATAAGTTTAACCGCGATGTGTGTGTGTATATCTATCTGTGCACCGTAGCTTTACTACATTGTAATATTTTCTTATTAGAAATCCAAAAAATCAAAAATCATGAAAATTGATCGACTCGTTCTCGAGTTATAAATGGTGTAACTAACACGACTTTGTTTTATATACCTATACTAGCTTTTGCCCGCGACTTCGTCCGCGCAGACTTTTTTTTCTCGTGAGTTTTTCCGTTGTTTTAATGGTTATTCTGCTATTAGGGGCGGAGAGAAATCCGACAAATCTAAAATCATAAAAATCGGTCCACCCGTTCCCGAGTTATAAGTGGTGTAAATAACATGACTTTGTTTTATATACCTATACTAGAGGTAGTACAACTAGGTGGCAAAAAAAATGGAGTGAAAAAAATATCAGATGTTTCTTACATTTGGTGCAGTACTGAGTGTACCTTAAGGTAGGACGATAGCAACGTGACGGGAAATTCAAAAAATTCACAGTTTTTTACATTTTGTAGCTAAACCGAGCCGAGTTCAGCGATTTTTCGTTCGCGGCAATACTATTGTATTTTTTTCATTGTTGTAGGGGTAAACAACAGAACAACAATAATTCATAAGATTATCTGGTCTACGAAGCAGTCACTGCCCAAAAAACTTGTTGACGACCAGAACACATAATGTCACTTATTACAAGTTGTTTGTAGTGATCTAGACAGGCTACTTAAAGTTCCGCTATCGAATTCGATTGCACCCTGTAGTTTAGATAAAAGCTGTCAGTTTACAAGCACCCTTTAGTAGCAGACAGAGAGACAAAACTAAACTGCGGACATCGCCAACGTGCCAACACGTCGCGGCGTGATAAATACCCACCTATCACCCAATTCATTACTCTCACAGCTCTTAACGCCGACCTCTTGTTGTTACACCTATTGATGTACGCTTGGAAACATTCCCACTCCCGGCAATGTTTCCACTGGCAATGTTCCCGGAAAGTTTCCGAAAGTTTCCCAATGTTTCCATAAATTCCCAGTGATATATTTTTTGTTAATTCATGATAATTCCTAAATTATCGCGTTGGTTAGTCAAGTGACATGCATATTTGCATAAGTGTCTTGTCCTTGCAGTGTTGCCACACAGAGACTGCATGAAATCGGTGTTTCATTAAAAAATCCATCTTAAATCCGTACTACCTATGAAATTCGTATGAATTATGTGTTTAGTAACTTATTATTTGGTGTATAAAGAATCCAAAACCATTTACAAGTCAATAAACAAATATTGAAATATCCAAAGTTTAGAGCAAAGTTCCCGTTAAATTCCCAGTTGGGGGAACATTGCCGGCAATGTTTCCGGCAATGTTTCCAGCGATTGGCAATGTTCCCGGGAACGGAACATCAATAGTTACACCTATTACATCATCTGCCGGCCTCTGATCATCTGTTCTCTCTGAGAATTCTACGCTAGCTTTTTGTCCACGCAGGTTACACTTACATCTTATATTTGAATTACTTCTTGATCTTTTATAAAAATACTTTTTGTACAAGCGTAACCGAGCGCCTGCAATACAGGGGGTCACCTAGTGCAGGGCTCAATGTGTTTTTGTGAAAAAAAAATTGGAAACTTGATTTGATTTGATTTGAACCTGGGGGCGTAACGCAATGGTTTTGATATCTCAAATTTTTCAGGTATTGTTTTTTAATTTGTTCCGACTGTTATCTTCCGCTCGCTGGTTCCGACTTGTTCAAGTAGCTGAGAACTTCTCTCGCTTCGTTCACTCGTTCAACAAGTGTAACCGTTAACTAAATACAAAACGTACTCAACATTTGGCCGCTCTAGCTAAACAAATTGTGCTTCCTTCTCAGTCTTTATTCTACGGCCGTGTTTTATTTTCTCTTTTGTCGCTGTAAATCTCATGATCTAAGGCACTCTGATTTGATTAATTTTAATCGCTTGTATTTGATCCATGACTAACGGTTATGCGTGTTGACGTGTTATAAAA
Organism: Zelleria hepariella; assembly: GCA_949319315.1. NCBI lineage: Eukaryota > Metazoa > Arthropoda > Insecta > Lepidoptera > Yponomeutidae > Zelleria > Zelleria hepariella. The sequence goes on from OX439379.1 coordinate 31,452,754, forward strand.
CATCATTTATTACTACAGGGTGCACTCTAAGTCGATAGCGGAACTTTAAGTAAGCTATCTACTGATCAATACAAACAACTTGTACTAGGTGGCGAAAAAAATGGAGTGAAAAAAATATCAGCTGTTCCTTACAAAAGGTCGACTCAGTACTGCGCTAAATGTATGAAACAGCTGATATTTTTTTCACTCCATTTTTGTCGCCACCTAGTACAAGTTGTTTGTATTGATCAATAGACAGCCTACTTAACGTTCCGCTATCGACTTAGAGTGCACCCTGTAGTGGCTCTCTGAGCTTCGCTCAACGCGGGACTCGGCCTTCGGCCTTTGAGACAGAGCTCGGCATTTGGCCCCGTTAGAATATCTGCGGATCGGCCTTCGGCCTCTGCCTCTGTTAAATCCGTTAAAACGTTTTATAATTAGATAGGAAAATATGTTTTAAGGAACCATTCCATCGATTTTGAAGAGGTGAAAAACTGCATACAGATTTAAAAAAATCCCATACGCAGGGAGTTTTGAAAAGGTCCAATACAAGCAACTTTTACTACGGGACCAAGTGCGAAATCTTGAAACAAATATCAGCTTGTCCATACAAAAAAATCCACACCTACTGCACCAAACGAAAATAAGTGTTAAAGTTAATATAAGAGTGCACTTTTCGCCAACAAACTGTAGGTATAGCAGTTTGGCGATTTTTTTGTTATTTAAGTTTGTAAAACGTTTGATAATTAAATAAAAAAATAAAAAAATTAAAAAACGTATGGAGCAGCAGATTTTTTTTTTGAGATTTCTCACTTGGTCTTATAGTAAAATTTGCTCCTTTCGGTGTCACTGGACCTTTTTGAAACACTTTGTATATGGGTTTTTTTTTAAGATTACCCTGTAGAGTAAACTTTTTACTGGCGCGGTGCAGGATTAGCGTTGCGAGTAGCGTTGGTTAGTAGCAGTTTCCTGTGCGCCCGACAGGGTTCGCCACAGCTCTGTCTCGTGCTAGGCGCGCCACGCCGCGGCTTCAAAGGGAAAGCCCCTGGGCCCGCCATTGTTTGATTTTAATTTCCAAACTAATTCCGTATTCATTAATCTCTTTGTGACTTTTGTTAATTTGTTTTTCAAGACCTTCGCCCTCTGCGATGGAGGACGTCAAGAAAAGTCGGACCCGTTGACTTAAGAGGAAACTCGAGTTGCCGCTGCTCCAGACAAACAGGAGACCTGTTTCCTCCCTGGATAATTATTTTAGAAAAAATATGTTTATGCCATTCAATTTATCTGCCATGTATGTTTTCCTTTTTTTCTTATTTTAATTATTTTAATAAATATGTCCATATGTTTTCCTTTTTTTGTAATTTCAATTATTTAAATAAATATGTCCCTATGTTCCTTTTTTTTCTTGTTTAATTATTTATATAAATTTTATTGAAATAATTAAAATAGGAAAAAAGAAAAACATGGCTGAGGTACATATAAATTGAATGGCATACACATATTTTCTCTAAAATAATTATCTAGGGAGGAAACAGGTCTCCCTTTTTGTATGAACCGCGCGCTCTGCCGCACTCACGGAGAAAATGGAGAAAACGTTTTTCTGCCCCTAAATATTACATTCAACAGTGTGGTTATTCTGTGAAAAAAATCCTTACAGTCCTCAAAACCGGTTTATTTGCGGGAAATAGCTCTTATCGATTTTTTTTTGTCACAAGTAATATAAACCGGTATTGAGCACTATGCGTATTTTTCCGCAGAATTTTTTATTTTATTTATAATATTTAAAAACTTACTTATTATATCATTACAGGTGACCCTATCGCGAGAGATAAGCACACACTTACTTAACCTAATAAAATAACACTTGGTTATATCTATATGTACAATTAAGTGTTATTTACATTTAAAAAAAACAGAACATACTTATTAAGATTACCTAAACTCAAATTTTTAAATCGAGTCCACGGAATCACAGTTGCTAGTATGCTACTGACAGATAAAGAATTTGTAACAACTGTCATTCCATGGACTCGATTTAAAAATTAGAGTTTACAGGTAATTTAATTATTATTGTTGTAGCAAGCACACTGGGCTTTGGCCGGTTTTGCTCATAATCACTAATCTCTAAACAAGCACGGTAAAATATTCTCTAATTAGCGTAGAACGCTTATCACGGCGAGCAGAAGAAAACATCATTAATATAAAAAAAAAGAAGAAAATCTGAAACATTTTGCATTTATTTACGGTAGGTACATACGTAAGTAAAAAACCCCGTTCGATCTAAAATCCACAACTTATTTGTTTTACTTATTGAAATCATAATTAAGTACATACTCATCCTAACTTTGTAAGCAAACAATAGTCAATAGATTGTGAACTTCTCAGAAAGCTATCGTTCGCCAGCAATTGTGTATCTAGGTCTTCCAATCACTATAATACACAATACAATGATGTACTCGTAGCCTGTACACATGTAACAATTTACTAAGTACCTTTTTCTCGAAAGAGAGTTCTGACTCATTACCTAGACAGCGTTTCTCAATCTTTTTTGGTGACGAAACCCTTTTGGAAAGCGAAATACTTGACGGAACCCTACAATAAAACAATAGTCTTTACCCGACTGACCCAGAGGAAGGCTTATGTATTTCGAGTGTATGTATGTAAGGGTGTATGTACTATACCTACTACGACTAAGTTCGGCTGCTCCTCGTGAATCGTGATACGCCGCGTCAGAACGGTCTACCAGATTGAGGTGTTTTAAATATTTTTTCTAAACTCTTGCGGAACCCCTACAAGGGTATCGCGGAACCCTAGGGTTCCGCGGAACACACTTTGAGTATGGCTGACCTAGAACACTCGCCCACTGCGAAAGGGTGATTTTCGCGTTGAGTGTATTATGCCTCAAACGCTCACGTTTCCTCACGATGTTTTTCCTTCACAGATATCGAGTAATCATAATCATACACTATCTGCAGAACCAAAGGTTGACTGGCAGAAAATGTTACTTTGCATTAAGTACGCTTTTGTACACTTTATGTATGTTCAATAAATAATTAAATAATAATAATCATAGTGCTTTATTGTACCTACCTAGTCAACAACAGAATAATAATACAATACAGTGACCTATGGCTATGGAATAAAATAAAGATACACAGACATTTACCTACATAGATACTGACTTGACATAAAGGATGCTCGTATTAAGCTCTTGTATACTGCAAAAGGTTGCATGCTGCGTACGATGCCCTGAGGTTCATTAGCAGCGCTGGTTTTCAGCAAGCCCCTGTCTCTTGCAATGGAGTTACATGGTACTGGCACAAAGCAAAACCTCATTCATGCAGTCAAGCTGCTTTTTTCAAATTAGTCCAAACAAGTCTAATAAATGGAAAATTATACAAGTACCAAAAAATCATAGATAGGTAACTACTAATGTACGTAACTTTAAAATGCATTACGTACGTGCTTGCCCACACCGGGATTCAAACCTAGGACCTAACACTTGGGTTTCCAACGTTCTACCCACAGGACTACCACCACCGCATACAACGCCCTACAACCATAAAAAAGATTAAGACAAAACGATAAAATGTCGGCCTCTAAAACTCCGTATTTCCGCATTTTAAAACATTTTCCAACGCAGAGGGTTTGCATAATAGCAAATTAGATAAAAACCTTCAATGAATAATTAATGTTTTCAAACATGAATATTCTATGCTGGTTTGGCTTTCTTTGGTTTTAGAAACGAAAATGGAAGACGGGGGCCGAGAAATGCATTTCATCACCTTGGCCGACTAGTACAAGTCGTATTCCGCTTCCGTTTGTATTTTATCCGCTAACTCCCCTAAACTACTCAACGGTCATTTATATATTTATTCACGGATGGTTATATGTATAACTTTTTGCACCCGTGCAAATCCGGGGCGGGTCGCTAGTAGTATATATTTTTGTGCAGCTTGAGTCGCATTTCAGAACTACAATCATGCGTCTTGAAAAAGCCTTTGATGTCCAACCAACAACACAAAAATTACTGACTACCTTGTAGCACCATTGTCTTTCCTGCGGACTAGGCCGACTAAGCTGCCAGGATGGTGTAGGTGCTAGGCAAGCCTACTCCATCTAAAACAATGTACCAAGCACTGCAGCGCCGAGTGGTCTCTTCACCAATCTAGTGTGAGTGAAGGGCCACTGGACGCTGTATATATCATCTCATTACGTTGATGCAAAGGCCTTAGTTTGTAGCACCCTTAGAACAGAGCATTCCAAAAAACCCAACTGTCGGAGCTTCGAAAAGTCCGAAGGGTCACCGGACCCTCCGATATTTCAATTAAACTCCGGACCGCGTATCTTTTTTATTTATCATCGATTCGACACATGGCTAGGGATAATTGGGAGGAAATCTGAGCCAGTATTACACGAATAAGAGCGGTGGGAGTCCAGTCGGTAGAGCGTCGGGCACATAGGTGTGACGTCCCAGATTCGAAACCCGATGCGGGCACGCGCGTACGTAATGAACTCAAAACTCAAACTCAACAATTTTATTCAGTATTCAATAAATACATTTATACACTGAACGTCAAAAGTAAAAGTCAAAATAAAAATTAAATTAATACGACGATTAGGACCCAATTCTTATTTTTCGATGTGTGTAATTTTCCAAATGATTATCAGGACGAACTCTTCTTTACGAAAAATCTTAATTTTACTAATAGACAAGCTACTTCTTTTAAAATGATGGTCAAGGAACACTAGGCCGCCAATTTAGAAAAACCATATCTTCTTTTTGGATGCTTTTTTTTGCCTTCAAATGAGAATCCCTAGGCTCAACTATTTTAGAACCTACGAATAAATCCCGCGGACCGAACTAAACCCCCCCGCACCAGTAAATATTTTGCCCGTTTATTTTGCACGTTTGCGTACATTTTGCATTGATTAAGTAAGGTTTTAAGGCGGATATTCATCAGCATAATACGTTCATGAGGTTAAGCTTCTGTAAGCGATTTTTTCTCATTGGTCCGCATTATTTTGTTGACTAGCAGATGTTTCTGGTTCACTGTTTTGGTTATCATCCTGGATAAGTCGATTTGATATGGGAAATGTTCTATTATGTATTATGCCAGTTTAAATATTCACGTACTCTGTGCGCGGGGATGTCCCAAAAACGTAGACATCATCAAGAGGCATCTACATAATTGATCTACTTCGTAGAGTATCTACGACAAATGACCAGAGAGGCTGTACGTATACTCTATGACGTAGACGCTCTACGTCTAGTCTAGTCAAATGTCTGCGAGAGCTTTACGTCGTAGAGCGCCTACGATGTAGACGCGCTACGACGTAGACCATCTACGACAAATGTCAAATGGGCCTCTACGCTACGTATGCTCTACGACGTAGACGGTCTACGGCAGCTTTGATCTGACGTTTTACACGTGCTCCATATTTTTTTAGTACCGTAACTGAATCCATCCCATTTCAATCCCATTAGATACTCCTACACCTCCGAATCGACTCGTAAATTGTTAAAATTCCTCCGCCCGCTAATACCGCGTCGACGGCGTTAATTGACACCTCTAGCGGGGGGCGGCTGTGAGGGGGCGGCTGACAGGGGCGGTAAAGGGGTCGGTTTATATCACACCTTATGCACTTTTGAGCAGTAATTACGGGGGATTAACCTGGCTTTTGTTTTAAGGAATTATTACTTGTAAACCCAGCAACGGGCACGCGTGGTGATAAAGGCCAAACTCTCTCTTTCTGAGAAAACGCCTTTGCCTAGCTAGTGGAATACGTTCACTTGTATAGGCTACATCTTACTTTTTTTTTAACCCATTAGGATTAAATCAGGCTAACGTGGGATAATTCCAAGCTACGTATAAATACGATTTTATATATGTGGTTGTAAAGTACATCGCGAGATCAAGTTCGGAGTACGAGTAAATAATCTACTAGTTAACCCACCACTTGACATTTTAGCTTCAAATTGGCATATCTCATAAACGGCTGAACCGATTTTGATTATCTAAGAACACTCAGTAGAAAACCAGCTTTCAAATTAAAAAAGCCTCCAAATCGGTTCACCCGTTTAAGAGCTACGGTGCCACAGACAGACATACAGACAGACACACACACACACACACACACATAGCGGTCAAACTTATACCGCCCCGCCTTTTGCAGGGGGGGTCAATAAAATACATTAGGAAAAGAAAAGCGATGCCAAGCTGAGAAATCCCGCGCGGTTCTGAAACTACGTCTCGTAGGCAGGCGCCCAGTACAATTGCATCACACACACAATTCCCGTTTTCCCACCCTCTTCGGAATAGCCACGTCGCTCCCGACGGCTCCCATTCGCAATATTTCATATTTTGAATATTACGCGCGCAGACACATGTGCTCTGCGTTTAATATCTTTTTTACCCGCCCTCCCCTCGTCGTTTGCTTTGAATTTACCTACAATGGATACGAAATGCGGTTAGTTCTTGTAGGCATATGAGGTATTTTTTATAAGATTAAAAAAATCGCTCGGGTTAGGACTTGCACCCGCCACCTACAGTGCAGGCGCTCTACTAATTTGAGTTCCCTAGCTTGGGTTAGTGCTTTAGAAAAAACAAAATGTGTTTTGTTTTTTATTTTGGTAAAAAGTAGAAGTCGTGACTTACCAGTATCGAAATAAACAACGTCGTCTGAGAATTGGGTATACAAAACAGCGAATTAACTAATCGTTCATTAAGTACCGCGCTAATACACGGAGAAAACCTTTTTCTATCCATAATATCTACCTATTATCCGATTAACCGGAGAGAAAGAGCATAAAACCCGTAAATCATCATTTTGCGCAAAAAAAACCCGTGCCTGCCTGGTATCTATCTATCGATGGCTCCTGTGGTAATTAATTCTAGCTCACAGGAAATAATATCAAACCATTGGGTAAACCCCGACAATGTATGCTATACCTATAGCAACAATGGACACAAGTCGTAGGTGACATAGAGCCGAAAGTCGATTAGTTCGATTTCGGATCTATCAGAGCCTGGACGACATTAGGTACCTACTGTGAAGACAGTGGGAAGACAGATCAGTTTCTGGTCGAGGGGATTTATTCATAATATACAGGGTGTTAAAAGTCCACCAACAAAGTGGGAAACCAAGTAATATCCTAATCAAAACGAAAATTGTTGCCCAAGAAACTATGCCTGGGAAATTAATGGTTTCCGAGATAATGGGGTTCAAAGACTTTCCAATTATATTTTTTTTGTCGAAATGTTTTCAGTATCAAGAAGCCATAGCAAAGTTTTGAATATTTCTTCATTTCTAACAAAACAACGTTAAAATTACAACCCACAATGTATTCTAAACATCAGCACCCTGAGGGTAAGAAATATTCAACATTTTTATATGGCTTCTTGAAAAGAAATGTTAAGTAAGTTACGTTCAGCCACAGTGACAGATACCCCATGGCAGCTCTTACCGCGCGCGGCATAAGGGCGCCAATCGAACAAAAAGAGGTATCCTAGCGTGCGGCCGACTGTACTTAAACGTAAAAACAATTCAGTTTAATTTAAAATAGTGACGTTGAACCTCATTATCTCGGAAACCGTTGATTTCCCAGGAAAAGTTCTTGGGCAAAAATGTTCGTTATGATGAGGACAATACGTGGTTTTCGCTTTGTTGGCGGTCTTTTAACATCCTGAAAAATATTACAGAGGTACGGGTTACCTCTATTCAGTTTGCAACTCGATCGAACCAAAGGGGGTATCCCAGGTCGGCGCTGACTGTCCTATCTTTCCTATTGACAACGTTCGAACCCGATTCGTAGCCGTGCCGTGACAATGTGCAGACTCTCTAATTGACCGCGGCAGACGGCCGGCGATTTTTCCCCCGTTCGCGGCCAGATGGCCCAAATTACGAGACTGGGGTGGTAGGCGCGGGTTTTTTGCGTGAGCAGACCCGCGCGTAGGGTGTGGGGGCGGGAAGGTGACGGCTCTGTGTTTAGATCTTTAATGATGTTTTTATACAGTGCACAAGTGAGACCGATGGTACACACGACAGCACGTCAGACGGTTAACTTTTGTTGTAAAGTCGCCCGTAACGCAATTACGCAACCGAGTAGAGTGTTAGTGTGTAAGGGTCGACGTGCTGTCGTGTGTACAGGCAGGTGCTGGGAAAACCCCTATCTATAACAATTTTTGAATACTTCCGACAGTTTAGTAAGCAGTGGTGTCCCAGTGGTAGAACAATGGACTCGGAATCGAGAAACCCAGGTTCGATTCCCGGTGCGGGCATGTAGGTATACAAATGGCTTTAAGTGAGGAAACCTAGCGATACCCTCAACACGAAAATCGCAAAAAGCTACATCTTACTTTTTTTTACCCTGTAAACAAAGTTCAGAGTGATCACTGAACACCAGAACCTGTTTATCGCAGATTATCCTTTATTAGGGATTTTTCCAAGTGTCAAATTTGACAGCGATTCGCGATTTATCGCGCAACTAAATCTGTGGTTTATATGAAACCACAGATTAATAGACTGATTTTGACAGTTATTCGTGCTATTTTTGATACTTGGAAAAATCCCCATAAAACAAGGTCACGGCTAAAACACACCACAAGTCCATAATAGTCTCAATGGAAACCAATGAACCAACCTTTAAAAAGTAAAAAATATATAAAAGGAAACAAACGCCCTCCCATTGTAATTTCCAATTAGAATATCAAAGGGAACGGAATAAAATGGGGGCGGAACGCTCTTAAATATACAAGATTGAATCATTCTTTCTTGGAATTATTCTGTCTTACAGATGATAGCACTGTGGGGATAATGTTACTGACCCTCTGGTTTATGGAGTTTCGAACTTTTTAAGGTAGTTTTATTGTGTCACTTCACTTATCGGGTGGCGGTCGCCATTCTATTAATAATCAACCACCTTATTTTAAATTCCTTAATATTTTAAATTCCTACAGTATTTTTAATTCCTTCATATTCTTTTTTTTTTGCGGAAGAAATATAATAAATTATTGATTTCCTCAAAAGGATGTTTTCATATTCAAAGCTGATTGAGGTTACATTGATAACAATAAAACGCATGTTCTCCAAAGGTTGTCTGGAAGAGATCGCGTTTGCGATAAGTCCGCCATTTGTACTTTTTTTTTCTTTCTGGGGTAGAATAAAGAGATCTCCTCTACACCTTAAAGTGTGATATTATTAATCTGCGCAAGCGTAAAATCAAAAGTATGGGCACGTCCTTAGAGCAACACGCTCTGGGGCCTGAGTCTGTAACGTAATGGTGCCAAAATTGGCTCGCAGTTAACGGCTTCAATTACGATTTATTAATGCTATCGGTCCTTCTTTTTTTGTAGCACAGCAAAGAATATTCTGATTCTAATTCGACAGGGTGCACTCTAAGTCGATAGCGAAACTTTAAGTAGGCTGTCTACTGTTCACTACAAACAATCACTACAAACTACTAGGTGGCGAAAAAAATGGAGCGAAAAAAAATCAGCTGTTTCATACATTTGGTGCAGTACTGAGTCGACCTTTTGTATGGAACAGCAAATATTTTTTTCGCTCCATTTTTTTCGCCACCTAGTACAAGTTGTTTGTATTGCTCAGTAGACAGTCTACTTAAAGTTCCGCTATCGACTTAGAGTGCACCTGTAGAGGATTAGTTCGCTGGTTGTAGGAGAACAACGAAAAAATCCCGGTTTTGTCCTTCTACCTAGGACGCATTTGATACGCCATTGTGTTACAGGCTAAGGCCCCAGGTCTATCGCCACGGCCGGTCGGACTATCGCCGTCTAACAAGTTATTTGTACTCAGCTTTTATCTGTCAGTTGTAAACGGGCCATCGAATATCCACACTAACCTGCTCTCTGCACCAAAAACGCGCTGGAATTGAACCCACTCTGGCGTGTGATCCGCGCGACGGCGACTGTGCCCCGATGCATACCCAATGGCAGTACCGGCACAGTGGAGGCGCAGTATTTTACCCTTTTTAACCCCCGAGGCAAAAACTGTGTATCTGTATCTTTGTTCGTTGTCTTTGGTACCGTAGCTCCCAAACGGGAACCGATTTTGATGTAGTTCTTTTTTAAAACTTAAACTTTCGTAAGCACTTCGTCGAAACATGTCGGCTATTCCGACAAAATAAAAGTAAGTGAAACCGTTAAAGCGATATAAAAATGTAGTTCTTTTTGTTTAAAAGGTGACCTGATCGAGAGTGCACGCTTAGCTAGATTTCATCAAAATCGGTTCAGCCATTCATTTATGATATATTTTAATTTAAAATAAAAAAATCGAGGTTTTTTTTATTTTCAATTTAGTAATTAAGTATGCTAATTCATAAGCATTTTTCTATGTAATGAGGAAATGCAGGGTAACTGCAACACAGATTTTGACTTAGTAGAAAGCCCCTTCGTCTATTTTTATTGGTATTGGCTTCCTGAATAAATCAATATTTATTGAACGAGCCAGCGAAGTTCTCCGAGTCTTCGTGAACAATCCGGCGTTTTGTAGGTATTTACCAGTATGTATGTTTATTAGACGATAACTCGAGTATCATTGATAAAAAACACAATTTTTTTTTTTATCTCAAACATAACTAAGGGCATTAGTTATCATGTCACGGACACGGCAAAGTTCCCCTACTGCTTTATTCCTTTTCTGTGATAAGGGGCCGCCTCACCCCGGCTTGTGAAGCGGAAATATCACACTTTGGGCAACAAAACTGTTGCACTTTTGTTACTTCTACAGCACAACATAATTTGGACTAGATAGTAACAATTTGTTTGCTTGATTCGTGTCGGTAAAGAGTTGTATCCTAAACGCAATTTTGGTATACTCGGAAATAATTTTATTTGAATGCAGGCTATTCCGTAACGCCTACGGAACCCTATGATGATTGTCACCCAATGTGCTCATGACCATTTTATGCGCATTTTGGAATGGAATTTCTTTCAAAGTTGCGGCTTTCATCAACATTTTTGTACATTTTGGTTCAAAATCACGGCTCTAAAAGCACGGAAAAAATCGGCGTGTTTACTTTGTCGAGCCACTGAGCGGACCTACCACACACATAGGTACGGTTTTTTTCCGTCCGGAATTTTGCAGTTGCTGTGTTCGGAATCCCCATTCGTTTTTCCGTTACGGAATAATTCCATCTGTATATGGCCGGCCTTTAGGCCTGCATAAAAATCTATGAAAATTCCGGACGAAAAAAAACCGTATGTGGGTCCATAGACTTGTATGCAGTCACTGCGTTCGGAATCCCGATTCGAAATTTTTCCGTCCGGAATTCCTTCTGTATTGTGGCCGGCTAAGAACTCTGGGTGTCGCCCCAGCTGCAGTGGAGACAAGTGATTAGCGCCAACTTTGCAAAAGCACCGCCATTTGTATGCTTATTAGACGTCGCTGAGATCATGGTGCTCAGAGACGCGGTGCCCTCTACCTGCAGCCCCTTGTATTCTCTGTAACTACTAAATTAAAATACCTAGCCCTGATATTTTAGCTTAAAATGAGCAGATATCATAAACGGCTGAACCGATTTTAAAAGTGAAAGTGAAATATTTTTTTATTATAATTTTTACATAAATACATAAACATTGAAAATAATAATTATCAGAACAGAACAATAAATGATAAATGGGACGATGCTCAGCTAAATGCTGTGTGTGCACTGTGAATGCATCAACACAGCGCTGATTTTCAGCATGCCCCGGTTTTTCCATGTATTTGCATGCTTATCTGTTATGAAAATTTATAAAAAAAATTCTTTTTAATAAAAAAAAGAAATATACAAACATTTAAAATATAAAAAAATACATAATTATACAAAATTTAATTCGCTCACAGTGGGATGTGAAAATTTGCAATAGGTATTTAATACAACAATACTTAACAAATAGGCCCAAATTGTAATTAAACTCATATATTTTTTGATAAAGCATATCTAAGAAGACTCGCTAGAAAACCTGCTCTCAAATTTAAAAAAACGCATCCAAGTCGGTTCACAGACATACACACAGACACACAAACACACCCTCACACGCACACCCTCACACACACACACACACACACACACACACACACACAAACACACACACACACACACACACACACACACACACACACACACACACACACACACACACACACACACACACACACACACACAAAACTTGTTTACAATATTGAAAATAATACTATAATATTAAAATATAATTAGTTTAATCTAAAAAAAAAGCTTTTTCTCCAATTTCAAGTGCCAGTAACTCTGAAGCGAAAACCGTCTTCCCCCTCACCGTGCTATGGACACTCCCCTCGCCGAGGGTGTAAAGCGAAAAAAATTTACGCGAAAACTCTAATTAGAGGATGAAATTTTATCGCTCCTCCTGATAAAGTTTGTCCGCCTGAATAGCCGTGTCTTGGCTCCTTAAGCTTTTAAAGGGATGCCGTGGTAAACGATGATGTTCCAAATTACACCCGGGAGCAAAGAACCCCACCCCTCCAAACTCCTGACTTCAGGAAAAAAACATTAATTTCCAAAAAATTAACCGGTCTATGGCCCATTTTCAACTGACAGTCAAAAGCTGAATTTAAAGCCCTTGGTAGATGGCGCTCATAGGCTTGGCCATATAAGAACCGGAAAGTGGCTGTCAAATTTCGCTTACGCAAACCTAGTCTACAACTAGCGCCGCCAATGGGAAAAAAATCATATCTTCTTTTTGGTTGTTTTTTTTGTTAAAAACGAAACGTCAGGTACTCAGCGCAAGGCTTAACTATTTTTAGAACCTAAGGCTCGGTTTCTGAGTTGAGAATTTTACTAAGCACATACTTACGTATCGCTCTGTCACGCTCTTTTGTAAGAAATCTGCAGAGAAAGGACGATACTTACCCATTTGCTTAGCAAAATTCTCAACTCAGAAACCGGGCCTAAGGATCCTTCCACTTTTGGCGATAAAAGATTTTATTCGTAGGTTCTAGTATCTGGAATCTAAACCTTAGGTCCTAAATATAGTTTTAAGCCTTGCGATGAGTACCCGACGTACACAACGCGAGGCTTTCTGCCGGTTTATGATTTGAGAAATTCGCTAAGCAAGCACTTAAATATCGTTCTGCCTCTGCGGATTTCTCACAAAAGAACGTGACAGATCGAAAGTTAAGTATTTACTCAGTAAAATTCTCAATTCAGAAACCGAGCCTTTGTAAACTAAAACGCTACTAGGTACGACATGGATTTGATAACGTCAGAAACAGTGAAGGTTTGTGTACCTTGTCCTAGCTAGATAATCCTAAAAGAAATCCGTACGAACGAGAAAAAGTTCAAGTTTTTCGCTATAAGCAACGGTGAACTAAATAAGTCACTATATCACCTGTTTCGAATCGAAGAACTCTGGTTACCTTTGGCTTTGCACAGTGGGCCAAGAGTGAGAGACACTGAAATATATACGATGTGGTTTGATTTTCGACCTTATGTCGCAGGCGGTAAGGGCTAGCAGCTACAAGCCACATACAGGCCTGTGTACGATTACCAACACGCTAGAATATTCCATAAAAGCTCTTATCAAAATCAAAATTCTTTATTTGTGGATCATAGGATCATAGGTAATGTTGGTGTTCAGTCCTAAAGATAAAAAAGATCTCTATGTCCAGCCTTTATGGTATACTCGTACAAAGCAAATTAAATTAAATTAAAATTAGGTCAATAAAATAAATCATGCTATCATGCTTTACATTTCTATCGGCATCAAATTATTTTAATACGAATCGTCAAAGCAAAAAATGGCGTATCGCCTACGGTATAAGAGCGTCAATCGAAAAAAAATGGGGTGGGGTATCCTAGCGTGTCTCTGACTGTACTAGCGGGGGACCAGAAGACAAAGCAAATGTATCACCTGTTGTAACGCTATTCATATCACGAAAGCGACTGGTTTATGCAATGCTACGCTTTTGTATGACATACAGGGTAGTCTGTTTCTTATTCTCTAAAATAATTTATTTTCTTTGAATATCGTATGCACTTCCAAAAAGTTTGAACGCCCCGTACCCTACTTAGAAACTTATACTGCGTTGGGATGCCTAAAAAGAAAACCTTATGTCGCTGAGTAAGTTTAGATGCAGTTTCATTCTTGTAGAGCCAAGATCCACCCACCACATTTATTAGACTATAAAAAAATTAAGATGACCCCGACATTTTAGCTTCAAATTTGCATATCTTAAACGGCTGAACTAATTTTGATAAAAAACTAAGGCCTTAAACTAAACTAATCTACGCATGAGATGATTTATACAGCGTCCAGTGGCACCTTCACTCACAACAGATGGGTGAAGAGACCACTCGGCGCTGCAGTGCCTGGGACACTCTTTAAGATAAAAACATATCTAAGAACACGCGCATGAAAACCTGCTTTCAAATAAAACAAATCTGCATCCAAATCGGTTCACCCGTATAAGAGCTACTACTGTGCCACAGACGGACGCACTCACATAGCGATCAAACTTATAACACCACTCTTTTGAGGTCGGGGGTTAAAAATCGCGTCACAGTTACATTTATTAGATAACCGAAACATAACATATCAAATTCTCCCAAGATCTAAGTATTATGAAAATCCGCAAACCACACCACACCCTGTACTTTAAGAGCCCCGGCAAACCCCGCGACTGGGTAATAAAGAGACTTTCGACTTACTTTATGGAGTCTACGTGCGAGTGGCGCTTCCTGGGAGGACGTCCTTACTGCCACTATCTACCCCTCTCCTCACGGTCGCGAGCCTAGTTGGATTAGCCATTCTTAAGGCTGGAAGATAGTAGTGTGGCGGGAAATTCAAAATTTTCACAGTTTTTTACATTTTGTAGCTAAACTGAGCTATTTTTGTTCAGTGATTTTTCGTTCGCGAGAATAAAACCGTATTCTTTTAATTATTGTAGACAACAGAACAACAATAATTCAGCCGATTATGTGTTCTGGTCTACGACAAGTTTTTTGGACAGTACCACTGCTTCGTAGACCAGAACACATAATCGGCTGAATTATTGTTGTTCTGTTGTTTACAATAATGAAAAGAATACGGTTTTATTCTCGCGAACGAAAAATCGCTGAACAAAAATAGTTCAGTTCAGCTACAAAATGTAAAAGTCTGTGAAAATTTTGAATTTCCCGCCACCTTGCTATCGTCTACCCTTAAGGCCCAAACCTAGGCACAACTAGCGCCGCCAATGGAAAAAAAAACATACCTTCTTTTTGGATGCGTTTTTTGCTAAAAACTCTTCATTAGGTTATCAACGCGAGACTTAACTATTTTTAGGACCACTTTTGGCGATAAAAGATTTTATTCGTAGGTTCTAAACTTAGGAATCTAAACCATAGGTCCTCGCGTTGATAACCTAATGAAGAGTTTTTAGCAAAAAAACGCATCCTAAAAGAAGATATGATTATTTTTCCATTGGAGGCGCTAGTTGTGCCTAGGTTATCACCTTAAGCCTAACATTCATGAGGTGATAAGCCGTCAGTTTCACCTGACCTGACATCAATCCGTACTGTGTATTCCCTTGGCCTCAAGGACAACGGCCCCACGTTGAACGAAAATTACATAGTTATAAGAGTTTTGCCAAGGGAACTCTTTCGTGAAACGCACTCTACAATTCAATGCTAATAGGCCTACAGCCAATTCGTTGGTTTTGTTTATTTGTGCTTGGGCCCATTTTTTATTTGTCCTTTATAGGTATCTTGTCAACTAAAAACTACAAAGGAATTAACAAAAGCCGAAGAGAAGATCTGACGGTTACAAATAATATTTTCTTTACTCTGCTGCGCGGGACAGATAGTGGCGTGTGTAGTGTGTAGCCCCTTCTTTAGGATAGTTACATTTATTTGTATTGGCCATCGGGACGCTCGAGGGAAAAACTGTCTTATCGAAGCATCGGGCTTCCTCTAAACTGTAATTGAACGAGCGAGCGAAGTTCTCCGAGTCTACTTGAACAATCCGGCGTTTGTATATTTGTATGTACGTATGTATGTATGTTTGTATGTATGTATGTATGTGTGTATGTTTGTATGTATGTAGGTATGTATGAATGTTCGTTCGTCGATAACTTGAGTAAATTTAGTCGGATCGTCATGAAATTTGGTAGGCGGATAAATGCCGAAACAGAATTTTTAAGTTAAGAACATGAGCCAAATCGGTCGAGGGGTTGCTGAGATATGGTGTCGCAAGTTCATAGTTCGGGGCGAGTTTAATAGTTCATAGTTTAAAAACAGAGTCCACGGAATGACCGTTTCTAGTTTGCTACTGTCAGATAAAGCCTACTAGCAACTGTCATTCCGTGGACTCCGTTTTTTAATTAGAGATTAGTAAAAAAATTACCTACAGTTGCTAAAAACAACTGTAGGCACTACTTACAAAATTGTAAATTATTATGTATGTGATGTGAGTTGACCTGGCACAGGTTAGCAAAATGTGGTTATTACAATATTAGACCGAAGCCATCCAAATAGATTCAAAGTTAAAGCCCGAAAGGCACCAAAAAGACCTCGCCATATTGTCGGTTATTTCGGCAACTATATCTTAAAAACGCAATGTTTTCTCAATTATCTAAAAAAAGTTTTTATCAATTATGATTTTTTGTCAAATTGTAATAAAGTTCAATAGTATTTTGTTCACTAGCAGACACATTGTTTTTTACAAATGAAAACTTGCCATTAATTGAAAATATTTTTAAAATAATCAGCGCTATTGACAAGTGTTTATTTAACCCTACTTATTAAAAAAATACATCTGTCTATAATAACATTTCCAACAATCGGTGCCACCCGCCGCGCCCGCCGTATCCTAAGACATTCCGATCGCGCTTGTGTCGCCGACTTTACGTCTTGGGCGGGCGGGCGGCGATGTTATGTTAGGGCGGGCGGCTGCTTGACCGCAGATAAGAGTGGACGAGACAAATAACGTCATTTCACTTATCCCGGGCAGTGACTAGCCCCTAACTTATAAGAGGAGACTAGCTTCCTTAGCCAAAGGTGTTACCTATTTATGATTTTTTTTAGATTTAGATTAGATGTGAAAACTTTATTTATTTTATTGGAGCTTATTTTTTGAACCCCCGAATAAAAAAGAGGGGTGTTGTAAGTTTGACAGCTATGTGTGTCCGTCTGTCTGTGTGTCTGTCTTTGGCACCGTAGCTCTTATACGGGTGAACCGATTTGGATGCGATATTTTTTTAAAAGCTTTTCTATCGAGAGTTCTTAATATGTTTTATCAAAATCGGTTCAGCCGTTTATGAGATATGCTTATTTAAATAAATAAATAGCTTTAAAGCTAAAACGTCGGGGGTGTATTTTTTTTAAATTGAGTAGTCACACTAAAATATCATTTCAATAAGGGCTTCATTTTCCAGCAAAAAAAACGGTTTTGAGGGTTGACGCGTGTGTAGATTTTTTTGAGAATAGCGTGTCACAATGTAAAGGTTGACGTACTGCCGACTGGACAGGGACAGTTTTTCAGCAAGACAACCCTTCCGCCTCAGCATTCCTCTTCCTAACCTCTTTCTACTAGGCTTTCGGGCGATCCTCGTTCTTTTTTTGTACATAAGAAAATATACATTGTTTACATACCCAGTGTTTATGTTTATGGAGGTTAAAAAAAGTCGGCATGGTGCTACAGATTGTATGAAATTATTGTAACGGTGGCTAAACGCAAAAGTCGGCATCGCATCGTGCTTGAGACCTTGGCTAAATGTCAATGTCAAAGCTTATAGTACGGAAGCCGACCGCATGATCTTCACGTCACTTGATACAAAGATAAGCTCGATGGCTTCAAATAGAAAAAGTTACGCTGAGCTCGAATCAATCGGTCTTATCACTCTGAATTGGCCGAAAGGTCGAAAAAAAGGGCCACTTCCGGTGCAAAAAAACACCCGATTTTACGTGATCTGATACAAGAATGAGACTGGTGGCTTCAATTAGAACTTCTTTCGGAGAGGCAGAAAAACCAAGTCTGCCAGCGCTGGAGTGGCCGGAAGTACCCGACAGACGCCCTCAAAGATCATCATTTTACTCAAAATTTACGTGATCTGATACAAGAATGTGACTTGTGGCTTCAATTAGCCCTCGATTCGCAGAAGCAGAAAAACCAAGTCTGCCAGCTCTAAAGTGGCCGGAAGTACCTGCCAGATGCCCTCAAAGATCAGGTTTTGGGCCAAATTTACGTGTTCTGAATTGATCTGATACAAGAATGAGATTGGTGGCTTCAATTAGAACTTCTTTCGGAGAAGCAGAAAAACCAAGTCTGTCAGCTCTGGAGTGGCCGGAAGTACCCGACAGACGCCCTCAAAGATCACGATTTTGCTCCAAATTTACGTGATCTGATACAAGAATATGACTGGTGGCTTCAATTAGAACTTCTTTCGGAGAAGCAGAAAAACCAAGTCTGTCAGCTCTGGAGTGGCCGGAAGTACCTGACAGACGCCCTCAAAGATCATGATTTTGCTCCAAAATTACGTGATCTGATACAAGAATGAGACTGGTGGCTTCAATTAGAACTTCTTTCAGAGAGGCAGAAAAACCAAGTCTGCCAGCGCTGGAGTGGCCGGAAGTACCCGACAGACGCCCTCAAAGATCATGATTTTGCTCCAAATTTACGTGATCTGATACAAGAATGAGACTGGTGGCTTCAAATAGCCCTTGATTAGCAGAAACAGAAAAACTAAGTCTGCCAGCTCTGGAGTGGCCGGAAGTACCCGACAGACGGCCTCAAAGATCAGGATTTTGGTGTATGGTGTACAGTATCACCATCTTACCTGTTCAGGCTATGAAAGATACTTCGTATCTTACACTTAGTTCTACAGGTATGACTACTAAGAAAAAAAATCCGCTTAGTTCTACATCCATGTATGACTACTTGGAACACGTAAAATGCTAATTTTTTGTTCTGTCTAGTCATTCACCAAACGGTAGATTTAACTGTAATTTCATATGTGTAAATGATTTTTTTTTGCCCCCGCACTATCTTGTTTACTGGTTAAGTGCCCTTTGTCCACGAAAATCCATTGAAAAGATCCATTGATGGATTTTTGTGGACTTTATGTCCACTTTAATCCATTACTCGGTACTGTTGCACGGAATGTATTTTTTGGACACAATGAGCAACAAAAAATTCATTAATAAGGTATTGATAGGTACACCAAGGGTAAAAACACTTTCAGGCCCAGTTATGGGCCCAGTGTTATGTTCTTAAATGTTAAATCCCAAAACAAAAAAAAAACACAGACTTTCAACAAGTAGGTAACAAGTCCAAGTGACAGATGTCAAAGTTTATATACAGATTTTTCGACAGATGTCAAAATTTACATGTAATTGATTTTTCATATATTTTTTGACAGATAAGAATTGATATGTGATTTATTTTTCATAGATTTTTTGACAAATGTCAAAGTAATACATTTTACAACCCCTGTTTGTTTTAGCTCATAAAAAATAATATTCTCCAGCCAAGCCAAGATAATTATGTTTTTTTGGAGTCACGCATTAGCGGTGCCGCGGGCACAAGAAAATGTTGAAACTAGTTGTTTGTCTGTTCTTACTTCACAGCCTATGTGGCTCATATTTTGTCCTTTGCTTGTCATAGGATTTTTACTGTCAGCCGTACAGCCGTTTAGAAGTTAATGTAAAAAAGGATAATTATTCTTACTACTCGTTGTCCTATTACCCGTTTTCCCGTAGAAATTAAGCATTTTCTCGCGTTAAAAAGTAGCCTATGTTCATCAGGGATAATGTCGGCTTCTAATGGTAAAATATTTTTTCAAATCGGTCCAGTAGTTTCGGAGCCTATTCAATACAAACAAACAATCAAATCTTTCCTCTTTATAATATTATAGTGCAGATGTAGATTAGTGTAGATAGTGTAGGTAGATGATGGTGCACATGGCTACTTTAGCAGGTAGAGGGCGCGAGGGGTGTGGAGTGTAAAAATCATTATGACTGTAGTAATACGTCAGATGGTTCGACATAAACTGTTTTTTTTTTTAATACATGTAAATAACAATAAGGTCTGTATACCACATCAATGACAAGCAAAGGAAAAAAGATGAGTTAAATAAGCTGAAGTAGGAATACCCAAACGACTGGTTTCTACATTTTCTTGCGAGTTGGTGATTATAGAGTATCGCTTGTATTGATCCTATGTTTCAATATAAATAAAAACCGGCCAAGTGCGAGCCGGACTCACGAAACGAAGATTCCTTGCAGCCATTCAATAAAAACAATGGTTTCATGGACCCTCGGTGCGTGAGTTCAACTCGCACTTGGCGTGTTTTGACCATGACTGGTCTGATAGTAACTTTTGATCAATACAATAAACAAAATCGAATGGCACGTAAAACTATTTATGTCAAAAAAACAACGTTTCTTACAATTTTCTATTAAATCACGGTTTTACTCACTAGTCGGCTACACCGACGTGAGTAAAACAGTGATTTAATAGAAAATTGTGCAGTGCTCACGAAAGTTTAAGTTTTAAAAAAAAACTTGCACCCTATGCCTAACTATATTCTTCAAAATCTGTAAATGCCATTCGTAATATTTTCGCATTCCGATAACTTTCTTCTTTCACAGTTTTCCTGTAGCTATAACGGTTAATGGTGCTGGCTGTCCTTGCAACCTACCTCAAAACTCAGGAATATGAGTATACCTAGTCATATTCGTGAGTTTTGAGGTAGGTTGAATGAAATGAAAAAGTTAGAGAAGTTTAAAGTTACAGGCCCGCCTGGCCATGAATCCTATTGTGTTAGACAATGCCGTGATCAGGCTGTTTTGACAGGATTCCGTGGCCGTGTACCTTACCGACCACGGAACGAAAGCGCAAAAAGCATCCCAGTTTGCGTGCTTTGTTGCTTTGGTTCAGTTATACTGGTCGATGCGATCGAAAAAAAAATTAAAAGCGGACGGTGCTAAATACTTGTATCGTTTTTTACCATTTTTCTGAACTTCGTGTCTAAAACACATTGTAAGGGGTATTTTTCTCATTTTTTCTTTTCGATCAAAGAACAGACAACCAGCACCAAATTGACAGATGAACATCTAATATGTTGGCACTATACTAATTTTATTGATGACTGTCATTTCTGTAAAGACCTAAGTCCACACACTCCGATTTTTTTTACACTCTGGTTTCATCATAATAATTTTTTTTTCATCTCCCATGCTCGGAAAGTTTGCTGTTACTAGTAACTTACGATCGTGTAAAGGCCGGATTTAAACTATCTGCATTTTAGTGCGCTTCGAAATTTGAACGCGACGCCGGGAAAGTCTTTCCCGCGCCCTATGGTGTTGAAAAAGAAAAAAACACTGGCCGTTTAAGTAGATACCAGATCCCGACCGAAAAAAGATCCTCATTCATAGTTCGTTTACACGCGTACTTCAGCGAAAGTGATTGTTCGTACCCATTCTCTATACAAAACTGTGAATGTAAATGGGGCATAAGGATCTTTTAAAAAGGTAAAGTCACGGAATAGAACATTCAGAAACGCGGTTTCTTCTTATAGTCTTTTCAATATTTTGTACACTATATTTATTTTTAATACCAGTAAATAAAAAAAAATGCTTCGCTTCTGTTTTATCAAATAGATAATTATGTTTTGGTTTGTTAAATACATTTTTTCAAACGATATTACTAATTTAATTTTTTATCTCCTACAAATGTTTAATTTATATGGTAAAAGTTCAGAATGTACCCGGAAAAAAAAACATTCTTTTATATACATTATTTTTGTGTCTGGATAAATAAACTTCAGGAAATTATTAATAAAACGAATGGTTTTAATACCAACGAAGCTCAAAACTTTAGTGCGGCAGCCGTAACTACAGTAAAATATGCTTTTAAAAGGAACTTATTTGACTCACCTGTTTTGCCTGTAAGTAGTTGTCTATAGAGTTTTTCCCGCTTGGCTAACAAAATCATTTCCTCGCTTCTGTGAGATGAAAAGTTTTGTGTTTCGCACGAATGCAATATTATTTGCGTCTCGTGCTTCTGAATACCTCGCTACGCTCAGGTTTCTTTTTTTGAACCACTCGCTACGCTCGTGGCTCAATTTTATAAACCTTCGCTAGCTCGGTTTTCAATACAAGCACTCGCCGCAAACAATAATTTTGCATTCTTGCATAACAAATAACTATTACATTGCTTTGAACGTGATAGTTACATTTCAGATGTTAAAATAGTTGATATTTAAAAGCTCAGCACATTCAGCCTATTTAAGGCATGCAAATAATTATAAAGATGTCAATAAATTTTAAGTCAATCCGATGACTTTCTCTTCTGACAGTTTTTCTGTAGCTATAACGGTTAATGGTGCTACCTCAACGCGCCATCCTGTATAATGGATTTTTTTTAATTATTGCCAGTGTTTTCACCATGATTTTTTATGCTTACAAGAAACAAAATCGAATGTGCACGAAAAAAAAGTTTTGTCAAAAACGCAAATTTTTTGGCACCCTTTCTATAATTTTCAAAATCTGTAAATGCCACTCGTAATATTTTTGCAATCTGATGACTTTATTTTCTGTCAGTTTTTCTGTAGCTATAACGGTTCATGGTGCTGCCTCAACGCGCCACCCTTTATAATGGAAAGTTTATGTTTAAGTTTTATTTAGATTTTTTTATATTTGTAATGTTTTGACCATGGCTTTTGTTCCTTATTTACTAGAAACAAAATCATATGGCACGAAAAAATAATTTTGGTGAAATTTACCAATTTACTTGCACCCTGTAATTATTTTTAAAAATCTGTAAATGCCATTCATGATATTTCCGCAATTCAAAGACTTTTTTTTCCGACAGTTTTCCTGTAGCTTTAACGGTTAATGGTGTAAGTAAGTAAACCCTTGTAAACCAACAACAAAAGAACATACAAAAGTATTAACTCTTGCTTTTGGGTATATACTCAGTAAAAACGAGTAATAACGAATAAACACACATATTTTCTTTACCGAATCATTAAATACTATTTAGTATTTACTCACCGCCCATCTCTATCCGAGAATGTCAAAAACGATCCTGTGGTCGGGTCACTAAGTAACATCCTTCTGGCGAACACTTCCAGGTCCGAGCCTCCACTCTACTAACTGACTGATCCAGTGTGTATCTACCAGACAACCTTTATTTAAACATGAACATTTTCAACTTATTTAATTTTTGTACCAGATGAAGTAAATGTAGTAGTCCCCATCAACCTTTGAGGCCGTCTGTCGGGTACTTCCGGCCACTCCAGAGCTGGCAGACTTAGTTTTTCTGTTTCTGCTAATCAAGGGCTATTTGAAGCCACCAGTCTCATTCTTGTATCAGATCACGTAAATTTGGAGCAAAATCATGATCTTTGAGGGCGTCTGTCGGGTACTTCCGGCCACTCCAGCGCTGGCAGACTTAGTTTTTCTGCCTCTCCGAAAGAAGTTCTAATTGAAGCCACCAGTCTCATTCTTGTATCAGATCACGTAATTTTGAAGCAAAATCATGATCTTTGAGGGCGTCTGTCAGGTACTTCCGGCCACTCCAGAGCTGACAGACTTGGTTTTTCTGCTTCTCCGAAAGAAGTTCTAATTGAAGCCACCAGTCATATTCTTGTATCAGATCACGTAAATTTGGAGCAAAATCGTGATCTTTGAGGGCGTCTGTCAGGTACTTCCGGCCACTCCAGAGCTGACAGACTTGGTTTTTCTGCTTCTCCGAAAGAAGTTCTAATTGAAGCCACCAGTTTCATTCTTGTATCAGATCACGTAAAATCGGGTGTTTTTTTGCACCGGAAGTGGCCCTTTTTTTCGACCTTTCGGCCAATTCAGAGTGATAAGACCGATTGATTCGAGCTCAGCGTAACTTTTTCTATTTGAAGCCATAGAGCTTATCTTTGTATCAAGTGACGTGAAGATCATGCGGTCGGCTTCCGTACTATTAGTGTCTTTAAATATGCTGACAGCTACTCATTTTTGACATTAGCCAAGGCTTGACATTAGCATTTTTGTTTTCTAAGATCACCAACTTAAACTCGAGCTTGAGATGACGACTATGAATGCCACCCTTAGTAACTCAGCATTCCTCTTTCTTGTTTTCTAGCTCCTTTCCACTAGGTTTTCGGGCGATAAATCTTTCGGCCTCGGCCGATTGAAAACAGAGCTAAGTGGCGAACGGTGTCGCTTCCTGTCGGCCGTGATTTATGCTGATCCGCTGCTGTAACACACTGTATACGCGGGGCACGCCCGGATACACCCTGTGCTGTGGCCTGAGAGTCGAGGGTTTCTTCCGAATAATCGCACGCACTTCCATTGGGCTATTTCATAAAACTACAATTCATAGTTTACTGGGTTAGTAACCTAACCTTTTAGTGACCGCAATGCCTAATAGTTATTTGTTATGCAAGAATGCAAAATTATTGTTTGCGGCGAGTGCTTGTATTGAAAACCGAGCTAGCGAAGGTTTCTAAAATTGAGCCACGAGCGTAGCGAGTGGTTCAAAAAAAGAAACCTGAGCGTAGCGAGGTATTCAGAAGCACGAGACGCAAATAATATTGCATTCGTGCGAAACACAAAACTTTTCATCTCACAGAAGCGAGGAAATGACTTTGTTAGCCAAGCGGGACAAACTCTATAGACAACTACTTACAGGCAAAACAGGTGAGTCAAATAAGTTCCTTTTAAAAGCATATTTTACTGTAGTTACGGCTGCCGCACTAAAGTTTTGAGCTTCGTTGTTATTAAAACCATTCGTTTTATTAATAATTTCCTGAAGTTTATTTATCCAGACACAAAAATAATGTAAATAAAAGAATGTTTTTTTTTCCGGGTGCATTCTGAACTTATACCATATAAATAAAAAATTTGTAGGAGATAAAAAATGAAATTAGTAATATCGTTTGAAAAAATGGATTTAACAAACCAAAACATAATTATCTATTTGATAAAACAGAAGCGCAGCATTTTTTTTATTTACTGGTATTTAAAAATAAATATGTGTACAAAATATTGAAAAGACTATAAGAAGAAACCGCGTTTCTGAATGTTCTATTCCGTGACTTTACCTTTTTAAAAGATGCTTATGCACCATTTACATTCACAGTTTTGTATAGAGAATGGGCACGAACAATCGCTTTCGCTGAAATACGCGTTTAAACGAACTATGAATGAGGTTTTATTTTCCATCGGGATCTGGCATCTACTTAAACGGCCAGTGTTTTTTTCTTTTTCAAAACCATAGGGCGCGGGAAAGACTGTCCCGGCGTCGCGTTCAAATTTCGAAGCGCACAAAAGTTCAGATAGTTTAAATCCGGCCTTTACACGATCGTAAGTTACTAGTAACAGCAAACTTTCCGAGCGTGGGAGATGAAAGAAAAATTACTCAGTTTCTCTCAGCTTGTAAGACCGGATGAGCGCGCCCGAAAATTCACCAAAGGAATAAATACGAATTTTAAACTAAACTTTAAAAACTTTTTTGTATGCCGCATTGCTACTTTTCAAAACTACATACTGCTTGGTTTACCCCCGCAGAAAAGCTATTTTACCCCCACGGGCGTAATTAATGTCCCCAGGTAAGGAGCCACTGCTGTAGGGTGTCCCACTACTAAAGCCTCCTTTTCCAGACCAAGCCATATTGACTATTGACCAGTACTGTTTCACTGTCTGAAAGTTTAGTTCGAAACCAAGGTTATTAACATTATCCCGAGTAGGTAAAAAGGAAAACACTGATGTTATACTAAAATGTTGCTAAAATATGTTTTTTTTTGTCTCCTTGAGCGAATTTGCCTACAGGGGCGGCTAGCACGCTTTGAGATATAAATTTTCTTCAAGACACATGAATTTGGCGCCTCTGAAGCTGGCGTCCGGGACAGATGTACCCGGCTGCACCCCTAGATTGGCCCTAGATGATGGCTTGAATTTGCCCAGGTCCGGGGCTGATTTTCGCGCCCTCTGAAACTGCTGCCCGGGGCGGGCGCCCCGGGTCCTAAAATTTGTTAAGCCTAGGGGTTCTCATTTGACAGCTCGTTTTTAGCAAAAAAACGCATCCAAAAAGAAAATATACTTATGATGTACCTTGAACCTCGCCTTAACGTTTGTCATACATATTATTTTGGTAAACAAAATTGACAAGGAAACCAAAATGTCCATCACAAATTCTTATAAGTCGCACCGTTTTATTCTCAAAAGGTAGCGTCGTAAAGAAGCGAAAGAATAATGCTGGAACAAAACTCTATGAATAAAATTATAGTCACATTTGAATTGAAACCGTATAAATAATGTGGCCATGTGTATTTATGTATGGGGTTCATGGGGGCCAAGTTTAAAGGGGAAATGCACTACTTTGAAGCGGTGATTTCACTAGGGGACAAGTCGCGAGACATGTGCCAGAACATCTACGGTGCGTGTTCTCGGAACATATTAGCAACATGTCGCGAGACATTTTCCCTGTCCACACCACGGAGATGTCGCCCGAGGAAGTCGTGGCAGTTAGTGCTGCGTACATATATATTTTGTCGATTGAGTGGACCAAGACGTTATAAAAAGAAAAGGTGGTGGGTGCGAAAGTACTTAGCACAAAGAGAAAGCAGAGTGAATATTTTACGTGATCTTCGAATGTTTGATGATCATTATTTTGTAAATTTCACTCGTATGATATGAAGTGATTTTAAAGTGTTATTAATAATGATCGGGCCTGCCATAGCTAAACAAGACACAATATTACGGAATGCTGTTGGTCCTGATATCAGACTTCCATTGCTTTCGTAAAGTTCCATAAGTTTAAGCACTGCTTAATTGCTCCACTCTTCGGGCATGTTGAAAAACAAATCGCAGACGCGTCTACACTCGGCGACACCTGTCGCCCGACTGATGTCGCAGGAAGTTCTGGCTCGCGAGACAGAACACGGAACACAATCTGCGACACGTAGATGTCGCTGGAATGTCGCGTGCGACGTCGCGGAACACAGCGCGACGTCGCGGCGACACGTAAAAACAGTGTTCCTAGACATGTTCTGCGACAATTTGTCGCCTAGTGAATACATGGCTTTATGCTTGCGATTGCCAAACAATTTTTTTTTCCAAATTTTGTTTAAACAAACAATATCGATCCTACAAACAATATCGATCTCTACAAACAATATAGATCTCACTTAGGCTATTTAGAGTACTCAAATAGGTTATAGTCTTCGTCTAAAGTGACCAATCTAGTGACTGAAAGTTTTAAACGCAGCTTTGATTGAAACACGACATTTTACATCGTAAACAGCACTACACATCGTAAAATGTTAAATGGAATTATGGAATTTTCGTATGCTACGATCAGTAGGTACGGAACTTCTAAAATGGCAAAATTGATACTATTTCATATGTTTGGTGAGTCATGCGTGTTGTATTCTTTAAAATAAGTACCGTAAATTTTCCCACCATCAAAAATATAAAAAAATACTGTTCATTTTCATAAGAGCCAGTTTCCCGCAAATAAACCTGTTTTGACGCTTGAAGGAGTGGATTTTTTAGTCAATAGAGGCCAGAGAAATAGCTAATGTCAAATTTGGAGTCAATTCGAACGAGCAAATTATCCTTTCTTTTGGGTTTCCTACGTTAGGGAAGTATAGAGACGTGCCAATCTATACATATAAAATTCAAAGTCCTGACTGACTGAGTGACTGTCTTTATAAAGAGTAGATATCCACTAAGAGTGGAATTTGCGAAATTCCACCCCTAAGTGGTTAAATGGGCCACCAAAATTCGTACAGGGAAATATATAATTTTACTCGATTTAAAAGCTATAAATTGCGGGTTCACTACGCCTTTCCGAAACACATTTCACCTTGCTAGCTTTTCATCTGACTGACATAGATGGCTGGGGAAAAATAGAGCTGCAACTTTTTATCTTAGTCAGCGCGGACGAAGTCGCGGGCAAAAGCTAGTATACTATCATAAAATGTTGCCTATGAACTTGCCTGGTCGCCAATTTTAGCGCTTTGCTTCATCACGTAGGGTATTCCAGGGACATGCCCGAAAATGCTGGGCATGCCTGGCATGCCAGGCATCATGGCGGGCGCGAAGATAACTTTGACAGGTTGACTTTGACAGCTGCAACACTGCGTCAGCTCCTCCACTTTGCTACTGCACTTCGTCGACACTTCAGACGTTTCACTTTTGTTACAGTTTTGCACTTTCAAATTGCAATGACACGATTTATCGATTTGGCAGCAACATCGGTGTTGACAAGTTTGTTTGACTCTTCGATTTTGGCAGCTTTGTAACTCTTGTATGTTACAGTTTGTATTGTCTCGCTGAATGTGTTTGTTGTGATGACTTTGCATTTCACTCTGGTCTGTATTTCCCGGCGCATCCACTGTTTCTTTTTGCACAAAAATTGAACTTTTCTCACTAGTACCCGTAACGTCTTGACTGCTTGTATTTATTTTGTTTTTATAAAGTGTGTAGGGTCTCGGTCTTTTACTAAACTCATTGGGTATCTGTAGTAGGGGTGTCTTACGTTTTAGGTCTTTAGGTGTTTCTAATAGATATGGTTTTGCAGGTTTTTCCACGGTATTCGTGACATCACATCCTTCGTTTGACTTACAGAACGGATGCACAAGTAAAGTTTTTGGTTTTTGTTGTATTTTGTTGATGTTCGTATTTTCTTGAAGAGTATTACTGTTTGAGGCCCTTAACAGGGCCTCGGTTGGACTTTTGGAATCCAATGTGATGGTTTTTGTGTGACCGGGTATGCAAAATTTAATTATCTATGTAATTTTATTGAGCCTACTGTTTTTTTTTTTTTAATCATAAGAATTGTTCTATTTTGTCCACGCTTGTATTATCACAGTTAATGTCACTCACTTTTATTTTGCAATTTTGTTGAAGCACATTTTTTTAATTATTGGGTTATATTTCAAACCAATAATACTGTGATCCTAAATTAATCATTTTAATTAACCGAATTGTTTACATCACAACGTCTCAAATATCTAAGTCACTATGAAAGTCAAGTGTCAGTAGCGAAGTTCATTGACCTCAAACGTGGCCTTCAAGACCACGTGACGATTTGTTTACAAACAAATACTCAACAATGTTTGTGAACAAATAATGAGGGGTTTTCACACAGAATCTCGTATTTTTCGGGCAGTAAGTACAGTTTTATTATGTATCCGAAAAACACTGCATTTGACAGACTGAATAGACACTTCTAACTAGTACATTGTCAAAATTTTGATGCGACACCGAAAGACGCGTCCGCCCGCCCTACAGGTTTAAGACAAACTGGTCTGGGCGGGGAACTTTTGGGCGGATTCACTGGGCGGGGCTTGCGATCCGCCCACTGGGAAATCTAGGCTCTAAAATAATAATATAGCTCGGTCTAGACATAGGTAATTGGTTAAGGGAGAAAGAAATGTGAGGTTTTAACACCCCATAGCAAAATTTGGTTGTCTAGTACAGTTGCGGCTCCCCTATCGCTCACGGGATAATAGCTAGAATCGAGTAGAATCGAGTATCAGCTAGATCTGGGTGTCGCTGACTGTACTGTAAAGGTATTGTTAGATATTATGTTATGAATCGCCTAACGAATATCGAATATAGTAAGATTAGTAAGTAAGTAGGTACCTATCTCAATGCAAAGAACTTTTTTCATTATACAGGGTGTGACAGAAAGGTCCCATCATACTTAAGGGGGTCGATGAACTCATCAATACAAGCATCTCTTACTATGGGGCCAAGTGCGAACACTCTAAAAAATATCGGCTGCATACATTTTCATCGGGTTCACTACGCCTTGCCGAAACACGTTTCACCTAGTTACACTTTCATCGGTTGGGAGACCACCAGCCAGATGGTCCGATGACATAGCCCAAGCAGCCGGAAAGCAGTGGTTGTGTCTGGCGAAGGATCGTGTTATGTTGCTGGGGCGTGAGCATGAAGAGGCCTTTACTCAGCAGCACTCAGCAATTTTGTGTCGAGATTTTGTAATAGTCTTCTCAAATTCTCTATTCCTTCGTGGTAATTATTTCGTTCACATTTAGCCCGAAATACTTTTTTACAGTCTCTTGTATCTTGTATGTAGGTATTTTACAGTATTTTTATCACTAAATTTTTTTCGTTGCGTGATTTGTCAAGCATTTTTTCACACTTTTTCTAGTCGTACTAGTGCATTAAGCTGAACCTAGACAAAGACATGGCCGATCAAATAAGGAGATGAAAAAATGCTTATTTGTGATATTTGTGCTCTTTGCAGGCAGTTTGCAGGCAAGGCCTCTTCAGTCATGCCGAAATTTAAAAACCGAATGTTGTTTTCTTAATCTTTTCCGTTCAGAACCGTCCCCTTCTCTCAAAACAATCGAGCCTTGTTAGAAATCCTTGTTGATTTATCCGCTACAAGGATTCTTTTGCGCATACTAATGAATGGGCCTGGGCCTGTGACTGCGACGGAGGGGCGTCGTCGCTTGTTTTTAAGAAAATTAAATCATGTTTCTTTCTTGGCGAAAAAAGTTCGGTTAAGTCGGGCGATCTTTTTGTTTAAATTTTTAACAAATTGTTTTTAATTTCAAATGAACTCCTATCTTCAGAATGCAAGGCACAGAATAGGTAGGTATACAGAATTATTTACAGTGCCACTAACTTTTCTTGGCCGGTAAGAGCGTCGCTGTCATCGGACTCCGCACGTTGTATTTGAGAGCTAACTGACAATGACGGTCTGACATTTCAAAATGACGACAGTAGTACCAATTTCAGCCGCCGGACAAGAAAAGTTGTGAAAAGGCCTCAGCACTCCTAATAACAATTTTAAAAACGGTGATGGATAACATCGTTGATTTTTTTATAAATTAACCGCTGTGTGTGTGTGACAGGATAAAAGTATTTTTCAAATATTGTTTTCATTAATATTTTCATGAAGAACTTAAAACTATGCAATTGTACCTACCTACGCATACAAACAAATGTTTGATCCATAAAATAACAAAAAACGTAGGTATAAAATATGATATATTTATAAATATAATCTATATATATAAAAGGCTTAGGTTGACTGACTCATCACGCTACAGCCCAAACGGCTGAACCTATAAGTATGAAATTTGGACAAAAGTTGCGTTATATGGTGGAGGGTTCATTTAAGAAGCGATTTTTTTTTATTTAACCCTTAAGTGTGTCAAAATAGGGCTGAAAGTGTGTATGGGAAAAAATTTTTTTTTTGTCTTTTGTTCTTAAATCTTAATTTTTTGTACTTTTTTTTTAAAATGATTTGACACCTATTTCAGATTTTTTCTCATTTCTATGTTCTTAAGGGTTAAAATGGGTGCCAAAGTTTTTCGATTTTTTTCACCAGTTACGATCGATGCTGGAACAAAACCGCTAATGCCAAAACAATGAAAATTTGACAATAGTTGTAATTTGTGGACACGCTACGGGTTAAGACAGATTTACTTCAAGTTTAACCCTTAAGGCGGTAAAAATGGGGTCCAAAGTTTGTATGAAAAAAAAAATTTTTTGTCCGGATTTACTTGCAACTAAGAATTCGTATATTAAATCAAAAATAATTTAACACCTGTTTTAGCTTTTTTCTAATTTTAGCAGTTTAAGGGTTAAACGAGGTTGAAATGTATGAATATTTTTCGTGATGTAGTGTCAACGTCGGGCCCAAACCGTTTAAGCTACAACTATGAAATTGAAACTGCAGTAGCGCTTTGTAGCAAAACTACCAATCATGAAGAAAAAATTATAATTTTAACCCTTCAAATGCCCAAACCGGGGTTCAAAGTTTGTATGAAATAAATTTTTTTTTTGGTCCGATTAACTTGAAACTTAGCATTTGTATATTAAATAAGAAACAATTAAACACGTGTTTCAGCGTTTTTCAAAAATCTGCCCATTAAAGGGTTAAAAGGGGTAGAAAAGTTTGAAGATTTTTCCTGATTTAGTATCAATGCCAGGCCTAAACCATTAAAGCTACAATTATGAAATTGAAACTCCAGTAGTGTTTTGTGGCAAAACTACCTACCATGAAGAAAAAAAAATAATTTTAACCCTTCAAATGCCCAAACCAGGGTTCAAAGTTTGTATGAAATAAATTTTTTTTTGGTCCGATTTACTTGAAATTAAGTATTAATATACTAAATCAGAAAAAATTAAACACGTGTTTCAGCGTTTTTCTCATTTCAGCCAATGAAGGGTTAAAATGGGTGGAAACGTTGAAGTTTTTTCCCTGATGTAGTAGCAATGCTGGGCCCAAACCATTGAAGCTACAACTTTGAAATTGAATGTGCAGTTGCATTTTATAGCATTACTACCCACCATCAAGAAAAAAATATAATTTTAACCCTTCAAATGCCCAAACCGGGGTTCAAAGTTTGTATGAAATAATTTTTTTTTTGGTCCGATTAACTTGAAACTTAGTATTTGTATATAAAATAAGAAACAATTAAACACGTGTTTCAGCGTTTTTCAAAATTCTGCCCACTAAAGGGTCAAATGGGGTAGAAAAGTTTGAAGATTTTTCCTGATTTAGTATCAATGCCAGGCCTAAACCATTAAAGCTACAATTATGAAATTGAAACTGCAGTAGAGTTTTGTGGCAAAACTACCTACCATGAAGAAAAAAATATAATTTTAACCCTTCAAATGCCCAAACCAGGGTTCAAAGTTTGTATGAAATAAAATTTTTTTTTTGGTCCGATTTACTTGAAATTAAGTATTAGTATACTAAATCAGAAAAAAATAAACACATGTTTCAGCGTTTTTCTCATTTCAGCCAATGAAGGGTTAAAATGGGTGGAAACGTTGAAGTTTTTTTCCTGTTGTAGTAGCAATGCTGGGCCCAAACCATTGAAGCTACAACTTTCAAATTGAATGTGCAGTTGCATTGTATAGCATTACTACCCACCATCAAGAAAAAAATATAATTTTAACCCTTCAAATGCCCAAACCGGGGTTCAAAGTTTTTATGAAATAAATAATTTTTTTGGTCCGATTTACTTGAAACTTAGTATTTGTATATTGAATAAGAAACCATTAAACACGTGTTTCAGCGTATTTCAAATTTCTGTCCATAAAAGGGTTAAGAGGGGTAGAAAAGTTTGAAGATTTTTCCTGATGTAGTATCAATGCCAGGCCTAAACCATTAAAGCTACAACTATGAAATTGAAACTGCAGTAGTGTTTTGTGGCAAAACTACCTACCATGAAAAAAAGAATATAATTTTAACCCTTCAAATGCCCAAACCGGGGTTCAAAGTTTGTATGAAATTTTTTTTTTTGTCCGATTTACTTGAAACTAAGTATTTGTATACTAAATCAGAAATAATTAAACACGTGTTTCAGCATTTTTCTCATTTCAGCGAATGAAGGGTTAAAATAGGTGGAAACGTTGAAGATTTTTCCCTGATATAGTAGCAATGCTGGGTCCAAACCATTTAAGTTACAACTTTGAAATTTGAACTACTGTTGCGTTTTATAGCATAACTACCAACCATGACGAAAAAAGTAACAATGTTAACCCTTGAAATGCCCAAACCGGGGTTAAAAGTTTGTATGAAATACATTTTTTTTGTCTGATATACCTACTTGAAACTAAGTATTCGTATGCTAAATCAGAAATAATCAAACACATGTTTCAGCATTTTTCTCATTTCAGCGAATGAAGGGTTAATATGGGTGGAAACGTTGAATATTTTTCCCTGATGTAGTAGCAATGCTGGGCCCAACCCATTCAAGTTACAACTTTGAAAAACTACAGTTGCGTTTTATAGCAAAACTACCAACCATGAAGAAAAAAGTAATAATGTTAACTCTAAAACGGCCAAAACGGGGTTCAAAAGGACCATGGGCACATTGGGCCCACTGACAGTTGACACTTGATGAAAAAATTTACATTGTCCGACCTCAATAAACTTGATGTCAAATGAAAGCCCTTGAAGAGTACTTTAATTTATTATATGACAGCTTAGTCAAAAACGAGCGCGAAAATGGTGTTTTGGGCATATTTGTCCCATTTTATGAAGATTGTCCGACCTCAATAAAACTCATGTCAGTTGAAAGCTCTTGAAGAGTACATCAGTTTATTCTATGGCAGCTTAGTCAAAATCGAGCGCGAAAATGGTGTTTTGGGCATATTTGTCCCATTTTGTGAAGATTGTCCGACCCCAATAAAACTCGTATCAAATGAAAGCTCTTGAAGAGTACTTTAATTTATTCTATGGCAGCTTACTCGAAATCGAGCGCGAAAGTGGTGTTTTGGGGATGGGCATATTGGGCCCACTGACAGTTGACATTTTACATTGTCCGACCTCAATAAGCTGCCTGAGAATAAATTGAAGTAGGTACCCTTCAAGAGCTTTCATTTGACAGGAGTTTTATTGAGGTCGGACAATCTTCAT